>CM021108.1:376478749-376597752 GCA_007115665.2 Sequoiadendron giganteum | reverse complement strand
AGGGATTGAGGGTTGAGGGATGAGGGATTAAGAGGGTATAGGGATTGAGGGATTAGGGTTTAAGGGTTGAGGATTGAGGGCTGAGGGATTAAGAGGGATTAGGGGTTGAGGGATTAGGGTTTAAGGGTTTAGGGTTGAGGGATTAAGAGGGTATAGGGATTGAGGGATTAGGTTTTAAGGGTTGAGGGATTAAGAGGGTATAGGGGTTGAGGGATTAGGGTTTAAGGGTTGAGGATTGAGGGTTGAGGGATTAGGGTTTAAGGGTTGAGGGCTGAGGGATGAGGGATTAAGAGGCTATAGGGATTGAGGGATTAGGGTTTAAGGGTTGATAGATTAAGAGGTATAGGGGTTGAGGGATTAGGCTTAAGGGTTGAGGCTAGGCTTAAGGGTTGAGGGTTGAGGGATGAGGGATTAAGAGGGTAGGGACTGATGGAATAGGTTTAAGGGCTGAGGATTGAGGGTTGAGGGATTAAGAGGCTATAAAGGAGGGATTAGGGCTTAAGGTTGAGGGTTGAGGGATGAGGATTAAGAGGGTACAGCATTGGGGATTAGGGCTTAAGGTCGGGTTGAGGGCTGAGGATTGGTGAGGGATTAGGGGGTCGAGGATTAGGGCTTAAGGGCTTAGGTCAGGGTTTAGGGATTAAGAGGGTATAGGGATTGAGGGATTAGGGTTCAAGGGTTGAGGGATTAAGAGGGTATAGGGGTTGAGGGATGAGGGTTTAAGGGTTGAGGATTGAGGGTTGAGGGATTAAGAAGCTATAGGGGTTGAGGGATTAGGGTTTAAGGGTTGAGGGTTGAGGGATTAAGAGGGTATAGGGATTGAGAGATTGGGGTTTAAGGGTTGAGGGTTGAGGGTTGAGGCATTAAGATGGATTAGGGGTTGAGGGATTAGGGTTTAAGGGTTGAGGGTTGAGGTTTGAGGGATTAAGAGGGCATAGGGATTGAGGGATTAAGGTTTAAGGGTGTAGGGATTAAGAGGGTATAGGGGTTGAGGGATTAGGGTTTAATGGTTGAGGATTGAGGGTTGAGGGATTAAGAGGCTATAGGGGTTGAGGGATTAGGGTTTAAGGGTTGAGGGTTGAGGGATTAGGGATAAATAGGGTATAGGGATTGAGGGATTAGGGTTTAAGGGTTGAGGGTTGAGGGATTAAGAGGGCATAGGGATCGGGAGGGATTAGGTTTAAGGGCTGAGGGATTAAGAGGTATAGGGGCTTCATGGATTAGGGTTTGAGGGTTGAGGGATTAAGAGGGTATATGGGTTGAGGGATTAGGGTTTAAGGGTTGAGGGTTGAGAGTTGAGGGTTGAGGGATTAAGAGGGCATAGGGATTGAGGGATTAGGGTTTAAGGGTTGAGGGATTAAGAGGGTATAGGGGTTGAGGGATTAGGGTTTAATCTCTCTATCTCCCACTCTCCCCTCTCTCCCTCCCACTCTATCTCCCACTCTCTCCATCTCTCTTTCTCCCACTCTCCCCCTCTCTCCCTCCACTCTATCTCCCACTCTCTCCCTCTCTCTTTCTTCCACTCTCTCCTTCTCCCTCCCTTTCTATCTTCCACTCTCCCACTCTCCCCTCTCTCCCTCCCACTCTATCTCCCACTCTCCTCCTCTCTCCCTCCACTCTATCTCCCACTCTCTCCCTCTCTCTTTCTTCCACTCTCTCCTTCTCCCTCCCTTTCTATCTTCCAGTCTCCCACTCTCCCCTCTCTCCCTCCCACTCTATCTCCCACTCTCTCCCTCTCTCTTTCTCCCACTCTCCCCCTCTCTCCCTCCACTCTATCTCCCACTCTCTCCCTCTCTCTTTCTTCCACTCTCTCCTTCTCCCTCCCTTTCTATCTTCCACTCTCCCCCTGTCTCACTCCCACTCTCTCAAAAACTCCTATACTCTAAAAAATACACTAAGAAAACGAAATTTCACATAAAGCGCGAGCGCGTTTTGTAGTCCACTAAAATGGTAAAAAAATCTATATACCCATGATTTGAAGGCCCACGGTCTGCATATTCCCCTGGTTCTGCACGTGCTCTAACAAAAAATATCTTTTTGATGATGTTGTGAAGTGTGCAAGCATCTTTTTCACATTCCATCACCTTTTCCATGATCTTTTTACCACCTTTGCATGAAATAGCAGAGTTTCCATGTTGAAAGACATATAATATCAATTGAAGTTTGAATTCCATTGAAAACTGATATACAATTGAAGTGTGGAAGGGAACAAGCTTTTGAACAAGTCAAATTGTTGTGGAGTTTGAAGAAAGAAGAAGCTAAGGCTACATAATTGGGTTGAACTCCTCCATTTGAAAGTCTAGTTTTTAAGGTATGTGAAGTCTTTACAAATTTTCTTTCATTCTATTATGGCTTGCTTTCATTTTTTGTTTGTCATTATAACCTTAGGTTGTCAATGCATATTTTAAATTACCAAATTATATACACAATTAGTTACACTTGCCAATTACCATCTTACACTTGCCAATTATAGAAATTCAGAACAATTCACCAAAATTCATCCTTTAAGACAACTCCAAGCCTCTCCCATTCATCTGAAGGGTCCAAACACCTTCCAATACCTCTGCACAAACTGATGCAGTACAAAGGAAGAAATCAACACCTTTCTTGACACACGCATTCAACTATATTTCCCTTCACAAAACATTTGATTCGTATACTCAAATTAGCATCAAGAGTTCCCAATTCCTTAAGGACCTTCAAAACACCTTCAAAAATCTTGAAAATAACTGATTACAATCAACTAGGTTCCTCAAAACATCAACCAATGATTATGTCATTCACAAGTTGTTTAGTTCTAGGTCTCAAAACAAGATAATTTCTAGGTCTTAGGACCTTACCCGCTCAACTAGGCTTCCAATACAAAAACCCCCATTTTTCAAAGCAAAGAGGGAGGGTTTATAGAAACTCCTATACCCGGGCCTTCCCAGACCATTCCAAAGCATCAAACATCTTCAAAATACCCTGCACAAGGTCAAAAGTTCATTACATAGACCACTCCTTCAACAATTGATGGGGAGTCTTATCTTTCAAGAGCAATCTTGCTCTTCCCAAGACCTATTCTCTGGTCTTCCTAGGGTATTCCTCCCTACCCTACTTAGGGATCCCTCCTAAACCCATCTCACCTCATAAGACTCTACCAATTTCAAATTCTTCACCATTGCTCTCAATTCACCACTAAGCTTCAGTGGGCTCCACAATGACCCAAAGTGTCCTAACCACTCCAGGGGCTAGGAAAGGGTATTCTCACTATCCCCTTGTTTATTTGACTCCTCATTGATCCATATCATAGGATTCTTTCACCTTGTACCCATCACTTTCTTGAAAAACCCAATTTTAGGCCTTGTAGCCTTTTGCCCAATTAAGCCTCCTAGAACCCATTTTCTTGGCTTTTCTCAAAAACGGTCTTAAAAATCCCAAAATATTTTTATAGATTCTTTCTAGTGGTACCCTAGGCTTCAATATTTACCATATTTTTAGTCCCTTTGGTGTCCGTACATAGGACTGTCCTCATACCCCCTATTTTCAAGGGTTTTTAGGGTTCTGGCTCCTTTTTCCAACTTTGAGGGCTTTAATGACCTCCTCAACTCTCCTCCTTGCACACACATGTCTGGAATACATTTTCCCACACTCTCTTTCTCTTGATTGTCACAAACTAGTCCATTTAGCAACTTTCTTTACTGTTTTCCTCTCCAAGCCACTAGCCAAAATGCACTCGTACTCGCCTAGTTCTTGATGAATTCACCATCTCCCCTGCAAACCAAGACACAAAAAACAATATGTACACTATAAAAAAATTTCCCTACTTGATTCCAAGTGGCCATGGTAGCCTTTCCACAAGAATTCAAGTGGGGATCATTATTTCCAAAAACTGGCCTTAACTGGCTATGAGACCAAAAACTCTAAAAACTTGCAAAACAGAAAGCAATTGAACTAAATGGTTAATATAATGCTTCACAAAGTAATTAAGTGACACAATTGAAAGACTCAAATCATTAGACATGTCCTTTCAATCCATTCTTGACTGGATGAAGGCACAAAAACATAAATTCAATGAAATTTGCACTCTTCCAACTCACAAATTCCCCTTCCAAAACTCCAAATCGTACAATAGATTTCCCACATGCTCAATTCGGGTTTTTCTGACCTTATATACCTTTCTCCCACGTGCTAGGACCCTTCGATTGGGCTTAGAGCATCATTAATGCCCTTTTCCAACTTTTAGGACAAATTGCCAAGTCTACATGGACTAATTTGCCTAATTTCATCATTCAGGCTTCTCCAAACTTCAAGTCTCTAGACTACCCTAAGTTTTCCTTAACTCACACATAAATGAAGCCTTCAATGACATATATTTTTCAATTATCTTGAATGGATGCATTTTTTAGGAACTAATATTTGTCTCATTACCATGGTATAGATAAAATTATCTGCCATGCCGAAGAAAAAGACAAAGAGGAAACTAATAGAGGAAGAGAACGAAACCTTGAAAGAAAAGGAGAGAGTTCGGGTGGCGGCATATCGTGAAAAGAAGAAATTAGAAACGATTGATGAAAATAACCTGATTGTAGAGGAACCTCAACCATCAAAAAGAGAACAGGAATTGGTAGCACAAAAGGCACGAATGCGGAAGCATCGTCGTAAGACAGATTCAGATACCATAGTTGGAGACACACCCTCTACGACAAGTGAATATGAAGGGACACCATTAAGCACAAGCGAATATGGAGGGACACCATCTAGCACAAGTGAATATGGACGGACACCATCTACTACAAGTGAATATGGAGGGACACCATTTACCGCAAGTGAATATTGTTGGACACCATCCAACACATTTCAAGTTGAGAGTACACCATCACTCAAAATTGATGAAGAAGGTATGCCATCATTCCCATGTGAACCTCAAGGTATGTCTTCTTCTCCACCCTCGATCGAAGGTATGCAATCTAGCCCACCTCAATTAAATATTGATGAAATTCCTAATGTTGAGATGTATGTACCTAGGAGAACACCACCAAGAATTTTGCGTAGAAAGCCAAAGTATTTGATTAATATTGATGATGATATTTTGCAACACATGGAAGGTAAGATTTCAACACGCACTTGTAGAAGATATGCTAAAGGGATTTGGGAATGATTCTTTGAAAGGCTAAATGAGACTGCAAGATGTCAACTATTTGTTGAAATGATGCGGGGTGCAAAGTATAGGAACATCATGAAGACTCTTGGGTTGAGAACATCGAATGCATCGAGTGAAGACACTATTGTGAAGAAGCCAATGGATGCTTATGAGAGTGTGGGTAAGACCTCATGCTCAAAGGATAGTAATGTCACCCGACGTGTCATTACATCGACTTTGGTAAGTTGTCAAACAAAGAGAGCTCGCCTAATTAAAAAGACTAGTGAAAAAATGGGAATTAGTAGAAAGACTTTATCAAGAGCCATTCAAAGGCGGTAAAGAATTGAGGGCAATGATACAAATGAATTATGGGCATTCTCGGGGAGACTATCACGAAAAGATAAAGAATTTGTCAAAGCCTTGAGAACACTAATTGAAGAGTATTGGAAGAATAACACAAGGCCATCTCCAAATCAAAGGGATGTGGTAAGAAGGAGAATCGGTAGTTGAAATCGTGAGCCACATCCAAAGCATTTTTTGGATATGACTCAAACCCAATTTTTTCAGAAATTTGAAAATGATTATCCTCAAATTAGTTTTTTGAACTACTTAAACCTTTTTATGTCAAGATAAATCACACACGCACTACTTGTTGTTGTAGACTACATATTGAATTTTCTAACCATTACGATGTTTATCATTCTATATGTTTAGATTTGCATACTAACGATGTTTTGCAGGATTGTGGCATAGAAGCCCCACCAAAATCTTCAAGAGAGTTCTTATCAAAAAAATTATGTGAAATAGAGGATGGCCAAATATTCTATAGGACAACATGCTTGGATGGTTCATGCGAGCGTTGCGGTGGATTCCAACGTATGCCAATATGTCAACATATGGAAAGCACATATGAGGTGGGCCAAAAACTAGTAGAGTTCGGGAAGTATAAAACAGTGGCATATGCTACAAAAGATGGGTCTCAAGCAAAAAGGTGTGATTTGGTTATTGAGAAGATTCTAGTGTACAAATTTATGACCACATTTAGTGACAGTATACTGTTTGAGTATGCAATGCATACCCATAGAGCCTGATGGTTGGACACATAGTTCAAGCTATGCAAGGACACCTTTCCAGTTGGAAGCATAGTATTCGTGGTTGAATTTGTAGAGAATTACACTCTACAGCCACAACATGAGGTGCAGTCACAGTATTACAACTCCACACAAGTTTTGATATTTGTGCACATAGCATTCATTCATGCATCTGATAGTACAAATGAGCAAAGGAAGGTATTGAGGGAGTACCACTTTTACATTAGTGATGATCGTACACATTCTCCAAAGTTCGTGCAAGGTTGCTTCCAGATGTTCTACAGTGGTTTGGCTCAGAGGGGCATAGAATACGATCATCATATAATATGGTCTGATAACTGTGCAGCACAGTTCAAGAACTCGCGCATGTTCTACTGGTTGTGCAGGATGTATGTAATTACAGGTGTTCAACATATGTGGAACTTTTGTGAGGCTGGACATGGAAAGGGGGAGCATGATGGTACAAGAGCATGCATGAAAAGAGCATTAGCACGTGAAGAGTTAAAGTATAAAGACAGTGCAAAGTTGACAGATACAAAATCAATCGTCGAGTGGTGTAATGCTTTGATGGGTCCAGGTAATGAAGGTACGTCTTCAGTTTGTAGATTTTTTTGGTTGATGGATGATACTAACATTGCACCATATGAAGATTGTTGTACATTAATAGGATCGAGTGAGGTACACTCTTTCCTTAGCTCAAATACAGGTTCATGGAGTATCGATACACAAAAGATGGCATGCTTTTGTTCTTCATGTACAATGCAAGACTGGAATGATTGTGAGTAAGGGGAGTGGGTTGACAAATGGTTCACAAGTTATCTTAGCCCACTTCACATGTATCGCCCTCCGACGGCATTGGAACTGACACAGAGAGAATCATTAATGGACTTTGACCACATATTAGATCTAGTTCAATGAGGTGATATATCTACTTTCTTAGTTGTTGAAATTTCATATCGTTAGATCTTACTTTGTACTGTATTCATAATGTTGACAAATTTCAAGAGATTTTTTGCAAATATCAATGCAGGGCATGTTTATGGAGTTATTGCAGATGAAGACAATGAAGAGGGAACGGACTATTACTTGTGTTGTTGTGTTGAGACAAAAAAGAAATTGGAGGCCCTAGTTATAGATGGAGAAAACATCGAATACCTTACAGGGTCAGTTGTGGTTACTGGAACATGGCTTAGAAGGTACCCACATTCAAGTGTTAAACATTGGCTATTTCAGGACTTTGACATACATCATAAGATTCTTCATTACTCGAACCTTGTCGTGGCATCCAATGTTCATTTGACCAAATATGGGGGTAGACCTTTGAACAAGACATTATGGAAGGTCCATGAGTCTGACCATGAGGCAATACTTGACACAATAAAGAGTAGAGCAGACCCGGATGGTTCGTTGGATTAATTTGTAAGTATATGCATATTGGTTCTTATTAATTTATACATGTATGCCCATTAATTTGTTTGATGCCAATGCTATCATCTTCTTTTATAGTGATTGGTGTCCCCTTGCAAAAAATGCATATACATGAGTCATCCAAGAGAATGTCAACCAGAAAAGCAATGCAACATCCTTATTTTGATGAATGCATGCAACATCTGTAAGTGCCTTCCATCTATTTTTATTTCATTTCCATTTTGGATGCTCCTTATTTTTCTCTTTTACTTTGCGTATTTGTAAGTAAACTACTAAGGGTTGATTGATCTTTCGTTGCAGAAAATGTTGATTTAAGAGCCATTGAAAAGAAAATCTCAGCCAAAAAAGTAATGCAACATACTTATTTTGATGATTTTGAAAAATCTCAATTTTTATTTCAAGCCATTGTAAGAGAGCATATGAAGCTTAGCGAGGGAATCTCAAGTTACTCATTTGAAGTTAACCTCGTGATGAGCACCTATGATGTAGACATTTAAAGAGAATCTTGAATGTATGAGTGACATTGTAAAAGATCTGAGAGAACGAAGTGCCAGAGGCATTGTAATAAGATTTAATTACATAATGAGATATACTCAAATATTTTAAGGTTGAAGTTCATGTTTGGTGTAGTAGCACCTTGTTCTGTAAATGCCTTGAGTAGGAAAATTTGCAAACTTTGAATTTTGAAATGTAAACCATGTGAAAAAGGTCATATAAAGGTCATGTAAACAATTTGTACACATTTTTCTGCAACTCGAGTGACCAAGCGGATTGTTCCAACACGTCTGAATAGGTATTTTTACGCTAGGCATGGTCTCTTTTCACACCGAAACACGTGGAATCACTCCGAGCTATGTTCCACTGGATCGATCCCTTAAGGGTCCAAAGTGCAAAATGGCTGCAAAGTTCAACATGCTAGTACTCGGATACCGTGACACTTAGAAACTTCTCGTTTGATCCTATAGAAAGGCATTGGGCCCCTCTAGAAAAACCTCTCTCGATTTTGGCTATCTTGGAGTGGTTTTCTCATGGCGGTGAATTTTCACTTGATGGAAAAGGTGTCAAATTCAAGCAGTGCAAAGTGGTGCAACTTTCGCTCTGCAACTCGTGTGACCAAGTGGACTATTCCAAAATGTCCAAATAGGTATTTTTACGCTAGGCACAATCCTCTTTCGCACCGAAACATGTGGAATCGCTCCGAGCTATGTTCCACCTGATCGATCCCTTAAGGGTCCAAAGTGCAAAATGGCTGCAAACTTCAGCATGCTAGTACTCGGATACCGTGGCGCTTAGAAACTTCTCATCCAATCCTATAGGATTGTGGTGATCCCCTCTAGAAAAACCTCCCTCGATTTTGGCTATGTTGGAGTTTTTTTCTCATGGCAGCGGATTTTCACTTGATGGAAAAGGTGTCAAATTCAAGCAGTGCAAAGTTGCAAAGTGGTGCAAATTTCGCTTTGCAACTCGTGTGACCAAGCAGATTATTCCAACACGTCCAAATAGGTATTTTTACGCTAGGCATGGTCCTCTTTTGCACCGAAACACGTGGAATCACTCCGAGCTATGTTCCATCGGATCGATCCCTTAAGGGTCCAAAGTGCAAAATGCCTGCAAACTTCAGCATGCTAGTACTCGGATACCGTGACACTTAGAAACTTTTCGTCTGATCCTACAAAAAGGCATTGGGACCCTCTAGAAAAACCTCTCTCGATTTTGGCTATCTTGGAGTGGTTTTCTCATGGCGGCGGATTTTCACTTGATGGAAAAGGTGACAAATTCAAGCAGTGCAAAGTTGCAAAGTGGTGCAACTTTCGCTCTGCAACTCATGTGACCAAGTGGATTGTTCCAACACATTCGAATAGGTATTTTTACGCTAGGTATGGTCTCTTTTCACACCGAAACATGTGGAATCGCTCTGAGCTATGTTCCACCGGATCGATCCCTTAAGAGTCCAAAGTGCAAAATGGCTGCAAACTTCAACATGCTAGTACTCGGATACCATGACACTTAAAAACTTCTCGTCTGATCCTACAGAAAGGTGTTGGGCCCCTCTAGAAAAACCTCTCTCAGTTTTGGCTATCTTGGAGTGGTTTTCTCATGGCGGTGGATTTTCACTTGATGGAAAAGGTGTCAAATTCAAGCAGTGCAAAGTTGCAAAGTGGTGCAACTTTCGCTCTGCAACTCGTGTGACCAAGCAGACTATTCCAACACATCTGAATATGTATTTTTACACTAGGCACGGTCCTCTTTCGCACCAAAACACGTGGAATCGCTCTGAGCTATGTTCCACCGGATCGATCCCTTAAGGGTCCAAAGTGCAAAATGGCTACAAACTTCAGCAGGCTAGTACTCGGATACCGTGATGCTTAGAAACTTCTCGTCCAATCCTATAGGATCATGTTGAGCCCCTCTAGAAAAACCTCTCTCATTTTTGGCTATCTTGGATTTTTTTTCTCATGGTGGCGGATTTTCACTTGATGGAAAAGGTTTCAAATTCAAGCAGTGCAAAGTTGCAAAGTGGTACAACTTTCGCTCTGCAACTTGTGTGACAAAGCGGACTATTTCAACACATCCAAATAGGTATTTTTACGCTAGGCATGGTCCTCTTTCACATCGAAACATGTGGAATCGCTCTGAGCTATGTTCCATCGGATCGATCCCTTAAGGGTCCAAAGTGCAAAATGGCTGCAAACTTCAACATGCTATTACTCAGATGTCGTGATGCTTAGAAAATTCTCGTATGATCCTATAGGATCACGCTGAGCCTGTCTACAAAAACCTCTCTTAGTTTTGGCTATCTCAGAGTGGTTTTCCAGTGGTGGTGGATTTTCACTTGATGGAAAAAGCATCAAATGCAAGCAGTGGAAAGTTGCAGAGTGGTGCAACTTTCATTCTACAACTTGTGTGATGAAATGGACTGTTCCAACACGTCCAAATAGGTATGTTTACACTAGGCATGGTCATCTTTTACACCGAAACACCTGGAATCGCTCTGAGCTATGTTCCACCGGATCGATCTCTTAGGTTGGAGGAGTCTTAAGTTGCAAATTTGTAAGTTTCTTAACACAACAAATTTGAAATGATATTGAATGGCCCACTTAGCACTCATTGCATCTAAGTGATTCTCACAAAGGTGAGGCACTAGGCCTTCCCGGGATGTCACCCATTCTAGTATACTCTAGCTCAAGCGCTTAACCACAAAGTTTTTTCCCCAAGAAGGCACAGTGGAAAAGGCAGAATCCACTGTACTTTTGATGAGTGGAAAGGAATTCCTAAGGACATGAAGGAGGAAGAAGGAGTTGTCTATGCAATCATGTTCAAGCCAAAGGAGGAGGAGTCACCTAGTCGGCTACCTATGACAGCAGAGGTGAAGCAACTATTGGATCAGTTCGGGGATATCATTTGTGAAGGCACACCAACTACACTACCACGTAAGAGAGCAATTAGTCATCAAATTGACTTTGTACCAGAAGCAACATTGCCTAACAAGGCTACATACAAAATAACACTAGAGTAGAACAAGGAGATAGCAAGGCAAGATCAAGAACTTTTGTACCAAGGGTTGATCAGGAAAACCATAAGCCCATGTGTTGTTCCAGTGGTGTTGGCACCTAAGAAGGGAGATAAGTGGAGAATGTGTACTAATTCTAGGGCCATAAATAGGATAACCATTAGATATAGGTTTCCTATTCCTAGGATAGAAGACTTAATGGACTGTTTAGGGGGTGCTAAGTACTACTCCAAGATTGATTTGAAAAGTGGCTACTATCAGATTAGGATGAAAGAGGGAGATGAATGGAAGTCAACTTTTAAAACCACAAAGGGGTTATATGAGTGGTTAGTAATGTTGCAGATGAAAAGGATAGAGTCATGCAAAGTGTTGGCTAAGTATGGATCCAATGCATACAAGGTGGAGTTACCCAAGCAAATGTCCATTTCGCCTATCTTCAATGTGAAGGACTTGGTGAAGTATAAAGGAACAAAAATGGATGAGGAATAGTATAGTGCTAAGGTGAGTAAGGATGTGGATGAACTCAAGGTACCTGATCAGGTCAGACCACAAGTGGACAAGATTCTAGACTCAAGGGTGAAGAAGAAGACTAGGCACAAGACATACATGGAGCACCTACTGAAGTGGAGACATCAACCAGAGTCAGAGGCTACTTGGATAGCAAAAAGTGACTTTAAGAAGCATGGAATTAGTGAGGAGCTCTTGACACCACAGGTTCCTTAACTTCTTTGTTGCAGGGGGGAGAATGGTGCAGGAGCACCTTAAGGTCTTCTGGAGAGATCTTTGCAATTTTGGCTTGTAGGTCGTTCTAGCCAACCACCAAGGGAATAAGGACTATGATGTAAAGTCCCAAGAGTGTTTTTGATGAGTTGAATTGGAAATAGGTGATGTAAGATGGGGTTGGATGGAACACTCACTGTTCCATGCTCTAGGTCTCACCTTGGCAATCCCCTATGGTGGCACTCTCCACCACCTTCACCTATAGGTCCTATCTCAGGTATAGGTACCCCTGGTTCTACTGGCCATCCCCACTTTCATCCAAGTTCACAACTACCAAACCAAACTTGGTGCTTTGCCACTATCTCACCCTTGACCCTTAATCTTCCCTAAAGGTTAAACACTCTCAACACTCAGTTAGATCCTTGTAGAGGTGTAGAGATGTGAAATCATGCTTCTTAGCATCCTATTAGGGTTGTTGAATAACCACTAGGCTCCATTTCTCCATCGCTCCCTCCAAACCCTCACTTAGGGTTAAAAAGGCTACAAGCCTAGAGCCCTAACCCGAGAAAAGTGGATGTTTCTCAAAACTTTCCCAAAGTACCCCAAAACTTCCCTGTGGTTTCTTGATCCTGATACTAATTTCTTCAATATTTTCAAGGTCTTAGTCCTTGTCTTGTCGTACACAGGCTCATTCATCAATTTAGCAAATATAGGGTCTTTTTGTCAACTCTTGGCCACTTGAGTGAACTGTCAGGAAGTTCTTCCATCAAATGGATTGTATAGCCTCTTAACTGTTACCAGACCTCTGTAGGGCCTCCTTCCACCTTTCTACTGTGGGGTTTAGCATGGAGAGGTCTTCCCTACAAGTTAGGTGCTTCCCACCCCTTGACTTTCCCAGTCGAGCACTGTTTAGCTCGCCTAGGAAAGGTCTTCTTTCATGCACACTTGACCCCTAATGACTCCTAACACTACTAAAAGTACAGGCATGGAGCCTAGCCACTATTTCCAAGAGCCCATACACCAGGTACAGGGGAAAGGTGGATTAGAACTCCATTTATTGCAGCTTGCCAGGCAAAATAACCCAAAAATAAGAACCTAGAGAACTAAAATCAGAAACTTGAACGATGAAACAACCAGTTATTGACCAACCAACACTTTGAGATCAACTAAACTACATTCCACACGTATACCAATGCATGGTTATGCCATTAACACACTGCCAAGATCTCAAACACAGAAAATTAAGCAATTACTCCTACTGTTCTTCTTTCTCCTTCATGAAAAATTCAAATTTACAAAACTTCAAATGCCTTCCAACCTTTCACATAGGTCGAGGCAATCCTTAAAAAGGTTCAAAAAGTGGTTACCCTTCCCCTTGGTAAGACATAACCACCACATTAAGCCAAAATTGCACATATGCAACATTTTGGGCTTTATTTCCAATTACTAGAAACTACCAAACATGAGTGTCTAAACTCACAACTCTTCCACTCCTGATAGCTCCTGACCAAGACATTTTTAAGTCTCTTCCACAATTTCAATGGTCAACATGACCTTATCACATTTAAAACAAAACTTAGCAAAGCTTTCCTATTCCTAGTGTTTCCTAGGTGTTCTTCTAGGTGCTCCTGCACCAATAGGTTTGTTAGGGGCTTGCAGTTTGGTTAAGTCTTGGACACTGTGAGCATTTTGAGCAATGTTGCCTTGGCTATTTGTCCTAAAAGTTGGAAAATGGCATTAATGATTCTCTAAGCCCGACCCAAGGGTCCTAGCACATGGGAGAAAGGTATATAAGGTAAGAAAAACCCTAATACCTGGGTTGGAGGATTGTTTTCACGAATTGAGACTTGGAGAGTACATTTTTGTGATTGGAAGAGTGCAAATTTCATTGAATTTTTGTTTTTGTGCCTTCATCTAGTCAAGAATGGATTGAAAGGACTTATCTGATGCTTTGAGTATTCCATTTGTGTCACTTAATTACCTTGTGTAGCATTAGATTATTCATCTAGACCAACTGGTTATCTTTTTGCAAGTTTTTGGTGTTCTTGGTCTCATTGCTGGTTCAGGCCAGTTTTTTGAATAATGAGTCCCACTTGACTTCCTGTGGCTTTCCTCTCATGGCCACTTGGAATCAAGTTGGGGACTATGTAAATATTGTACATATAGGTTTTGGGGTCTTGTTTTGCAGGGAAGGTGATGAAATCATCAAGCACTAAGCGAGTGCAAGTGCATTCTGGCTAGTAGCTTGGAGAGGACAGTAGCAAGGAGAGTTGCTAAATGGATTGGTTTGTGCCAATCAATAGTATGGGAGTGTAGGAACATGTATCTCAGTCATGTGTGTTCCAAGAGGAGAGTTGATGAGGTTGTTGAAGCCATCAAAGAAGGAAAAAGAGCCAAAAACCCTAGGAACCCTTGAAAATAGGGGGTTTGAGGACAATCATACGTACGGACACTTGTAGGACCTAAGGCCTGGTAAATCTTGGAGCCTTGATGGTCAAAAGAAAGAATCTACAAAAACATTTGGGGGTTGTTAAGACTGTTTGTGAGAAAAGTCAAGAAAACGGGTTCTAGGAGGCCAAATTGGGGCAGAAGGCTACAAGGCCTAAAATTGAGTTTTTCAAGAAAGCGATGGGTAAAAAGTGAAAGAATCCTATGAGATGGATCAGTGAGGAGTCAAATCAACAAGGGGATAGTGAGAATACCCTTTCCTAGCCCCTGGAGTGGTTAGGACACTTTGGGTCAGTGTGGAGCCCAAGGAAGCTTAGTGGTGGATTGGGAGTGATGGAGAAGAATTTGAAATTGGTGGAGACTCTTATGTGGTGAGAGGGGTTTAGGAGTGATCCCTTAGTAGGGTAGAGAGGAATACCCTAGGAAGACCAGATAATAGGTCTTGGGAATAGCAAGAGTGCTCTTGAGGGATAAATGGTTTGTTTGGAAACAAGGATGGGTTCTCTCTTCATCGACATATACATTATTCCTCGATGTGTTCACACCAGTGTTACAAGACTAGGACTCACCTCAGACTTGACAAGCCATTTTTTGACTTGGACTTGGGCTCGGAGCCCAGACTCGACAAATAGAAAAACCTAAGAAATTCAAAGATTTGTAAGGATACAAAACTTGTTTCATGCACTCTTTAATAAATAAACCTTAAAGACACAATAACATCATCAAATAGAAATTACTATGATCCCATACACAAACATACATCAATCACATAAGTATAAGCACAAATTTTAGCTGAAGGAAATAACACATTTAGATATATAAATATTGTGATATTGCTATCAGGATTCAATCGTGTAGTTTTACAAGTCAAACTCATTGACCCATGATTCATTAGTAGTGGTTCACAAGAACCCATCTCTCATGATAATGAATGGTTCATAAGGAGGAAGATAAATCTTCATACATTTCTTCTATCACAAATGAGATAAGTGCTTGGTTTCAGGAAGGTCATGAGACAACCATTAATGGGGAGTGGATACATGAAGAACTGATGGAGAATGATAATGGCTTCAGACCTGCTATAAAGGAAATTTTTTTCGTTTCAATGATGCAAGAGGTTTTTGGTTTCATTACCAAAATGAGCCTACGAAGAATGCATGTGAAACTCCTTTTGACCTTGAGGGTGTACTTACTCCATCTCAAGGATCATGCATTGAGGATGACATAGATCAATGCTAGGGCTAACCAATTAATAATTATACACGTGAATAAGTCAAACATGTACATGTCAATAAGGGAACTACAAGTACTCATAAACACGTAAGCCTCAAAAAGTATACACACGAATACATAGTATACACAAATTAAAACAAAGTATATGCATGAATACAAGGTATATGCATGAAAACATGTAAGCCACAAAGTATACACTCAAATGCACATAAGTCACAAAGTATACACGTAAGTTGTAAAGTATACACTTGAATATACGTAACTCATATCTATTGAACCATCAATTTAGAATGCAAATATGGACGACATTGAAAAAAGATATTTGTATTAACCAAATAGCCATGTAGGCATACATAAATATATGTCGATATAAGTATGAAATATATGTACAAAATAGCCATGTAGGCTTACGAGAATGCCATCTAGGCATACAATGTCAAATATGTCCAATAAAAAATATGTACAAAACTACCATGCAGGCATACAATAAAGGACTCTGGAATCAAAAGTCATTGCTCTCCATGCCCAGGAAATAAAATCTTTCCCTTTCCTTTTCACTCGGATGGCGATAGGTCTATCACTCATTTTTGTTGCGCTCGTGGAGTGCTCCTACTACTCCTCCTAGGGTTTAGTTCATGGTAAAGTTTTAACTATTACAATAAGAAGTAAAGACATGAATATATAGAAATTACATTATAAAAAATGATATATTTGACAAAATAATCACTTACAGCCATCTCACGATCTCTTTCCATGAGGGAAATATCCTCATGCCCATGCTCAGGTGTGCTCAAGCCCTATATAAACCATGCAAATAGACAAAAACTATGTGAATCAATAATGGTTTGATTTCTCACTAACTAACATCTATAACAACAAATGTAAATTAAAATTTACTAATTTGCCTCATACCTCTTCTGTCAGAGCCATCGAGGATTGTATAGCAGATGTCACACCAATATCCATTACCCTCGTCACATTTGGAGGTGTATCGTCTCGCAACAACTGAAAATAAAACAACAAATTATTCAACGTAATCAACGATGTGCATGCATAAACTACACAAATCTATTAAGTACTTGATTCATTAGTTAAACTCTTTATTCTATTACCTGCGTGAAGGTTTGAGTAAATCCACCGCCACTGGGAAGTGTTCCATCAAAACCTCCAATATTAGCCTGTTCAACATCCAAAATTGCATATTAAATTACCATTCGTAAAACAATGCCATTAATATGCAATAAACTTATAATTGTTTACTAGTTACATACCCTAGCAATAGGTGTACTACAAAAATAGGTTGGTGGGGGGTGGTGTATCCAGTCTCAACACTATGACCCTGCAATTTTATTAAAATCATAAAAGTTATTTAGTTAATCTTGCATTTCAAAATCAAAATTTAATAAATTAAATTCAATGAACACATGCACTAACTTTTACCTGACTATCAATACCATATGCCTCATGCAAAATGTCAGCTGCCCTCTCCATCTCCATAGCTGCAAATGGATCCTGCGTACCAGTCTCCTGAGGGTCGGTGGGGTCATGTGAACAAGTAGCCCCGCAAGATTGACACACATGTGTTTGAAGACCACCACTAGAAGACTCCCCTAGATGGCGCTATAGAATAGGGCTAGTATGATGGATGACACTCTGGGTCAAAGTGTTGATTGCCTGCAATGTCTCTATGTCAGCACTTTCCTTCACGATGGAAGGCATAACAATGTGCTCATGAGGTGGCCTAGCGAGAGCTCGTCTACCTTGCCGCGTAGGATCGGGCTATGCACCAGGTCTATCCTGAGTTGACCCCCCACCTCTCCCCTGGAAATCCCTCATATCAAAATAATTTGGGATTTTGTTCAATATGAATTCACTATATAGTTTCCTAAGGAAATATTGTGAGACCTCACAATTGTTGCATGGTGGGTAATCGAAGACCATGTACCACCTATCATAAAACCGCTCCTTCATTTGTTGGTGGTGGCACCAATGGATAGGAAACCTCTTCGCATTGAGGGTAAGATTTTGATTTGTGCGTGGGTCGATGAATAATGAACACAAATCACCTTTTGTTATTTTAAAATCTTTCACATCCTTGTATGATAGTTTGTTTGCATAATACTCCCTGGCTACCTGCCTCCCTCCTATCTTCCCATCCAGTTATTTGTTTGCTAATTGAATCTACGTTTTTTAACATATCTTTCAATGAATTTGCTAGGGTCACTCTTTCTGTGGTTGAATCATTCGGATCACTCAACCTATTGATCAAATCCTCAATTTGTTTTTTGTTGTTCTCAATTTCACTCATTAAATTTTGTTGAGTGCCAGGAGGGGGTTGAGTGATTGGTGAAGGAGGTTGATGTTGTGGTTGATTTTGATCTTGAGGATTTGGTTGGTCCTCCTGTTGAGGATTTTGAGGGTTTGTAGGTTGATTTGCATCTTCTAAAAATTAAAACAAATAGATATCAAATTCAACCTAAAACTAACAAATTCAAAACAAAAAGCATAGAATCCTTACCTCTTATAGCTCCTCATCGTCGTGGCACCATCGTTGTGAAGAAATTTGGATTCTTGGTGAAGAATTCTTCTCCTAGAACGCAAGCATGATATTTGGGATTTTTGGCCGCGGGTGGAGCAAAAAAACAGTCGAAATGCAAATGAGAGATTTGCATTTGTTTTTTTGCTTTTAACAGAAGATAACGCGCTCGCGTTATGTCTTTGTATTTGTGGCCGAAGGGAACTTGCCTAGGTTTAACGAAAGACATAACGTGCTCGCGTTATAACGCGCTTGCGTTATGGCTTTCAAGTTTTTTTTTTTAGGGTGTCCATGAAATTGCTACCCATTTCCATGCACCTGCCCTCACCACCACCACAAGTGATGTTTGGTGGGTGCAAAGTTGAATATGAATCCACATCAAACATATATAAAGATCATGTTCTTGTAGAAAAAAATATTGGAACCCACTAGGATGATGTCACAACTTAGACATGAGGCACTCATGGATAAAACCACTTGAAACCAAATAAATGAGATAAATGTTTTGTACAGGTGGTTAAATGAGATCAATCTATGTCAAATAGAAGGCCACTTTTGTGCATGAAGTGGAAGGCTACACAATAGCTATATGTGATATGTGCATTCCCAAATTATATGTTGTGTAATAGTAATCAAAGGGTGATACATAAAATAATGAATAGTGGTAAGTTAAGCATGAGAAAGCAGGGGCTAATTTATAGGCTAATAAAAGTGGAAAAAATTATCAGTAATTTATGCATGTACCTTCAATTAATTAGTGACTGGCTAGTAGTAGTCAAATTTAAATTAGAAATATTATAGAAGGGATAGTTTAGTGGGCATAAAATTATGAATATTCATGCACATTCTAGATATTAATTGTGGCAACAATGACTAGGATAAAGACCACAATGTAGGTTTTAGGACTTCAAGTAAAAGGGCTAAAATAGCAACTTTGGGCATAAGAAGACACATTAAACATTAAATTATCCCATGTGAAGACCAAGGACACTATGTGAGGACACCTAATTATACAAGAGCATGCCCATGATCCATAAAATAAAACCATAACCATAGATCACAACCACATATATTTGACATGAGAACAATTGTACACCAAGGCTATATAATAAATCATAAGAGCAACACTATGAAAATAAAAATGATAAATTCTAAGGAAGTACATCACCTGAACAAATTTTTAAAATATTTATAATTGCAAACATTATAGCATGCCTCAACAAAACCCTAAAATAACTTGTTTACAACCTTTTCTTTTCAAAACCCTGAAATAAGTTGTTTACAACCTTTTCTTTTCAAAACAAACATGGAAAAAAAATCATCTTTACATAAAAAAATGATTAATTATTTAGATGAAAATTCTCATTTGTGTGCATGCAATCATTTATGTAAATGGACTTAGCCAAAGTGACACATTGCTACAATTTATGATGAAAAAAAGATAATTTTTAAGGTTATCAAAGCCAATTAATAGATATTAATATTTATTGCATTTAGTAATATAATCTAATCCTTTTATAAATTAAGGATATAAGAGTAGGGAATCTAATGTTAAAACATATCAAGACAACATTTTAATTGGATTCATCTAGTACAACTACCTAGTTTTGTATATTGGGATTTTCTTTTACATAAAATGAATATTTATTTGCAAAATATAAGATATGGAGTTTTTTTGTATAGATGATCTGAAAGGCAAATATCATCCGTTTAAGTATTAGTTAATTTTATAGCCTAGTAAACAATCAAAGTGCTACAAGAAAATATATTGTTTCAAATATTAGGAAAACTCTATAAACTTGTCCTAGTCAACCATACCACCATTAGTAGATCTTAACACACAAACTTTACCTACATAAATTTGGACACACAATAATTAGATTAGATTTAACAAAACACATTATTTATTACCATAGATTCATGTTATATTTATACAAACTAGACCAAAATTTTCTTTGTTACTCCATTATTTGATAGACTTAAAAAAAAAGTAATAGTATAAAGTATATCCAAGTTTTTTATGAATCTTCATAATAAATTTGGAATAAGAAAATTTCTTAGATGGAATTAAAGTAGTAATAGTGATAGATAATGTTTAGGCAGGCATTATATTTTAAGGGAAATAATTAGTGCAACACAATTTTCATGTGGACATTGTCTTTGCATCAAACTTCATTTGGGCCATTCTCTTTCTCAAAGAGCATTGATGTAAACTTTATTTGGGCATTAAAGCTAAAATTCAATAAACAGATAACCCCTTAGTGAGAGAAGTTGTCAAAAAAAAATTATTCGTAGTCTACATCTACGCTAAGCATGCTACTACAATCACCAGGGGTGAACTCAAATTCAACTGTAAGTCGCTGTATATAAGGAATTATCATTGGTTGCAGTGTCGACAATGTTTTGTGCCACTCAAAGACAAAGAGGTACAAAATCAAGCAGGCAATGATTATGGTCAGCCCAAGTTTTATTGAATTTGTAAAGCTCTTGAACTATCACAGAAGAAGCAAAACAAACCAGCACTAGTCGCTCTGCAGCAGCAGAACTACCCCTAGGAGGATTATCACCACCCCTTGATACCATATCGAGTCTGAAACTTGATAAACAACAATTTTGTTACTTTTACTATTCCACACAAAACAGCTATTTTGAGATAATCATACTTTTGCTACTAAAAACATAAAGTTTTGTACAGAAACCAGTGTGAATACAATTTATTCATAACATTTTACACATTATTTAACATGTTAGAGAAGATAAATGTGACAAGTCTACTGATGCAGAAGCGCCCTCAGGGCACTGCTATCTTGCATCACCCAAAAGGCAAAAAGAACTCAGTGATTAACAAGCACACGTAGGCAGAAATAAAATGGTTCCTCTTTGAGAATTTTGTTGTGTTTGCACTTGAATGAAGACCTCTGAGAGATCCATTAAGGTTAAGATATCTGGGTGTGTCCATTTCTGCAGAGGAACGGAATAACAGAGAACACTACAATGCATTTGCTCTTGTGGAATGCCGTATTAATGAAATTACTGCAGATTTATAGAGGGTCACATACCCTAGCCGTATGAAATACTAAAGAACACTGCAAAATCAAGGCAAGCCCAAGGCACAAGGCTTGAAGAGGGAAAACCAAAGATATTTAAGAATTGAGAGGAAAGACGCGCTATGGCAGCTGAGGCTTTCCTGCACCATCACAGAAAAACCCTAAATAAACAAAAAATATATAAATTTGGAAGTAAATTCCACAATTTCAAATCAAACCTATCTCAAATACCACACATCCGAATCGCTCCTCAAAGGTATCACTGCATTTGCAAACAGAAATACAGAAGATTAATGAAACAGTAAAGAAAACACTACATGAAATTTCTTGGAATAAGTTCTCTGAGTTAAATTAAAAACACTGAATTAGAAAATAATTGAAAATACCTTAACCACCATCTTAAAAATGTCAAAATTTTAAATACAAAGTCAGAAAAATAAATTTAAAAAAGACCTTAAGTAACTAAACTTAGACTTTTAGCAATGCAACCCAGCTACCTTAGCCTGGAAATATTATCCATTCTTGAAAGTACTTGCCAGCATCATATGAGTCTACCAGTTTGCTTTTAAAATATGATGAGAATGCAACCAAAAAGACTCACCAACCAAAGATGTAAGCATATAATATTTGCTTATGAGAAATGACAGCAAAACCATAGCTTACTCTTGTTTTGCAGAGACAGTGAGTGATCATAATGCTACAGTGAAAAATGAAAATAAAGCTAGCAGACTTGCTAACCTGCATCTGGTAGCCTGTCCTCCTGTAAAGTCAGAAGTAGCCTGCCATAAATTATGCTCTCTTGGCTGAGGATTCGTCTCTCTAAAGAACAGAGGCGGCCTTGATACCTGTAAAAATCAATAGGAAATATCATTAAAGCAATGAAAGTAGAGATCAGTTTTTAATTGCAAAGATAATTCATTTTCCTCAGAACAGCTTGATTTCAGAGCAGTGGTATCAGACCATTGTATATCTTGCTCTTCAGGCCCCCATCCAATACCTCCCATAGTAGCTTATGCTTTGCAAAGTAGCATTTTGCTACCAAGTCACCTTCATATCTTGATATGCACTGGCAGAAATTAGATTTTTATCAATCCAAAATTGTCAATTAACATTATGAAACATAAAAATTATAATCACATAACACAAGGGAAACTTTTAACAAGTAACGAGTTAACACTCCTGCATCCACATTGCTAAGGCAAAACCTGGCTATGGTTTTACATTTATAAACCCTTACCTCCCAAGACCCAATCCTCAAAACTGACAAAGGGAAATTGGAGGCTTTAAGCTTGTTTGCACTTGCCTGGGCTGCTGCAGACCTTGCATCCTTCCTTTTCACTGCATCCTGGTTTAGACTGCTTGTATATGCTGGATCCTCTTGAGATAGCTGGTTCTGAATAAGGCCCAGCAAGGAAGGTGTTTTTCTCATTCACTCCTGGTAACGGATGTCCTGGAGGCCAACAGCACTGACCACATCTCCTCTCCCTGCAAACATGCTCCAAGCGGACGAGATTTACAAGGCCTTACCGGAGATGCTGATGCAGGAACCGCAGCAATATGTTCCAGAGCAGCATTACGTGGAATTCACACAGGCGCCTCTCCACGTGTCCAGTGTTCTGACAATCTGCAGGAGCCTCTGTAGCAAGACTCGGTTTTCGTGCGCTCTCTTGCCTGGTAACAAATGCAGAGCCTCTGAAAATATGCAGGTGAAACCAGAATCCTCTGCAGCCGCTAATCAGGGCCAATAACATGCCACCAAATTTCAGACAAGTTAACTTCTGGCACATTTGCATCCCGCATTACCTACTGTTTAATAAATCCCCCCAAAAAAAAGCATTATGATTAGCCAATGCACCGTGGATTAATCAATGGTTACCGTCTGAAGCCTCGCAATAGTTCCCTTGGCAAGAACTAAAAATATGCCAAATTAGCATTCAAAACATTGTTGACACATTTCATACTTCTCACACACACTACATCGATAGCGCATGTTGAGTGACTGCCCATCACGATCAATAATAGCAAAGCATTCATCGCATCTTACTTCTTTGCCAATGAAAAGGAAATCACGATAAAGTCTAACCAATGGATGATGCGGATGGTATTTGTGATAAATTGTCCTATCTCTCCATCTTCTGCGAAGGACGTTCCTAAATCCTTCACTTCTAATTTTACCCATCAATTTATGATGATCCTCCTCCTCCTTATCACTTTGGCAGAGCAGCTGCACCATTTCTTCTCCCCTTCCATTTATCATCTCCCCATTTTCATCCACTGCTATTATACGTATCCCCTTTTCCTTTTCATCCACTTCCTCTCCACTTTCCCTTTGCGTCCATTGCTCCAGTCTCCAATCGCATGCACTAAGAAAAGCCAATACCATACTTCTCATCTGCACAGTCCTTTCATCAACACCTTGCCTACCCAAGTCACCCCACAAATATTTGACGCGCTCCCAAAATTTGTATACATCAGACAAAGAGAGGCTTTTAATGCTCCACATTTCATTTCGTTTCTTTTCAAACTCTTCTTCTTCGCAAAAACTGGCCCATCTGTTTCCTACATAGAAGACTTGGACGACACTTTCCAACTTTGTCAAAGCACAATTTAACTCTGGCAGGAACTCCAACATCTTGTTAATTGAACCTACACACACATATATCATTTCTCCACGAAGAAGTGTCTCCGTTGCCTGTCATCACAACAAAAATTATGACAATGGAGGATACATAGGGATAAAGATCTTATGGACCATTATTTACAACATTATTCTCCATGTTATTTGCAAAAAACATCTTCTCTTGTATGCTACTTTTATATATTTAAATGATCGCGTTAACGGAAACGATTGTATATATTGAGATGACGATTGAGGGGAATAATATAATCTCACCCTCGATTGAAAGAGCCCCAAATTCTGAAAAATAAATTCCAAGCTGGATTGAGAGCTGATGTTGAACTCCTTCCACTCTGCCTTTCCAAGTTCCTCTTCCCGACTTGCAGAAAATGGATATGCTTTTATACCCCACCTCAACAGCATCGGCATTGCATTCTTGTGCGATAGGCTTCCCTTCTCATCAACTACCACCAGGTCATCTCCATTCCCAACACAATCTCTCCAGTAATCTTCATTTATTAACCACGGAATGGGGGCCATTGGCCATGGAGCACTTATAGCAGCTCTTTCGTACTCCTCGGGATTGTCGTGTTCCCACAGTCGGGGAATCCAGACTACTTCAGCTCGATACTCAGAATTCCTTTGAAGCTTCAGATACACGTCTTCCAATGCTGAAATTCGAAGTTTGTCTCCCTTTCGGGAACAAGATGTTCTGAGAAGTAATACCACTTTGCCTTCTCAATCCTCCACTTTCACCTGGAAATCATTATGACCTATAAAAATATATATGATTTGCTTTATAAAAATAAATATGAAATTATCATTAATTATTTAATCATTAAAATATATAATATTTAAATAATGTGCACCATTTTTTTTATAAAATAATTATTGAAAACATATACTAAAATGAATCTTGATAGCGCGCTTGAGCTGGAGCAGTACTGGGATGGGTGACCTCCCCGGGACGGACCAATGCTTCACCTCTGTGAGCATCACCTAGATGCAATGAGTGCTAAGTGGACCATTCATTATCATGAGAGATGGGTTCTTGTGAACCACTACTCATGAATCATAGATCAATGAGTTTGACTCGAAAACTACACTCTTGAATCCTGATAGCAATATCATGAAAAGTACCTGTTCATTATTGTGGAAAAGAAAATCGTTTTCTTGAATCACACACAATTTCCTCAGCAATTCAACACTGCTTTCACTCCGATTGTGAGAAATTCCACTTCATTCTTAATATAGGAAATGTCCTCCCAGGTTGACAAATACTTTACGGTGTTTCTTTCTACACCATCGGTAGTGCTGGCAAACACACCGAGAGAGCAGTTAAAGGATTTCGGAAGCACATGACCAAAATTATTCATGAATGAATCAAACCACGAATCAAAAGGTGAATGAGCCACAATTCTGTCAGCCAACTCTGATGGTAATGCATTAAATTCTCCGCCTGCATATATGATTGCCAACTCATTCGAGTTACATTCCAGGTGCTGCAGCTTGCTTTGTACTAACCGCCACACCTCTGGGTTTACAGGAAATCTTTGAGTGATCAATATAAGACGAGCATGCGATGGAAGGGAGGATGAATAGAAGGGGCGTTGATGAGCATCAATCAGAAGCCCTTCCTTCCTTAATATCTTCCATATAACCTTTTCTAAAATCAAAGACAACTGTGTATCCTGCAACTTATACAATGACGGAAATGTAGATATCTATTAATGAAAAGAGAGTGATGAAATTAATAGTAATAATTTATCTTCTTCAAACAAATATAAGCAGTATCGAAATTCAATCGGACAAAAATCACAAACTCTAACCTTGGAGGAGGATTCAGTTACCACCACGAAATGCCATTCTTCCTTTTCCCTTTGCATTTCCATCCACCTTTGAGTCATCCCTTCGCTTCCTGAAATGTCTACATAGCACAAACTCTGAGTGGCTCCCACACGATCCATCCATTCCGCACCCAATCTCTTACAATTTGAGAGGTTTAGTCTTATCAATGATGCGAGAGTGTGGAAATTGTCAGAAAGCTTAGCTAAATTAGAGCGTCCTGATAAATTTACATTCTCCAAGCAACCAAGCTGACCAAAAAAATGGGGAAGTTTGGTTAAATTGCAGCATCCAGACAAATACAACTCTTTTAAATCTCCAAGGCAATGGAAGTCGCCGCACAATTCCTCTAATTTATCACATTTGGATAAATCTAAAAATTGCAAACTTTTTAGTTTACCAAAAAAATCCGGAAGTTTGATTAAACTGCGGCATCCGGACAAATACAAATTTTTTAATGCTCCAAGGCCATGGAAGTCGCCGCACAACTCCTCTAGTTTATCACAGCCACATAAATTTAAAATTTGCAAACTTTTCAGTTTGCTAAAGCCTTGAGGCAGCGTAGAGAAGTTCTTGCATCGTCTCATGTCTAATTCTCTCAACAACTCCAGACAATGAAAATCATTGCACAGTTCTTGAATGCTTTCACATCCTTTTAAAATTAATTCCTCTAAACAAGTGAGCTTACTGAACTGGGTAGGGATCCTCTTTAAGCTGGAATAATGTGCAAATGAAATTCTTTTCATCCCTGAAAGCCAGGAGGTTTCTTCTGGTAGTTCTGTCAAGCTTGAGCATCTCTGAAAAGACATATCAGACATCAATAGAGAGGTCACCCCTCCCAGGCTGTGGGGAAGACTTCTCAGCTTATGACAAAAACTAAAATCTATCTCCGTTAAGCATGGCAAATTTCCTAGACGTTCTGGAAGCTTGACCAGCCCAGAGCAACTCCTCAAATTTAGATACTGTAATGAAGTAAGTTTCTCAAAATTGCTCGGAAGCTCTTTTAAACTCTTGCAATAGTGTAAGTTCAGAAACTGTAAGGAAGAAAGGTTCACAAAATCCGTTGGAAGCTCCTGTAAATTGCTACACTGGGACAAACTAAGAAAAGCAAGGGCCTTCAGTTTCCCAAATCCCACTGGTAACTGCTTCAATCTTTCACACCAATCCAAGTATAACTCTTCTAATAACAGGAGCTTCCCAAGCGATTCTGGTAATTCCATAAGATTATGACAATCTGACAGTTGTAGCTTCCTTAGATGACACATGTTGATTAAATTTGAGATCCCTGTACCAAGAAATCCCCTTAAAGTCAACCTCCACAGTTTATTGGAATAACCGAGTTCTGAGATTTCGTTTGAATTCCAGCTATTAAGGGGATTTGCAACATTGGCCACTTTTAATGCCAACAGATCCTGCAATTATATTTAGTTATTTGAAAATAAAACATTAAGACGTGTTTCTATCAAGACAAAAAACAAAGGATTTGAAGGAATACCCTAGACGGAAATTAGAAAACCACCGTTGAAAAAAGAAAATAAAGTACATTAATTGCAAAATTAGAGTTAACAAAATCGTCTGGGCGAAAAAACCACTTGCCTTCAGCCCACTCAACTTTATGTTGTTCTCCAACTTTATGTAAGTTAAACTAGAGAGCTTTGATATATCCATTGGCAGAGTAGACACTCCAGCGGCTTGAAGAAATCTTAGTTCATTAAAGCTTTTACTGCATTCTCCTTTCACAAGAGTCCATTTTCCCACAGCAATTACTCTCAGAGACCCACTCATTGCATCTAGCACCTCTGCGGGTATATGAATTGGACCTCGAAATTGTGTCAACCACACTCCTTTTATTTGAGGAAGAAGCTGTTGACATTCAAAACAAATTATGTGAGAGGACCTAAAGTTTACAAAAACTAATTCCTTCATTTATAAATATTTAGTTTTTCGTACCTTATCATTCTGCATGGCTTTAATCGACTCTTCGAGAGTTCTGAAGCGGTTGTTCTTTGATTTATTACGCCCAACACTCAGAAGGAGATCATGGATAGATATCTTGGTCATTATTCTACCTTCCGGAGATCTTTTTAGTTTTTTTCTAATCAGAGCACCCTCTTCTAAGCATTCCATTTCTATCTTCCCAACAATGTATGCAACTTCCTCTCAGTGCCAGTCCCAGTCCCACTTCCCACCATAGAAGAAGGAGCATATGTCAAGAAAAGCATCTTGAGCACTTGATTCAAGCTGATCATATGCAAACATAATTCTTCCTTCATCGAATCTATCCTCCCTATCGCCACTGAAAGTCTCTCCATTTTCCATCCATTTAAGTACTCTTTCATAAGCTTCATCATCATTCCTCCTTCTACGGAGAAAGCCACCCACGACTTCCAAAAAGAGTGGACAGCTGCTGCATCTCTGGGCGATCATCTTTATCTCAAGTCTTTCCTCCGAAAGGGAGTTTGTGTCTCTTTCTGGATCTCTTCTTCTGTTTAAAATTTGAATGGCTGCGTCAAGGGGAAGAGGCTCTATTGGATAAATTTCATATTTGACTCTGTAATACACCATTACATCTAAGATATTTGTTTTCCTAGCGGTTAGAAGCAACCGTAGTTTCTTAGGATTTGTTATCTCTCTGGGTAGAAGCTCTTGGAGAGGTTTTCCGAACAAGGCGTTATCGATGTACAAAAATATGGATTCTTTCTCCATAATTTCTTTCAACCTCTGCCGTCCATTTTCCGAATCTCTTACTGCTTCTTGCTTACCAGTCAAATCCTCTAGAATAAAGGACTGCATTTCTTTCACGTTGGGATTTTCTTCCAAGTTTTGGATGAGAGTAATCTTTGAATATTTCCAACCATTGAGTTTGTCTCTGAGTGAATCATATACTGCACCTGCTAATGTTGTCTTACCGGATCCGCCGATTCCATGTACAATCACTGCAACAGAAGGCGTATCATTTTCCCATTTGAGGAGTTCAACAACTTCATCTATCTCCTGCCGTATGCCAACTGCTAGATATTTTTAAAAAACAAGAAATATTATGAAATAGTGCCAAGAATGCAGCTAAAACAAAACAGTTCATTATTAACTAAGTGGATGTACTTTACCTGAATATTTCACAGAGGGAATATGTGGCTGGTTGCAGATAGGAGTGCTCTCCAAAATAGATAAGCTTTGGGTGCTTATCGATAAGTTTAGGACGCCCATATTTGTATTAAGACTCGAATACATCTCGTCCACTTTTGAGCGAAGTGCTATTAGGTCATCTCTATCTTTCGAAGCATTTAAAAACCTATATATTAACATTTAACATTTATAAAATTGAATAAACTAGTATATCGATGATATATTCTTCCAAATGTTTATTTATATTAATCATCAAAATATTTACATTAATCATATTAGTATTGTGAGTTGTGACTGTATAAGAGGAGCTGCCCATAAAGGCCACTGTAAACGTACGAATTTCCGCCTTCAATCCTGAGAGAGTTGAGAGAGTCATTAGAGTAAGTGATTATAGATTTGGGGTCAAGCAGCTGGGATTTATCTGTGCTCATAAACTGAGAGGGCAGTTTTTCCATGTTGTCATACAAATTGGATACAGAGCGAATTTTCCTATTGGATTCCGATTCATACAGTAATCTGAGGACAGAATCGATGGGCATAGACAGAAAACTAAACAGAAAATCAACAACGTCCTTAGCGGCCTCGGCATATACAATACGCTGATTATTAGTATTTATCAGATAGCGTACAATATCGGGAAATTGTTAGCACAGGTCAATCCTCAGTGCAGCTGGCACGTGTCCCCTCGTGTGGCTGCTTTACTGCCTATTGTCCGCTGCCTTGAAGATTAGCCGTAAGTGTGGTTGGAATGAATGAATGAAATGAATCAATGGATTTTAATGACATTCACGAGACCATCAGTTTATGGGATCCAGCGTCGGAATTTTAACCACTTTCAAGTTCTTTTTCATGTCCGCTTTTTTCTTAAAGATCTTAACCAGAAAGCCAGCAGTTTTGAGGAGCCTAGTCTCCTTAAAGAGCTCATTTAGATTGTGCACCTCCAAATTGTCTTCATACTAGAAGAATGTTTAAAATTGAAGTTCGTGCAAGAGCCGCTCACTAATCCGGATAAAAGTTTAGGGCTTGGTTTTCCTCGCAACCGATGTTTGTCCTCTCATTTATCTCCTTATTAAGCTGTGACATTCATTACTTAGTGGTGTTGTCAGTCTTTTTAGCGGAGCGGTTACACGAATAAAAAGCATGAGGGGTCGGAACTAATTGTTCATATTAAGTTTTGATGTACACCGAAAGTTTATCCATCATTTATTTGCTTTACGTTTTGATGTACACAACAAAAATGTCCCTGTAGTGGCCTTTCTCCATAATAATATACTAGCTATTGCACTTTAGGTGTGCAATGGGTTACGTCGAAAAAATTGTATGCCGCAATAATGTCAAAGTGACTTCCATTGAATTTGCTATGGATACACTACATAGAAATCAAAATCATCATTAATACCTAAAAAACCATTATGCATATTCAATTTGTCTTATTATATTTATTTAAAATTGTAATATACAATTCCTATAATACATTAATCTATAAATTGAAAATCTAACTTTTATTATTTTTAAATAAAACATAATATTATAATAATAATTCCATTAACACCTAAACCTTAACCCCTTGATTTGTTTATATATCATAAAAACAAAAAATCATTATGAAATATCTCACCAATATTATCCGATGTGTAAAGGACCCCACTTAATATTAGTTATATAAAATAAAACTTTTGCGACCAATACATTACTAAAAAAATCTCTAATGATGAAATTGTTGAGTATAAGACATTAAAAATCTCTAATGGTAACATTATCAAGCATAATACATTAATTACAATTGGCATGATTGATAAACAACATTAACAATAATCCTACACTAGTAGCCCTTTAGTCTTTGCTTCATGCCACATAGATTAGGATTTCAAGGGAGATAATAGAGCCCTCGATCAAATCTCTTCATAGTCCTATCTTTCAAGAGGGTTGTGACATTTTTAGAGAAGCTAGTAGATCCATTTGCGACCTTCTTCGTCTTTCATCTGTTGAAAGGATCAAGACTGCAATGTAAGATAGGATATGATGGGGCAGAGTCTCAAGGCAACCGCTTGGGGCTCTTTGGACAAGAAAGAGTCTTTTCCAATAGAGATTTCATGAAAGGAGATTTTGATAGAGGCTAGACGGATCGCACGCTTGCGTGAAGCTTCACAAAGATGAGCTTGTGAAGTTTCTATCTGGAGATGGGAAGTCTATGGTGGAAGAGCTCATGGCTCCTGTGATTCAACGGGATGGGATAAAGTTCATCTATTTCAAAAGTTAAAGATATAGATATTTTTCAAAAAATCCATTTTGTGCATATCTTGCAAACATTGAATTCCATGAGATAACCTCTATTTGAGGCATTTTGTCAAACAATTCACGTGCCTTTTCTGTGAATTCACATTTTGCAGACATGTATACCAGAGCATTTCCAACTATAATATCTGGAAAAATCTTTATTCCATGATGTTTTGATAGATGTTGATGACTCCATAGTTTGTCCAAAGCTCCCATTTTGGCACAGGCGGAGAGGATATTGGTGAAGCTTGTGGAATATGACTTTACACCTGTCAATTGCATTTGGTTGAAAGTTGCGCGAAGTTAGCCTAGAAAATCGTTGCAGTCCATGAATCTTTTTTAGGTATTCTGTCAAACAGTTCACGTGCCTTGTTAATGCTTTCATTTTTTGCATACATGTCTACTAGTGTAGCTTTGACTAAATATTTGGAAAATTTCCTTTATGCTTCAATGGGTGTCCATACCCTACTCCAAAGCTCCCATTTTGGCATGTGCAGGGAGGATGCTAGCAAAAGTTGCAGAATGTGGCTTTGAACCTGAAAATTATATTTGCTTGGAAATTTCTAAAGCCTATAATATGAACTTCAACCCTTTTGAAAGCATATACATGTGAATGTTGACATTTGCAATTAAAATGATTTACTTTCATATACATTTATGTTGGTTCTAATGGTTGCATTTGCAGTGTTATTAAAATTTCTAGGTTGCTACAAATGTGGCCTCGTGAGGCCTGGATGTGATAGGCGTTGCACATGTAGTTAATTTGGATCTTCCAAATGTTTGTTTTAGTAGAATGTAATGGTTTCATTAATATCAAACAATCTAGGAGTTTTGAGATTATTGACGTGTTGTGCTAGTTTTGCCTCCTCAACGGTGGAAGGAGGGACCTGGGAGGTGTTAAGGCATAATGAACATTGAATCGAGAACTAATCAAAAATAGAGACTATTTACATAGTTACTATTATAACAAATCTGGAAGCTCTGGTTGGATCTAATCAAGGTGAATTATTACTAATCCTCCATAAAATCTTCACTTATTCTTGCAAGATGTGTGGGAGAATTCTTCGAGAATACGACAATGGAAGATAAGATGGAATTTGTTTGTCTAGTGATAAAAAGATAGGATTATTGATTTGGGAAAAGAGTGTAAAGCAATTGCTTCCGTACTTTGTCGTCATGAAATTTCAATGGAAAATTGTAATTAGGTTAATTAAATGAAAAAACTTGGTCTATTTTTTTGCATACATAATTTGTGCAATACATAAGATCAAATGGTAGACCGTTTAGTAAATGATAATTTTTGTGCAAGAAAGGTCTCAATGAAGAAGTAATAGCTTCAAACCATCTACGTATCCACTTACACAAATTGAAACACAACTTAAACATTTTATATTATATCAGATTTTATATATAACAATAAATATAAGTATAATATATAATGTAATTTATACTTTAATAAATTATAAAATATTAAAAATAATATATAATAATAATTCAATTTATATTATATCTAAAATTATATATAATAATAAATATAATTATACTATATATAATTTAATATGTAATATATATAATTTGTTATATTTTTATTTAATAATTTCCACTATAAATATATAATTATGATATTATTTCAAAAAAAATTACATTGTATAAAATATTAAATATAAGATTTTAATATTCTAAATAAAAGGGAGTGCTGAAAATACGAAACTTTATTTATCATATGGGGTACTAAAGCATGTACAATTTATTGTATAAAATATTATTTAATAATTTAAAAATTATTTTAACTTCTAAGTAAAAATGCAAAATACCAATCATTATTTCTAACAAAGACCGTAATTACTAAAGAAATGCTTTTTCACTTGAAATGCCCATAGAGCGAGCAAACAACAGATAATGATAAAACAAACAATTGGCATCCAAAAAAAATTCACATATCATAACATCTCAGACCCAAATCAGAACTAAAACTCGACAAAAGTATAAACCTTATCGTTCTTGTTCTGTTCACCTTCATGTTGAATGTGGTGTCTTATATAGCTTGGAAAGCGAACCTCCTACACTTCGTGAGCAATGAAAGTGCACAGAATGGGAACATATTCATCCGTCAGGCCTGCAACAAAAAGGATTAATAGTAATAGAGCAAAAAGAAATAGTGCAGGTACGAGCTACACCCAACAGAGCCAACAAACAGATTACTCTTGCTCCCATCTTTGCCATTTGCAACCGTGCTTGATCTCTCTTTTTGCCTTCAAACAATGTGTTGAGATCCGAAAACCATAATACGTATTAAATCATGAGAACAACTTGAGCGTCTTATCACCAAATTTCTATAGAGTTGCTCATAAATCGGCAACTAACTTGCATTTCTTATCGCCTATTTTTAAAATATGGTAGCATATGACATACCAACTTGCAGGAGAGTAAATGTAAATGTTATCTTGTCACTTTCATCAGGATGTCGATGATCTTATCCTAATCTCTAAAACTGCTCATGGTTTGAAAGAACTTTTGAAGGCCCTAGATCTCTTTTGTCAGGATGTTGGGATGCAAGTGAACACTTCCAAAACCAAAGTTATGATTTTTTCCCTAAGGAAGAAAATGAATCAAATATCTTTCTTTTTGAAGGTAATCCTTAGGAAATAGTGAAAGAATACAAGTACCTTGGGATTGATTTTCACTATAAGCTCAATTGGGAGACTAGTAAAATTAAAAGGATACCAGGGGGCTGGAAGGCTTCTTTCTTACTTCAAAACAGATGTCAGAAGGCTGAGCTTTGGGATTGGAAAACCAAAAAACCCCTCTTTGGTTTGCTGGTCACACCGGTGGTTCTTTATGGCTGCGAGGTGTGGGGAAGTAGCATGTCAAATCATAGATGGAGACAACTTGAAAGAATCCAAAAGCATCTAATCATGTGCAACCTCAAATTCAAAACTATAGTCCCTTATGATATTCTCTTGGTCGAATCGGGAACCTTGCCTTTGGAGGCATCGGGTATTACTCGATTGCTAAACTACCTAAAGAAGGTTGAAAACATGGATACTCACCATTGGCCCAAATTAGTTGTGGAGGAGGCTTTAGAGTATAGGAAGAAAATGTGGATGAAGAAAAATAACAAATGGCTAAGCAAATGGAGCATCAGTTTGCATGAGTGCCCCAACACCAATGTGGAAATAAAAACGTAGGCCGCAAAAAAATTCAGGACTGCCATGCAGATGAAGCTGATTGGGTGAAAGAAAACTCACTATGTCAAAGAGTTCAACCCAACTTGGGATCATGATGAGAAAACTTATTTGGGAGCTGCTATTAAAGGTAAAGCAAGGATGTTAATAGCTCAGTTGAGGACCGGATCACATCATCTTAGATGTGAAACCGGAAGGTGGACAATGCCTAAGGAAGTATGGGAGGATAGGATTTGCATATTTTGTAGAAAAGGGGTGGTGGAGACTGAATGGCACTTTATCATGGAATGCACAGCTTATGAGGATATTTGTACTCAGTATGAGGGCAACTTAAAGGCTGACAACTTGCATGAGCTATTTGAGGAAGAAAGGATCAGCAAGACGGCTAGTTTTTTGGTCAAAATTCATAACAAAAGATCCAACATTGAAAAGAATATGGAAATCTCTTAGCTTTTTTGGCCCTTGGTCCCTTAGACTGTTTGGTCTCGTGGATGTCATTAAAATCTCATTCATTCATTCATTCAGCTGACAATGACAATGCGCTTGAAAAAAGATTTGAAGAATCGGTGGCTATGATGCGTGTGAAACTTTCATTGCAACAACGATAGAATTAATTGGCGGGCATTCACGACCAATGTAAAAATAATAGTCAAAATCAATTCAATCATCTTCGGACGTGACATAGCCGTTGATTGAGCAAATTAGCTTGGTCTATTTCAGACTGGATACGCCTTCGGCGTAAAATATTTGTCACAATAATAGAAAGATTTAGGGTTTACACTCACACCAAGCAATACATAGTTACTTTTAGTTGATCAAAAAATATTATATTGTGTTAAGTTATATATCTAAGTATTTTGAGATGAAAGATAGAAAAATAAATCATAACATATTATATTATGAAAGTTCAATTTTTTAAATTAAAAAACATATCAAATTATTTGGAAATAAATGAATATAGTCAAAATTAATTAATTAAAAAATAGAGATAAATGAATATGATTAAATATATAAGTTAATAATTTGATAGATGAATTTCTATTTTTTATTAATAATAGTTGTGATTAAAGAGATTAGAATAAATATTTTATATAAGTTCATTATATATATTTACAATGTGTATGAACATATAGTTGAATTAAAGATCTTGCATATGGAATACCTTCCTAATAAGCATGTATTAATAATGTAGATTTTTTATAAAAACATATGATATATAATAAGATATATGTATATGTTAACCCTTGCAAAACAAAATAGAGACATAAATTAATGAGGATGGAAATATGACTAAGTTGCATCACATCATAGCTCAGCCATTTGTATATTTTGAATCTTCCACTCTCAAGATAGACTTCTAAAAAATCCAACCATTTCCCTATCATCTCGTGCACTAAATACATTAAGTTGCATGACTCAAATTTTTTTTATTATAGATAGTGCTAGATCATTAATTCGTATTGTGTGGTTATGAAACTACTCATCCTAAATCATATGCACTTGGAAATTACATCAACTTATTGGTGTGTATTTAAATAGTTTGCATCAAAAAGGAAGTCTTATTATCACCATGAAAGTAAAAAAAAAAATAGTCTACTATAGTATAGGCCCCATTATTCCTTTCACCACCACTCCTTGTTCAACATGTACTAAAGACAAGCAAAGTTCAAGTGACCACAACAATCTATGATGCATCTATAGCTAAAGGATCAAATTGCATGCTCAAAAATAACCAAACTAGATCATGCGACATGACCCAATCTTGCATCAATTTAATCATATTATTAATTCTCCATAAAAAAATTATTCAATTTTTAAATCTATAATTTCAATCATCAATCACAATAAAACACAATTTTCACATATAAATGTAAATTAAAATTGACAAATTTTTAAGACCTGTGCCCCAATCTAATTTATCATTAAATTTGAGTCTTAGCCCTCTCAATTTAAATTTAAGTGTCTCTATGTTTGATTAATTACATTAAAACTAAATTAAAATAGAGCCTAATTTAGTTATAAATTATTTTATTTCCCAATAATTTTTTATTATTATATTTATATTTAACAATGAGGTTTGACTAGAATATCTCATTTGAGACATCTTGGTATTTGGCATATATCCATGCACTTGTGAATATTTAAGTTATATTAGAATAGTACCATGTATTAAATCTACGTGTTGTGATCAACTAGGGGTTGTACCCATCTCAAATGAATTTATCTATGAATCCAAAGCTAGGAACTCCCTAAGCATATATCCATGGTACAACTCTAGCATTGCATGTGTGTTATAGGTATTGCTCATATTCTAAGTGTTAACAAAATGTACTTGGAATAACCTTGATGCCTAAGGCATAAACTGGATGTGATAAACACAAATACTAGCCATGAAAACCTTTAAAAAAATATATAAATTTTCCTTTCATAAGAACTTTTTAAGTTTTGAATGCTTTTAAAAATTGTATTCTAAAATTCTATTGTATATGATTAAAAGATTTGTTTTTGAAAACATCCCTTAAACTTTGGTTATATAATGATAAACTGAGTAGATGAAGAAAAATCAACCTATCTATAAGTAGAGTTGAAACACATTCTCTTTTAGTCAACACTATTAGACAAATGACACTGATTTCTATAACAAAATGAAAAAGGAGATTGAAATAAAGGAAGGTGCTATCATCTTTGCACTACATTGGTTGTTGGGGGATGAATTTATGAGAACAACTCATAGATACAATGTCAACGCTATTTTTTTTATCAATATTCATGACTATTTTATTAGACATAGTGAAGAGAAAGAAATTAACATGCAAATGGAAAATGAATTAACCAAGCAATAGTTTTTAAGTGGTCTAAGTGTTGTGCTTCTGGAGGTTGTCAATGGTGAATGATTCCCCCCTTTAAATACCACTTTGGTGGTGTATAATGCATAGATCATGAGGTCATGACAACTATTTGTAACTATTGGGAATGAGAAGAAATAGATTAATTTAGGAGAGATGAAAGTTATGAAAGGATACAATTTTTCTAAGATAAATAATTGGATTTGAGGGTTAAATGGAAATCTATTGGGGCATTTCATTGAAGGATGAATATAATTCAGAAGAATTTCAAAAATGGGTTTGATTTTGCTAATAAAATTTTTGTTGGGGATTTGTCTCCTTTTCTATGCCATATCCAAGAATGTATGTAGTTTTGGTCCCTTTTTATTTTCATGTCTTCAAGAATAGATTGGATAGAATGCAAATAAAGTTGCACTTATGATAAGGGAAACATTTCTACTATAAATATGATAAATAATAGTTAAGATGTTAAATATTTTCTATAGATAAATTGAGAAAAACAGATCCCTCTTCAATTAACTTTCAAATAAAAAATTACAACAAAACAAAAATATAACTTTCAACCGAACAAAACTCATTTTATACCTTCAAACTAAAATCATCACAATATCTTAACTCTCCCTCACTTGGGAATAGGCCATCATCTTATATTGATCCTTACTTTTTAATTCAAGAAAACTATTGTCTATATTTCTCGATTTATATCTAGAGCAGCATCCATACGTTGCCTCAACAACTCTACTAAATTATCTGAAGGAAATATTTCTAGTTGTTGTCAAACTCTACCAGTTCCATAAGAAGATTGTTGAATTCGTTAGATCTATGGTAATGAATAAAGCATTCTGTGAGTTCTTCTACCTTTTTTTAAAAATATTAATAACAAAACACTAGGGTAAAACTGATATGAAAGAAATTCCAATTAACAAAACAGTTGTTTAAAATGCTTTTCGCACCTTTTAACCCTTTTAGTTTTCTTCTGCGAACAACATAAGATGGCTCCCTGCACTATCAAAGCATAGACTCGTTTATTTGGGTCAGCATCTCATCTTTTGCGCCAGGAATTCCCTTGAGTTTCCGGACTAGTTTTGCCAATCCATTCATAGAGTTAAGAAGGTCTAAACATTCTATCTTGTTTTTCTTAATAGTGTCCACTCTGTTAAGAACCGCAGCTACCAGCAACAGACAGAGGCCGGCCCAGTGCACACTTCCAGCTGCCTGTAACACATTTATAGCTGTCGAGTGTTTGTTTCCAGAATTTTCCGATATCTGCTCAACCCATTTCGTACAGCATTCAAAACATGGACATTGTAATACAATAATTAAGTGATTTCCTTAACTAAACATGTCATGTCAGGAACAAATCATTTAATCTAGTGTTCGCAAGAGATCTGGGTAAATAATTACGTATATATAAAAGCCACAATATAACTGTGAACACTCAGTACATTTTTTATTTTTTTAAGAAAGAGCGGAGACCAGAGAGAATTGATATCATATTTAGTATATGCAGAATGGTTTTTGAAAATAATCACCTCTTTGGCAAGTTTGTTGACGTTTTCTGAAACGCCTTCTGCGATTTTATCGGATTCGGATGAAGAGGGTAGCCGATCTACTACTGACTTTTCACTTTTCCAGGTTTTACCCTGTAAACAAAAAAAGATTGTCAATAATTGGAGTTTGCTATGTTCAATAACAACAGGGAGTTTTAAAAAAATGCAAAATGGGTGGGATTTGTACCTGATTAGCTTTGCAAAGGGCCAAAAACCTGTCAATATTGGCGATCAATTGATCAAGATCAAAGTCTAGCCCTTCCTGTTTGGTATTGATAATCTGGTCAATGAGTTGAGAAATGGGAAGAGAGGACTGAGCAGATGACTGTTTGGAAGCCATGTTAAATGAATACAAAAGGAAAGAGAAATGAAAATAAGTGTGGGACAATCACAGAGCAATTTGCCGGTAATAAAAGTTTTGGAGAGCAAACAGTTGGATAATCGAGAGTAGCTGAGTAGTTTATAAGTTGCTAAATGAACTATGAGTGAAGCTGCTTTGAATCTTCCACAAGAAATACTGGAATATCTCGCGTTTCCTCCCGCGTTCATGGAAAGTTCAGTGAATGGAAGCGCGTTAATAGGAGCCCACCATCTTCTTGGTACAGTAAATATCTTCCGTGTGGATCTCACTTAAAACAGATTCCCCTTATGAAGGCGACTTCGTGGAAGTTTCCAGGAGTTTTTGAGAAGGAAGTTCTCTTTTTTGTCTATTTATGTTGTTTGTTTACCCACAAATATCTAGCAGAGGGAATATTTATTTTAACCATTTTATATAGAGTTTTTTCCTCCTTTTAATCTGGGTCTCTATAGCATTACGCATGACGTATTTTGTTTGAAGGTTCCCATTGAGCACGACAGCCTTATAATTATAAATATCTTACAATTAGTATAAACATTGCCTTCACCTTCAATCTTGCCTGCCAACCAGAAATCACAGAGGGAGGACATTTCACATGGTCCATTGGAAAAAAAGGCTGAAAGAAGAAAATTAAATAATGTCAAATCTCTTACTGACATGGTTGAAGTTAGTCTGGTCAATGTGTCCAAGCCGGCCACCCAATTCGGTGCTGCAATACGCATTGTCCGATTTGACTGTCGTTAACCCCTAAATTTTTGTCCTGGTTGGCACCAAATATCAATTCCAAATAACTTCAAGGTTACGGCCAAACTGATAGCGAAATGCCCTTTACTCATTACTTGGGAGAAGAGCAAGGAAAAACTATTGAGGGCGAGAAAATCAGGGTATGCAGAGTTTTAGCAGCTCATTTCACAGCTTACTCTTTGCCGAGTTATACACCAACAGGTTTGGAAAAGTGCAATGCCAGCCTTCTTTACTGCCGAGGATTTGCCAAACGCCCTGATCAAGTCTGTCTCTAGGAAAATTAAAGAAACAATAAATATCAATCTGTACATTATATGAGATAATGCATATTCAAGTTTTGGCAATGGACATATGGTTTTTAGTTGTAGCAATGATTCTGTTGGAGGAACCTATGCATACTAATTATTTTTTTCTTCCCCCAAACTTCAATGTGTAAAATCTGCCTCTCCGGCATTACAATTTTTTTTGTTTTTGCATTTACAACATCTATCAATTCTAAACGATTGAGCACCTTCCATGAAATTTAATAGTGTTAACTTTAATATTTCTCCATTCCCATGGTGGCATCAACTCATTATTGTCAATTATATGCTTGCACAAAGAGTGTTAAGGTCACAAGGTTAAGGTGCCTCAAGGGTTCATTATGGATTCTGACTTCAATCGCCTATAAGCCACCAGCAACAAGTTTGTCCTCCCAAGAAGAAGTAGCTCGCAACATATACCACCTTATGACCTTAGTGGTATTGTCAACTATCTTCTCCACAATCCCGAGTCACACTTGGCATCGGTCACTTCTGATCCTATCAATGACAACTAGTGAACCCTCTCAATACACGGTTAACCTCGAATTACCATTATCCACACTGATAGATCACTACTCATGCAACCCCTACGACCATATCATAACCAGGGTAGCCCACTACCTTCACCTTCGTGAACTAGGTGAATGTTGACTAAACCCTAGTAGTAGCCCAGACATCGATCATTGGCATGATCCAATGACTACTTGTCACTGCTCAAATATCCCAGAGATTCACTCTTGGGCGGGTCATATATAACATGAATCACAATCACAAGCAATAGATACATAGGCCTATACATAAGGATCTGTAGATATGGAGTTGAATTACACAAACACATAAGAGATACATGGAACCAAAATGAAATGGACTTTTCCAAACTTATACATATATTCAATTACCAATTATAAGTAGTTAAATCACTTACTTTATTCAATTTACTAGTCAGAACACATCATGCATTAAATACAAGTTATTAGATTTCGTTAACTCATTTCCTACTTATTCGGTACCCATTTCAACCTTAAACTAAAGCTTACAAAGGAAGAAAGGTCAAACAAATTAGGAGAAACCCCAACCCTTGGAGTTATCTCCCCTAGACCTTCCCCCTACGGACTTGAGGTCATAGAGGCATCTTTCGCCCAAGGACCGCCTACGTTCCCGCTTCCAAATGGGTCAAAGTCACACATAGTTCTCCTTCCAAGATTTCTCAAGGATACCTACGCACTAGTTCCCAAATTAGCGAACCTATACCATGACACATCTAAGGACGTCAAGATCTCTCATTAGACTTCACCACCCTTCTTATTCATAGGCTAGCTTGAATTTACCAAGGTTCATCTTCATATCATAGGGGCTAAGATTATTCATCCACAAAATTTACATTGGTTCATACAAACCAATAGAAAAGCATTCCCATTTGGAATTCATACAATATGATTAATATTGAGTTTCTTATACTCTAGGGGTCATTAGATGTCTTTGAAGGACGTACAATAATATTTGTAAACTTGTTTTATCTATAACCAATACTCAATCCTAGTTAAGAAAGTTGGCAACACTATATTTGGTGAACCAACATATGAAATAATCCAATAATAATATTACTAATAATATTCTTTCAATATCTTTTAATTTCCTTTGCCTTATGGTGCAACCCTGTATTCTTAGGATAGTCTACTTAATAGACTAAATAGTTTATTCATGTTGGCCATTCAATCTAAACCTGACTTAGCGGTCACTAGTAAGGTTTCATGAAATGTTACATAGGATTTATCTCATAACTCAATCTTATCCACATTGTCAAATTAACAATAATTGTTTTCCATTTTGTATATAATTTATATTGTGATTCATTATAGGTATAATAATAATTTCAATATCAAGGTTTGCATATCTAGGAGATTGATAGACATTATGCAATCATTAGAAAATTTTCCATGGTATCCATGGATTATCAAAAGTATCAAGTTTCATATTAAAGATACGTTTTGACCAATAAGGTAGAGGGTTACATATATATTTAGCTTGACTTAAAAATTAATACCCACTTTCATCGGCCAAAAATCATTAATACATAGAATATTGTGAAAATGCAAATATTCTTTTCTTCTCGTCAATTATTGCAAGCTCATATTTAGGTGGTATTATACCAAATCCATTGTAGTTTACAAGGACAATGCAGTTCCATAATGAAATGGTCATCCTAACTCAATCCTACCCCACACCCTTATAATCAATAGAGACATAAAATTATAACAACCAACATTGCATCTTTTTAGCATTCAACCATCACATGTTTACATAGGTTTTCTTGAGGCGAAGGCTGTCAAAATATTAGTTTCAACGTAGATTAAACTTGTTGTCTGGCATGAAACAAATACAATATTTAAGCACGCAATATGTTCCTATATACTCTCAAATAGGTCTCAAGTAAACATAACTTCAATATCTATATAACTAACTCCTTATAAATCAGAATGATGGTTTATAATGTTCATAGTATTTTTCAATTAAAGTTAATATTTTCTAGAATTAACAAAGTCGTAATATAGATCATGGTGCTTTTGACCAAAATTTATATGTGATGAAGTCATGGGCTATCGAGTGTCTTATCACCCCTATTTGTTTTGTGATATTTGAATGTTCTATGATGCAATTTGTGCTTCATACTATGGCAATTTAAACATCTCATCTTTTAAATTAGGTTTATAAATACGCATTGACCATTCATGGAACTATTAGCTATTATTCACTATTCTACTCTAGTCTCCCCTAAATCTTTACAAGATAGCCAGGAGAGTAGATATTTGAAACCCCATACTATTTGAAAGATTTGTATACTTAGCTTTAGCAATGAAGTTGAAGATATCCTCTATTTAGGCACTGAATTCCGTGGTCCTCCTCTTGGTACCTGTAATATGGTGCTCTTCCCTCCAATGCCACTTCGTACTACAAGATCTCTTTCTTTCATTCTTGCGGCGTCTTCTCCAAAATACCCCCTCCTTAATTCACGAAGTCTTTTTGGTTGACCACCAGGTCACTGTAATAGATCTCCTCCCCGCATCTCCTCACTCTCTCACGAAATTCCTCTTCGTTTTTTTGGTTTGACGAAGGTATGTTCCCTGTTTAAAAGCTCCCACCTACATATGTAGGCAACGGTTGTGGAATCTAGCTTCTCACGTGCCAACTGCATTTGCTTCTAAGTTACTCTATTCCTTCTCACACCTTTGTTTAAGTTACTCTAGATTATTAGAGGATTTTTTAGTATTTTTTCCTATATGCATCATCCCCATTCATAGCTACAAATTTCTCCCCCTTCTCTCCTCCTTATTCACACCTCTGTATAGCTATACCATTTTATCTGTATTTCACTCTCCCTTTGTTCACCTTGTACCCTCTAACTTAGCTACTCATGTCTTGGGGGAAAATCTATCTCAAACTGCCTAATGCTATGGCTTAATGGAGATTGCAAGTCAAACTTTCCTTTGTTTCTCCCAGAATAAGGGGCACCATGCCTTCTTAACGGCACAAATGCTGATAAGCAGGAGGTTTCTTCCACAGCGTGTCAAATTATGATATTGCTATCAGAATTCAACCGTGTAGTTTTCGAATCAAACTCATTGACCTATGATTCATGAATAGTGGTTCACAAGAATCCATCTCATAACCCAAATGCTCCTCTTTTTGACCCACCTTTTTTCTTCTTTCCTGCTACTCCCTTTCTCATTTAGTAGTGTTGTCTCCTGCATTTATTTTTTCAACTTCCTTACATTTTTCTTGGTGCACTCCTTCACGAGAATGACCAGCGAAAATAGTGGGGTGACATGCCCCATTAAATTGTACTCTCTCCCCCACTCGCTTTTTACTTGTTTCATTTATTTATTTTATTTATTATTTTCCCCACCTTCACTGTCTAGCATGGATATCGTTGGTTGGGGATGTGACACAATTCCTTTATGCAGAGCTTTGGTTCTGTACATAACAAAAGATATACCAATTCAGGAAAGCACCTCATTGTTGACTAATGTTTCCTATGCCCCACACCCCCACGAAACAAAATATAGAATAGGAATTATTTTTTACAAACAGAATCTAGAGAATTAGAAGTCAAACATTTTTTCGTTCAATTACATGCAATTTTGACAACTTTGCACCTTGATGGACATTAGGATGGGATTATTTTGAGTTGTTTTCCTGCAATTTTATGGCATGCTATGTTTTTTTGTGGTTTCTTTAACCTTCAAAGATTTTATTTGATTTGAGAGGGTTGCATAATCCATTAACGAACTTGTTAGATATGGGTTTGTTAGTAGTTGGAGAAGTGTAGCATACAATCTTGTACAAAAGCAAGTCAAATGTTTTACCGCTTGGTTGTTTTGATCGCTTAGAAGCCCTCTCTTACATAGACCATTTATGGAACAATACAAATAAGTCTTAGGAGGGAGTAGTTAAGTGTGTACCAATAGTTGTGAGGGTACTTGCTATAGCTTGATTTATCAATAAAACATATTTTCATTATTATTTAAATATAAAAATATCAATAACTATTTTTAAAAGTACCAATCATAATTTATTCTGACACATATCATTAATATATCAAAATGTGTAAATCTACTCATCATCTCATAAGAAATACAAATACTAGTCTTCAAAATCTTGTTTCACATACGCTGTAAGTCAATCTTATTTATTGCTAACAAAAATTATATACTAAAATAGCATGTAGTTGTCCCCACATTTAATAGTTTACCTCATGCAATCTTGAAACTCTTTCCTCCAAAGACATACTATATTGTTGTTATATTAATTACATATTTGATAATTTAAAATACACACGAATGCACAACTTCTCACCCTAAATCAAATAGAAAAAAGATGTAATGTATAACTTCTAGTATAAATACACACAAATGTCAAATCTTTCTCTTCCAATTAATGTGGAATTGATGACCATTTTGGAGACTTACACCACCAAATACTAAAGTACTTGCAAAGAAAAAAGAAGCTATAAGGCTCACCATTTGATGCATAAATTATATTAATAGATTTCAAATATAAAATTTAATTATTAAAACTAAAGTTTGAAAATGAACTTATTTTCTTTTGAATGTTCATATTTGAACCTAGAACCTCATGGAGGCCTTCAAATTGACAAATATATTTGAACCTATAACCTCATGAAATCACATATTTAATAGTGGTAGCTCTAGCAGCTCTAGGGTGATATTTTAACACTCAAACTATTATATGAGGGAGGAGTTTGATGTCCTAAAAAATTCTGTCACACAATCTATTTTTGAGATATTCAACACAATCAAACATATCACTGAGATTTTAAACAAGGAGGGTTCAAGGTTGGAAATAGTTATTTGTATGGCTCTCAAAATGAGAATTCAATCAATAAATGTGTATGATCAATGAAAAATCTTATTTTCCATTCTTGTTGTAGCATCGACTACAAGTTCTACAGGGAGATGCTAACATCGAGCTATTGAAGACCTCATAAATATAGTTTCTACCCAAGGAAGGTAGAGTTTTCTTCATGATGATATTATTCTTTCTATTAAAAAAATAAAATTTAAATAGATATTGCAATTCTAGATCTAGAAAAAGTAGAGATTCTTATTTTTATTGCTCCACGGTAATATTTAGTAATTTAGAAAAATTCAGCCTAGATTGGAGGCTTTTATAAGTTTATCTAGATGGATAACTTGACTAAGACTTAGATAACTGAAAATTTACAAGATCTAGGGTTGCTTTCCCTTTTTTTGTAGTGCTCCTTGAAATTAATATAGTTTTTAGTTTATTTTTAAAAACAAGCTCATGCTACTCACTCCTTATGCACAAATAGGTGCTTGCATTTAGCAAATTATGATATCTCGAGTGGAGAAGATTGGAATCATAGTAAATAATATGTGGATGGGAAAGAAAGCAAATTCTTTGTATGGTTAGAGATCAATTATAATTAAATTTACATCGAACCTACTTATGAAGTGGTCTAATTGGAAAGTTTTTTCCTTGTACTAGGTCAATTATTATCTTCAAGATTTAGGATCCATTGCCTTTGGGCATCTTGGGCCACTTTATTTTTCACGTGTCTTTTCTTTTAAGTTAGATTTATTCCTTAACAAATACAAGTCAATATGACACTTGCTTGGAGAGAAACATGAAGAGTGAGCTCGAATCAATAATTCCTAAGTGTTTGAGCATGACTATTTGCGGGCTAGGTTTTTATTTTAACTTAAAGGGCCCTCTACAATGTAGCCAAACAATTACTAGGTTAAGACTCTCTAATCCTTATAAGGGAAGTTGAAATAAATCAAATTTTGATTGAGAGTTTTTAAGGGTAATATAATTGATGAACAAATCTCAAGTGCCAATGTAGGTATGATTCTATGGAGACCAAAATATTTACAACACTTCTATAAAAAAATTGTAGGATAGTCTTTAGAGGTTATCTAAGTTTGATTTAGACACTTTAAAGCCCAATATTTTGATTTGTTGGATTACTAAATAACAAGGTAAACTATGGATTGTGGTCCTAGAGATAATATGAAATGGTCTTAGGGAGATGTTTTATCATGAATGATTTGGTAAGTTGAATATCAAGATTTTCAATGTAGGATAATATAGGTTTGAACCCAAAATATGGGGTTTCAATGAAAATCTGCCAGTTTAGCTTCAAATATTTTGATATTTGCAAAAACAATTATACCAACAAAGGAAGGGTTTAAGATTATTAAAGAGAATATGGAGAGTAACTGAAAAAGTGTGAATATGAATCCAATGACCCATTGAGAATATTTGGTATCTTCAAAATTTGGCAAAAATCTTTCCTAACTCATTTCACTATCTCTTTCAAGAATGAAAAAATATATCCTTGCAATATTTGGAGAGATCTATATTGAAGGATATTTTCATGTTAAAATATCTAAGACAAATGTTACCATATATTGCAAGTTAAAGAATTTAATATTCATTAAAAATGAGCTAATTTGGAAAAAAATAGCCCATAAAAAATCCACATATCGTAGATATATTCAAATCCACATTTATGGGTTTTTTTATGCCAAATTATCTCATTTTCAAATAATTTAAAATGCTTAAACTATCTATATTGCATATGTAGTGTAGGAAAAAGGTATCCTTTTTCACACTTAATTTGGGGATGATTAACATTAAAATGAACCTAATGTTGCCTTGATATAGTGTTGTAATTTGTTTTACACATTCACATTGGGTTTAGGGTCCTTTTAAGCTAAAAGACCTAATTTTGCCTTAATTTAGTGTTGTAAAGTGTATTTATTTACACCTTCACATTATGTTTCAGGCCCTCTTGCATTTATGACCTTCATATCATCATTAATAGGCCCCTAAGACCCTTTATTATGCATCCCAAGGCTTATTTCAATCGAGATCTTGACATAATCAACAAATACACTTAATATCATAACCTCTCAACATTTCCTTTGCCTGAAAGGCCCTGGTGGGACCCATACGCCACCTTGGGCATATGAGTCCCATTTTGCCCCTTTTTAGGGTTTTGAGCAGGAAATCAAGATTTTGAATTTAAATTTTATGAATGTTAGCATTTGTGATCTAATAAACGATAAGTTAGATGGATTGCCTATATAAACAAGGTTTCAAATCATTATTTCACCTAAGCAACCATATGCAAGCATCCTCAGAGTTCAAAAGAGCGTTATAGAGCATTCAAGATCATTCAAGAAGGCATTCAAGGGCAGACTATTAGAGTTTTGTTGCAGCAATTCAAGATCCATCATCAAGCATGTTGTTGAGCTAGTGTTGTCATGTAGCATCCAAGATCCAAGTTAAGCATTATTCCACAACTAATTCAAGATCAAGATCTACATTCTTCATGACCACTTCACGTTAGATTGCATATTTACATCTCAATATTTCATCCAAGGTATCATTGTTTTGTTTCATGCTCATGTTTCATTGTTTCATCATAAAGTTTGATTACTCAAACAGGGTTTGACCAAGGCAAACCCGTATACCCTAAAAACAAAAAATTTCCCTCTCTTTGATGTGTGATTTGTAGATCTAGGTTGAAGATCCACTGAAGAGAAATATTGGAGGAAAGTTGTCAAGTTGTCAAAGTTTTCAGCAACATTGTAAGATCACATAAATTATTTTACAGAACCTATTTCAGAGTTTCAAAAGTTGAAAACCTAGAATATGGGAGTGTAGACATTAAAGAACAAAACCTAGAAATTGATTTCCAAAACCCTAGCAAGGACCCATATGCCACTTTGGGTGTATGAGTCCTTAGTGAGGGCTGAAACAACCATTTTCCAAAAAGGTACACATCATTTTATCATCTCAAACTCTACATTTTCATTAGTATATCAATTGGGATTTTTTTTTAATTGTCATTTATGCATTTTACCCCTCATAATTGAGTGAAACACCCTAAATAAAGGAAATTAGGTTCATCATTGATACCCTATTGATGGTGAACATATTTTTCTATGTTTCATTTTGGTGAACCCAAGTTTTTGATTATTGTATTTTCTGATTTTTGGAGCCCTTCAAACCCTAGGTTTAGATTTTCATTCATTTGCATTGGATTGAATCTCATTTAGGGTTTGCATTAGTGAAAAGTGCATATAGGTTGCATTTTTGCATCTTAGATCATTTAATTTCATTGAAATTCTGCAATTACAAACAGTAAAATTAATATACAAGCTAGAAACCTTAGAATCAACTCAGAATTTGGTGCAAAAACCCTAACTGGGACTCATTCACCCATCTGGGTGATTTAGTCCCTATACAGTTGTTTTTCCCAGATTTTTGGGAATTATGTGGTGTGTGTTTTTCACTATTTGAACTCTACAAAAACCCTAATTGGGATTTATATGCCCCTCTTGGCGATTGAGTCCTAGACCAAACTTAAAACTGCCTTTTACAATATTAAAAACATCATTTATGTGTTTTTATTTGTTACTATTAGCTATATGTTTCAGTTTGTTGAGTTTCTATTTCATTCATTTCATTAGATCTAGCTTAAATTGGTTCAATTATTGCATTGCTTAGTTTTAAATTTGTATTTACAACATTTCATTTTTAGCTTTTTGCATAGTGTAATCAGAAAATCACCTTGTTTAGAATTTGAAAACTGCATTTGCACATTTCATTCTAGGTCATCGCATTGCATTTTAAGTCTCTTTCCATTTTGAGTTTGTATAGATTAGTTCTCACAAATTTTAGTATCTTTATTTTCCAATTTTACAAAGAAAAATTTAGTGAATAAGCATGTTAGTCATTCATTCAATACATTTCCTAGTTATGAGAGTCTCTTAGTGTAAGAGAGTGAACATGTTGACACCCACTTTAAGTCTACACCCCCTCCTATCTCTCTTATTTCTAGGAATGATACAATAGAAGAAGATGAAAGCATAGACAATCATGATAATCACAATTATTTTTCTCTCGATACCTCTCATATTTGTGAAGAAGGTATCTTGGTGAAAGAAGATGCAATCATTGAGAATCATGAAAGTCTTGTTTGTCCTTCTCCTTTTCCCCCTTGGGAAGATATTATAGTACAAGAGAATGAGATCATAGACACATTTCTAAACATCACCTTACCTAATTCCTATTCACCTCTTGCTTCTGAGAAAATTTTAGTGAAAGAGGATGTAGTTGTAAGGAATCATGACAATCATATTGCAAGTGAAGATGATAGGTTGGTGTTAGACGATAAAAGCTTTAAGATATATTACAACCCTCTTTATGTTTCTTCTCCTACCTATCCTATTTTGGAAGACATTATGGGACAAAGGGATGAAATTCTGGACAATCTTGACAATCACATTTGTATCTCTCCTAGTTGTGAAGAAGATACTTTGATGTTAGAAAATAAAATCGATGAAAGTCATGAGAATCTTAGTTTCCTCTCTTCCTCTAGGGAAAACTTTATTGAAAAATACAATACAACCATTGATAAATCCCTTACTTTCAATTAATTCATTTTAGAAGAACCAATCTTTGAATGTCATGAACATCTAGTTTGTAGTTCTCCTAAAAAATATCCTACTATGGATGATATCATGGTGGACGAAAATAACAATACTAGTGATGTGACTTCTTTAGATGATGGTGAAAAGATGACACTAGACTACCCTTCATTAGAAAGACATCAAACTGAAACCGCTAAGGTTATGAATGCACTAGTGTCTGTTAGATCCCCCTTGATCATTGGACCTCCTAAGAATCCTCTAATTCTTTATCCACCCTCACAACAACCAAAAACTCAAGAAAAATTCATCTTTATCCTCCAACCTCATAATCATAAGGTTTCACAACAATAAAATTATAACACCTTTGCTCATACATATAACATGAGGAACAATCCACAACCAAGAAAAACAACTTCAACATCCTTACCTTTGTCTCAACCCATCTTGCTTACTACTCCTTGATTTCCTTTGCATAGTGGGAAGGAGTATGATCTTGTTGAACAACTAAATAACTCTCATGCAAAGATATGCCTATGAGATCTAATTCAAAATGTACATGACAACATTTTTTGAAACTGCATTTATCCCCCACTTTAGTGAGAGGGTGAACTTGCTTCAAACTCACACTAAAGTAGACATTCGAGAGGGGTCCAAACGTACCAATGCAATCAGTCTAGGATAACAAAGATCAAGGAAGCCGTCAAGCTCCCAGGATCTAAGATCCTACGTTGAACCGACATAAGCACAAAAGGACACACACAAGGTGTATGATATGCAGCATCAAGATACACAAACATGCAATGTCAATAACTAAAAGAAAGAAAATTAAAAAAAAAAACAAAAAGAGGTGGATCAAGCATCGATCGTTTGTCTAACACGATGTGGATCAAATCTAAGTTGCTTTTCCAAAAAATGCACACTCACTCTGAGGCAACAAAAATCTTGGTTGTCCATTGGGTGAGAAATCCAAGAAGGTGAGACACATACACACATGACTGATATGTACTCACATACACGTGCAAGTGGCTATGGGGAAAGTCATGCCTCGATTGGGCTTCTCAATCAAACCATACCAAAAGTTATACCTCATGATAACTTTGATAAGGTGCCATGCAAAAATGAACTTCGAGCTTCATGAGGCAAGCAAAGCTTCATATGCTTGAAACTCATAAACAAACAAGATGGCTCCATAGGCATGGAAAGTGTGTTATGCAAGGTGGCCATATAACTGAAAATGCAAATGCAACAATAGGAGACATTCAAGGGAGTCTTGCTTAGTTCATGTGAGGTCTTAACTTAGGGAACATCATGCCTAATATCACCAAGAGAGGACCAATCAAAGAATAAAATATTCACAACTTAGGGGATGTAGTGTGTCGCATCAATCCCCTAAGAGGAATGTAATATGATAAGAGTGATCACACTCTTGAGGAACATCACACCTGATGTCACCACAAAGCGAAAAATATATCGTATGAAGTAAGAAGACTACACCATGAAACATGAAAAGGAATAATGCCAATGTATGTCCCCACTTTAAAGAAATTGCTAAACACCGTGTTGTGATCAATTACTTTAAAGTAGAAGAAGACATGAGAGCTTACTCAGAAATCCCTATGCCAATTCATATGTTTATGAATGAACTACATCATGAATAAGTATGTCACATGCGATCCAACTTAAGGCATGTCATCCACATCCCAAAATTTCTCTTATATATACATGAAAGGTGATCAACTAGCCAAAAGAGACAACGACAAGTGACATACAAGGAAAAGGCTACTTAACCCCTTTCCCCCACTTTTGTGCAGGATAGGGATGAGCCAAAATAAGTATCAGTTGGAGGAAATAGGTGCTTCAGCAAAAGGAAGAGCACCACAATCCCTAAGATGTTGAATTTTGTTATGCAAAGCCTTACATTCATTAGTATAATGACAATGAACTCTATGATATGCACAAAATGAATTCTTCTAGTAAAATTTATTTCCTATTCTTGAAGGGAGAGATATCAAGCGATCCTGGAGGATTCTCGAAAAGATACTCTCTTGATCAATAGTAGAATATGTTCCTTTATTTTGCGACAAATATATCTCTTGCTTAGTACAAGATCTCATACCTACACAAGACTCTTTAGATTGTGAGGCTCTTTTCTCTCCTTGAAAGGAGGATGTAAAATCTAACGAACTCAAATCATTAGTGTTTTGCATGATGACATTGGCATTAAGCAAATATTTCTTTGTTTGTTTCGTTTCTTGCAAAGGATAAAAATCAAGGCCACTAGTGTCTATCAGTTCAGGATGCACTACTGTTAAAGTCAGCTTACAAGAATCTTTTGTAAGAGTGTTGATATTGATCGAAGGCTTGTTTGATGGGTTGATTTCTATGAAAGGACAATAAGCAATACCATGAGTTTTTTCTTGTGTGTTAGGCTCTATAGGGACACAGATACCTTGTTCTCTAGCACCACATCCTTTTCCACTATATCAAAGTTGTTTCATGAGCTCATACCTCTTCCATAAAGTTTTTTATTTCTTTTGGATTCAGCGATTGTTCATAGTCACATTCATCAAAGTTTGTTATGTAATTTGTTGTCTTTTGTTTTAAAGTGGTTGAGGTGGATACTTTCGAAGGGTCTTCCAAATTTTGTGTTGACAATGCTTCTTTTTCTTTTCCCTTGTCTGAGTCTTTGTTTATGATCTTATATTCTCCCATAAATGTTGGTTTGAAGTCTAAGGAACCCCAATCATCTTCCAATAACTTCGTGATTTCCTCAATATTTTTTTCTTTGTCTTTATGTTGCACAAGTTCTACTTGTGTAGTTGGTGTCAATGTTTTCAAAGGATTCTCTTTGCCTTTCTCAATGTTCAAACAACTATTTGGTTCAGGTTCAACTTTGATTGAATATACTTTGTTGTTATAGACATATTTCATTATACGATGAAGGGTAGAGGGCACCACGTGCATCTCATGAATCCATGGCCTTCCCAAAATGATATTATATGAAAGATCATTTGGCATGACATGAATCAGGTTTTGTAATGTGGTCTTTTTAACTATAATAGGTAAAGTAATCAAACCCAATGGTTCTTTCCCTATATTATCAAATCCATGAATTGACAAGGAATCAAGTTGAATTTTTGACTTATCCACACCAAGCCTATCCAAAAGGTATACACTACACACATTAAGAGTGGAGTCATTGTTGAGAAGGGTTCTCTTTATTTCTATTCTATTATATTTAGCTATTATCATGAAAGTTTCATTTTATTTTTGTACTTCAAAATAAGGGAGCTCGCTTTGGTGGAAAATAATGTCAGCATTTATTCTTTGAATCATGGTTGCTATGTCATACAGTTACACATTAGAAGGGATAGGAACTTGTTGTAAGGCGGTTTGAAGCATAGTGTAATAATTAGGTGAATTCCAAATTAGGTCCCATAGGGATATCTTTGCAGAATTATTCTATACTTGTTCAACAAGATCATACTCCTTTCCACTTTGTGGAGGAAAATGAGGAGGACTAGGTAAGATTGTTGGGGTTGGTTGTCTTGGTTGTGGATTGTTTCTAGTGTTATATGTATGAGCAATGGTATTATGACTCGGCTATTATGGCACAATATTCTTAGGTGGGTAGAGGATCATAAGCCTCTCATAGTAGACTTCCCAAACAAGAGTATATTGTTGATAGAATAGATAGGCCATTAGACGTTGTATTTTGATGGGTCCCACACTCAACATGGCTCTGGAACAGGTATCCTATTCCTCACACCACAGGGAGACAATATAAACAAGGCATACAAAATTACTTTCCCCTACATGAACAATATCTCAGAGTATGAATCTCTAATCATGAGGCTCAAGATGGCTATTGAACGGAGAATAAAAGAACTACAAGTCTTAGGGGACTCTCAATTGGTGATCAAGATCAAGCAAGTGAATGACGAATACCAAACAAAAGATGACAAACTCATGCCATATAAAAGGATGTTGGATAGCTTCAAGGACTATTTTATCACAATAACATTTGAATAGATCCCTCAGATCAACAATAGAGTAGCTGATGCCATGGCAACAATAGGCTCACTTCTTCACATCCCGTAGAACATTCCAAAGTATGAATTCCTAGTGGAGCAATTACTTGTACCAGCTTTTGATACCCCATAATCAAAGCTAGTATGTGTTATTGTTGTTCCTAATTCCCCATGGTACCAAGACATATTTGATTACATCTAGCATGGTATCATTCCACTTGACTTAACACCCACCCAAAAGAAGACCTTTACCCGTAGGACCTCGATTCACGATCCTAGGAGATACTCTATATTGTCAAAATTTGGATGGTATGCTACTTCAATGTCTTAATGTAGAAGAAGTGAAAACGGCCTTACAAGAGGTACACAAAGGTGTTTGTCAATCCTACTCTAGTGGACCTAACCTACTCCAAAGGTTTCTCATAAAGGGATACTATTGGCCCTCCATGGAACAATATTGTATTCAATATTTCTGGAAATGTTGTCAATGCTAGCAGCACAATGACCTTATTCACACACTAGCACAAGAGTTGAAACCCATCACAACACCATGGCCCTTTTTGTAATGGGGATTAGACTTGGTAGGTAAGATTTCTCTTGCTTCTTCTAACAGGCATAAGTTTAAAATTACTGCAACTGAGTATTTCACCAAATGGATAGAAGCAATTGCACTGACCTATATCATCGGAAAACATATATCAAAATTCATTTTGAATTATCTAATTTTTAGGTATGGAAATCCCCAAACAATCATAACAGACAATGGAACCCCATTCAAGAATCAAGACATCCAAGAACTTTGTTCCAAATTCTCTATCCAGCATAGATTCTCAATGCCCTACAATCCCCAAGGAAATAGTCAGGCTGAAACATCTAACAAAACCATACTAAAGATACTAAAGAAGATTGTTAATGACACCAACTGTGATTGGAATTTGAAATTAAACCTAGCTCTATGGGCTTATCAAAACAACATCTAAACACCTATATGTGCCACACCATTTTCCTTGGTCTATGGATTAGAAGCCATCTTACCTATTAAGGTTGAAATCCCCTCATTGCGAATTTCACTAAAAAGCATGGTCAGCAACAAAGAGTATCATGTATCCAGGATAAATGAATTGCAACTCCTAGATGAAAGGCTTTTGAGTGTGTTAAACCATCTACAAGTTTATCAGAATTGACTCAAACGAAGCTATAAAAAAAGGATCAAAGACAAAAAAAATTCAGGTTGGTGACTTAGTACTCAAATAAAATCAGAAGGTACAGCTAAATTAAGATGGAAAAGGAAAATTTAAACCCAGTTGGTTAGACCCATTTATCATCATAGCAAGTTATGGCTTTGGAGCTTATCAATTGGCCACTCCTGAAGGAGAACCCTTGGTTGAACCATTGAAAAAAAATCCACCTCAAGAAGTTCTATACATGAAACATGTTAGAATATCCTAGGCAAAAAGGTAAACATCTAAAAACAAGAAAAAAGAAAAAGAAAAGCAAAAAAAATCAAAAAGCAAGAAACAGTAAAGAGAAATAAAATGTTCTTTTAGTGAGAACCACTTTGTGGCGCTTCTAGAACAGGCACTATAGTGAAAAACTAGCAAACAGGGTGTTATGTTTGAATAAGACTTGCATCGTTATCTGTCAGTACAAATTGAAGCATCCACCCATCCGTCCCATAATAAAACATGTGTTCGACCATGACTCGTTACTGATTTAGGAAAGTAGTCTTATCTCGAACTGGGAGCAACTTACCAAAGCTGGTCATGGATTAGATCTGTGTATGTTCTATCATGGTCAAAACAATAAAATAAAATAAAAACATCTAGAAAATAACAAAAATCAAAAACATCTAGAAAACAACAAAAATCAAAACGAATTATTCCTTCACTCAACAATTCTAATATATCAACATTTGCTTGAACCTCACGACTAGTTCAAGTAGATTTCCCACAACATATCCTCTCACCACAATAAATCCCTGTGATTAGCTCTCTTTTTTTCTTCCACCCACTATTTCAATGTATTTTTCTCCAATTTTTGAAAACTTCAGCACTATTTATCGGGTCGGCACTATTTTTCGCATTTATTGTGTCAGACAGAACAAGCAGGTGCTAAATTCGGAAAAACGTAGTGCCAAATTTTATGCCATGTTTAACGTTGGGTTTGACATCGATTTTAGTGCCAAATTTAGCGTCGAGTGTGACATTGAGCTTAGTGTCGAGTTTTCGTTGGGTTTAGCTCTAAGTGTAGCACCAATAATAACGCCTAATTTAACACCTAATTATGCACCTATTTTGGAGCGTACTTTAGCACCTATTCCATCACCAAGTGTAGCACCAGAATGAGATTCATCAGAGGAAGAAACAAATATCGCTAGAACACATCTTGTTGTCTCCCCGATAGCCCGAGCAAAGCATATCAGAGACACCAAAGTATATCGGGGAAAGATGACATGTTGTCTCACCGATGGATCGATACAACGACATTATGAAGATAGTTATTACACTACTATATTTGACTCCAATTTTTGATGAACGTTTGTTGGAATTTTGACAATCTATTGTCTCAATACCGATGAATCACCGAAATAATTTTCGTCGCTCATTTTTTGTTGATATTCTGACAAACTTTAAAACGTCGAAATCATGATGCAAGTTCATCAAAATAGAAATGACAATTTCGTCGATCTAGTGACGAACAGTAGCCAGAACACAAGCCGCATGCCTTTGCCAAAGTGTCGGATCAACAACATAAGTTCGTCGCAATTACGACGAAAGTTTCGACATATTGCAAATATCGGTGAGAGATCAAGACTATTATAGCGATCAAAATTGCTTGAGAAGATATATCGGGAGGACTAGATTGTGGTCTCAGCGATGAAGTTTCATCAACGAGATACTCATCTTGTCTCATCGATGAAGCACAAGGGAAGCATATTGACAAGACATATACCATCAGAGTAAGTTTTGAATGTCTACCCGACCCGCTATGTCACGCCAATAAGATTACATCGGCAGGAGTCTTGGCAATATACTTGAGATCAAAAGAACAATGACAACAGTTCATCGAAATCACGACGAAATAGGCAAGTCATTACGATGCAAGTTCATCGGAACAACGATGACAATTTCGTCGATCTAGCGATGAACAGTAGCCAGAACACAAGTGGCATGTCTTTGCCAAAGCATCGGATCAACAATAGAAGTTCATCGCAATTACGACAAAAGTTTTGATGTATTTCAAATATCGGTGAGAGATCAAGACTGTTACAGCGATCAAAATTTCCTGAGAAGATATATCGGGAGGACTAGCCTGTGGTCTCAGAAATGAAGTTTCATCGGCGAGATAATCATCTTGTCTCATCGATGAAGCACGAGGGAAGCATATCGGAAATAAATATACCATCGAAGTAGTTTTGAATGTCTAACCAACCTGCTATGTCACGCCGATAAGATTACATCGGCAGGAGTCTTGGTGACATACTTGAGATCGAAAGAACAATGACGATAGTTCATTGAAATTGTGAAAAAATAGGCAAGTCACTACGACGAAAATTTTGTCGAATGTATTGCAAATTCGTCGGACGCTTTTGGAGGTTCGTCGAAAATTTGATGAAACAATACAATTTTTTTTAAAAAAAACTATTCATTCAAATGTAGGCATATCGGTGAAAGATCAAGACTATTACAGTGATCAAAATTGCCTGAGAAGATATATCGGGAGGATTGGCCTGTGGTCTCAGCGATGAAGTTTCATCGGCAAGATACTCATCTTGTCTCATCAATCAAGCATGACAGAAGCATATCGGCAAGACATATACCATCAGAGTAAGTTTTGAATGTCTATTCGACCTGCTATGTCACGCCAATAAGATTACATCGGAAGGAGTCTTGGTGAGATACTTGAGATCGAAAGAATAATCATCGTGGAGACTCACCATGTCGACGAAACTACAGAATATCCTAGCGATACATGATCTCTTGTCGATGAAGATACAAATGGATCAAAATACTTATCAAGGTGACTCTGGGCAATATTTAAAAGTAGTAGGAGGCTCCAAAGTGCATCCATAGGGATAATGACAGGACATAAGGACAGGTCAATCAAAGAGAGAAAGTTGATGTGCCAAGACGATGAGCATTTAAAAGGGGTCGTAAAAGACAAGATGGATTGTCATTAATGCTCAGATATAAAGAACAGATTGGAAGACTTCATTATGAAAATTTAGATCACAATATGATTAACCCTGTTTTGACAAATGCAATGACATTAGTGTCAAGAGTTAAGAGACCATTCAACTTTGCATTTCAATAAATTATTGTATGCATTGAGTAAGTGTTTACAAGGTAGAAAAAGGATAGTCATATGACTATTTAAAATATCAAACAACATGTCAGTTGTTGTGTTTAATTAGGCTTACAGAGGCAGGGATATATCATTTTTTGCATACATCTATTGTCCAAGCTCTAGGTTTGCATTATTTGGTTACTATGTATGAGAAAAGAGCAATGAATAATTGTAGAATATGGAGGCTATGGATGATATTATGATGGACACATTTGATGTTGATGATCAACAATTGGAGCAAAATATAAAACCTATGATGGGTCATGAGATCAAGGGGACTGTCATGGATAGTGAATGACGAATCATAGATGTTAAGACAAAAAAATATTCACCATAGAGCACATGAAGAATAGAATTTATGATGCTATAGGAAGGTTTACTATCATAAAGAATGTATTCTCAAATTTTAAAAGATAGTCATACCAATGTGTAAGTACAATCACTTCAGCAATGAAAGATATAAGGACATGTGCTAGAGGAATGATGGCTAAATAGTGGATTGAGCATAGAGATGGTAACCCTTAAAAGTATAATGTTGTGTTGACATCAAAGCAAGAGAAGAAGGGTACTATAAAGTGAAGTACAATTGCATGGATACCATCAAGAGTACAATCAAATCCATTAGTGATAGTGAAAAAATTTTGATAGTAGTCTTGATGAATATCATAGTGCCCTTTACTTTATATCAAAATGACAGACTATACTAAGGTAGTGGTATGAAACTTTGTTGAAGATAATCAACTACGGTGAAGAGGGAAATCAATATATAATGATGGTCTGAGCACTATGATAGACAAGTCTGGATGCCAAAGTCAAGCCAAATGAACAATCTTAAATAAGCTCTGAAGACAAATTTTGATAATGGAAAGTAGAAAGCATAGTATTCAGAGGACAATGTAGGACTCAAAGCTGGATAGATAGTATAAGTTTGTGAGAGTTCCTTCAAGAGTGTAATGGTGATGAGGTATTGAAGGCTAAAGTTTCTGCAAATGTACACAGATTTACTAAATGGAATCTCAATTGCTTTGTTTCCCATTCTCATGGTCAAGGAAGTGTTGACACAATAACACACAGTTCATCATGGAAATTACAGAGAGGTTGAAGACACTATTGCAAAAAATCAGAGGTATGACAAAATAGTAAAGTAACATAAAGTTGTGAAAGAGAAGATTGAGGCATTCATATGAAGGAAAACCATCAAACAAAGGTTTTAATCAAGACACAGTCATCCTTTGATAAGTTGAAAGAAAGTCATGAATATAAGAGGACAGTTTGCAAGATAGTCATATACATTGATAAGGACAATGAATAAGGTTTCAAATTATTACTCAAAGAGAAACTATTAACCTAATCCTAATATCTGAACTCCATTGCATAAAATTTTATTGAAAAAGGAAAGTATTGTCCAGCTGAATACAAAAAACTCATCTTACAAATTTGCACAATAAGCACAACCTACGAACTTGATTCTAATTTTGCTAAAAAAGAAAAAATTAAATTAGTGAATATTAAGCTACACACTAGAATCTAATTTTGTGGAAAATGAGCAATTTGGTGAGAAAAATTACCTACAGTGTGTCTTGGATACTTAGCTAGTGTACCAAAAAATAGGATTGCAAACCCAAAATTATTCTCACTCTGGAAATTCAATAGAAAAATACAAAATGTTATCCTGGATACTTAGCTCTTAGACAGTCAATAAAACAATATGAGCATGATTATGAACGGTTTTACCTAGTCCCACTCTTGATCTCCATGTTTGAGAGCCTTCTCTTTAAGACCCCATGAATCCACTTTGATCCATTGCTACCAAAAGAGATATTAATGTGTAAACAAGGAGCCACATTTAGACAAACTGATTGTTGATTTCTTCTAAGAAATTTAGAGACTACAAAAAGAAGATACCTGATGGGGATTAAGTGGGCTTCCTAGAGAAAGCACTGCAATATGGCCTTGAGCAACAATGAAAAAAATTGGATTAGCTTCACAGTAAATCCTAACAACATGACATTAAGGCTCCTCTTCATTAAGTTGATGGTATGAAGAACCAGATCCATATCGTCCTTGAGATACATATCATATTGAATGGAAAAACATAGTGACACAAGAAATCTGAATTGTGAGATAAAGCCTCCAAACCCTCTATAGAAACATGACTTTTACCAAATAATCAAAATTTTAAATTTAAGTAATACCCAAGAAAAATAATTCCATACAATCCAGCTACACACGAAACTTACAGATGGGACTGATCTTCCACTTCTAACTCTCCTTATTCCATTTGAAGAGGACAACCTCTACCCCTTGATTGAGCTATGTAATTTTAGCATTAACAAATAAAAATATTTTTAGCACAAGAAACAATCCTCACCCATCTAAACAAGCACCTGTAAGACAAGCCCAAAAATCTAAGTTTATCACAATCAAGTAAAGATTAAATCCTTATAATCAATCACAGTAACTGGAAAGTATTAATTGGATCATTAAGAAGAATTAAATAATTAGGGTTGGGCACTATACAAACCACTACTATCACAACTATTGAAACATGCTCAGGTACTGGGTCCTCTCCCCTAGATTAAATTAAGGAAAACATTATTGTAAACACAATATGTATAGAAGAATATGAATGTAAAGGAAAATGGATATTAGCAAAACATAAATGTAAATAAAAGTAGTGTGAGCAGAAAATGAATCTAAATTGGTCTTGAACAAATAAAATCATACCCAATTAGCATTAAGTTATACTGACCTTGTACTCATTGCCATTGTCAATCTTGAAGGTTACTTTGATGCCTTCTGCAGAAACTCTCTGGCCACGAGGCAAGAGAAGGCGGGAAAACCAAGTGTATATTGATGACTTCCTGACAATCAAAAAGAAACAAGCAACCAGTCAACCCTATTAGAACAGAATAATCTTATGAATTGATTTTATTTGTTTTACTGGCTAATGGATAGTGGACCTAGTTCTCTTGAATTGAGATACTACTAAGATGTGTTGACTGGTGATTTTAGACTACCGATATTCTACTTCAATCTCTATAAGTTACTTTTGTCTTAAATATATTCAAGATAACTCTGCAAAAAAATTCCCTGATCTCTTAGAAATTATGCAGATTATTTTGTTAATACTTCTCCATTTTGATATTTTCTTTCAAAAATTCATAGAAAGATATGTAATGCCATATTTGAAACTTACATATTTTAATTTTACTAGTTCTATAATTATAGGATATGATTCCAACAATTGTGAAACACATTGGCAATATGCTGGATGAATGAAGTAAACTATGCAATTGGCAGGTGTAAAGCCAAATTCCTTAACCCTTTCTAGCATCCTTCTTGCCTATTCTAAAACATGTGCTTTGGAACAGGGCATGAAAATCCATCTAAGTATAATGAAAAGGAGATTTTTGTCAGATATTATATTACAGTAAGTTGAATGAATGTAAGTAGAGAAATTTTTGCATACCTGCAGATGGTACAAAATTTCATGGTTAAGTGGAAGCCTCCCATCAACAACAAGATCCAAGTATGTGTGTATCTATCTTAATCAATCCTCTAAACCCTTCAGAGCTGTCAAATTTTCCACTAACCTGTTATGCACAAAAGTCAAATTTTAGAGACCACTAAAAACAAAAGAAAGAGAGCTTTGAAACCAAATCCACACACAGCACAATGTTCATAGTGAAAATTTAGCACTTTCTTTCATCTTTGCATATTGGTTTGATGCTTCAAACGATTCATTTCTTATATTGAAAAGTGCATTACTTTATTGAGCTTCTCTTTGTTTTGAGAATAGTTTAATATTCTCTACTTAACAGGGCCAACCACATGAAGGTGGAAGCTCATTTTCCCCCCCTCGCACCCTCCCCCCCCCTCCCCCCCCCACATCACTCTCAATTCTCCATACCCAATCATATAACATTAATCATTCATCCATCCATTAATAACATATAACATTCATTCATTAACATATAACATTAACATATTCACATTCATTCATTCATCCATTAATAACATATAACATTCATTCATTAACATATAAAATTCATTCATTACCATATTCACATTCATTCACTAACATATAACATTCATTTTTTTAGTTTTTACATATTATGAAAAATATGGTTGTCATAATATGATTACAATCACTTTTTTTTACTTTTTTTTGCAGCTAAAAAAAGTTGAAGTGGAGTATCATTTTATAAATCATATGTCCCCCCTTCAATTGTTCTGAGCTCTGCTCATGATCTTAAATTGTTCTTGAACAAATAAAATCATACCCAATTAGCATTAAGTTATATTGACCTTGTACTCATTGCCATTGCCAATCTTGAAGGTTAATTTGATGCTTTCTGTAGAAACTCTCTGGCCATGAGGCAAGAGAAGGCATGAAAACCAAGTGTATATTGACGACTTCCTGACAATCAAAAAGAAAAAAGCAACCAGTCAACCCTATTAGAACAGAATAATCTTATGAATTGATCTAAGGAAAAAATTATTGTAAACACAATATGTATAGAAGAATATGAATGTAAAGGAAAATGGATATTAGCAAAACATAAATGTAAATAAAAGTAGTGTGAGCAGAAAATGAATCTAAATTGGTCTTGAACAAATAAAATCATACCCAATTAGGATTAAGTTATACTGACCTTGTACTCATTGCCATTGCCAATCTTGAAGGTTACTTTGATGCCTTCTGTATAAACTCTCTGGCCATGAGGCAAGAGAAGGCGGTTGAAACAAGTGTATACTGACAACTTCTTGACAATAAAAAAGAAACAAGCAACCAATCAACCCTATTAGAACAGAATAATCTTATGAATTGATCTAAGGAAAACATTATTGTAAACACAATATGTATAGAAGAATTCAAGAATATGAATGTAAAGGAAATGGATATTAGCAAAACATAAATGTAAATAAAATTAGTGTGAGCAGAAAATGAATCTAAATCGGTCTTAAACAAATAAAATCATACCCAATTAGCATTAAGTTATACTGACCTTGTACTCATTTCCATTGCCAATCTTGAAGGTTACTTTGATGCCTTCTGCAGAAAATCTCTGGCCATGAGGCATGAGAAGGCGGGAAAACCAAGTGTATATTGACAACTTCTTGACAATCAAAAAGAAACAAGCAACCAGTCAACCCTATTAGAACAGAATAATCTTATGAATTGATCTAAGGAAAACATTATTTTAAACACAATATGTATAGAAGAATATGAATGTAAAGGAAAATGGATATTAGCAAAACATAAATGTAAATAAAAGTAGTGTGAGGAGAAAATGAATCTAGATTGGTCTTGAACAAATAAAATCATACCCAATTAGCATTAAGTTATACTGACCTTGTACTCATTGCCATTGCCAATCTTGAAGGTTACTTTGATGCCTTTTGCAGAAACTCTCTGTCCACGAGGCAAGAGAAGGTGGGAAAAACAAGTGTATATTGACGACTTCCTGACAATCAAAAAGAAAAAAGCAACCAGTCAACCCTATTAGAACAGAATAATCTTATGAATTGATCTAAGGAAAACATTATTGTAAACACAATATGTATAGAATAATTCAAGAATATGAATGTAAAGGAAAATGGATATTAGCAAAACATAAATGTAAATAAAAGTAGTGTGAGCAAAAAATGAATCTAAATTGGTCTTGAACAAATAAAATCATACTCAATTAGCATTAAGTTATATTGACCTTGTACTCATTGCCATTGCCAATCTTGAAGGTTATTTTGATGCCTTTTGTATAAACTCTCTTGTCACAAGGCAAGAGAAGGCGGGAAAAACAAGTGTATATTGACGACTTCCTGACAATCAAAAAGAAACAAGCAACCAGTCAACCCTATTAGAACAGAATAATCTTATGAATTGATCTAAGGAAAACATTATTGTAAACACAATATGTATAGAAGAATATGAATGTAAGTGAAAATGGATATTCACAAAACATAAATGTAAATAAAAGTAGTGTGAGCAGAAAATGAATCTAAATTGGTCTTGAACAAATAAAATCATACCCAATTAGCATTAAGTTATACTGACCTTGTACTCATTGCCATTGCCAATCTTGAAGGTTACTTTAATGCCTTCTGCAGAAACTCTCTGGCCACGAGGCAAGAGAAGGCGGGAAAAACAAGTGTATATTGATGACTTCCTGACAATAAAAAAGAAACAAGCAACCAGTCAAGCCTATTAGAACAGAATAATCTTATGAATTGATTTTATTTGTTTTACTGGCTAATGGATAGTGGACCTAGTTCTCTTGAATTGAGATACTACTAAGATGTGTTGACTGGTGATTTTAGACTACCGATATTCTACTTCAATCTCTATAAGTTACTTTTGTCTTAAATATATTCAAGATAACTCTGCAAAAAAATTCCCTAATCTCTTATAAATTATGTACATTATTTTGTTAATACTTCTCCATTTTGATATTTTCTTTCAAAAATTCATAGAAAGATATGTAATGCCATATTTGAAACTTACATATTTTAATTTTACTAGTTCTGTAATTATAGGATATGATTCCAACAATTGTGAAACGCATTGGAAATATGCTGAATGAATGAAGTAAACTATGCAATTGGCAGGTGTAAAGACAAATTACTTAACCCTTGCCAGCATCCTTCTTGCCTGTTCTAAAACATGTGCTTTGGAATAGGGCATGAAAATCCATCTAAGTATAATGAAAAGGAGATTTTGTTAGATATTATATTACAGTAAGCTAAATGAATGTAAGTAGAAATTTTTTTGAATACCTATAGATGGTACAAAATTTCATGGTTAAGTGGAAGCCTCCCATCAACAACAAGATCCAAATATCCGTGTATCTATCTCAATCGAGCCTCTAAACCCTTCAGAGCTATCAAATTTTCTACTAACTTGTTATGCACAAAAGTCAAATTTTAGAGACCACTAAAAAAAATAAAAATAGAGCTTTGAAACCAAATCCACACACAACACAATTTTCATAGTGAAAAGTTAGCACTTTATTTCATCTTTGCATATTGGTTTGATGCTTCAAATGATGCATTTCTTATATTGAAAAGTGCATTACCTTATTGAACTTCTCTTTGTTTTGAGAATAGTTTAATATTATCTACTTAACAGGGCCAACCACATGAAGGTAGAAGCTAATTTGGCCCCTCCCCCCCCTCACATCACTCTCAATTCCCCATACCCGATCATATAACATTAATCATTCATTCATCCATTAATAACATATAACATTCATTCATTAACATATTCACATTCATTCATTCATCCATTAATAACATATAACATTCATTCATTAACATATAACATTTATTCATTAACATATTAACATTCGTTCATTAACATATAACATTCATTTTTTCAGTTTTTACATATTATAAAAAATATGGTTGTCATAATATGATTACAATCACTTTTTTGTTTTGTTTCTTTTTTGTAGCTAAAAAAAAATGAAATGGAGTATCGTTTTCAAAATCATTTGTCCCCCCTTCAGTTGTTCTAAGCTCTTCTCATGATCTTAATGTATTCCTAGTCGTATACTCACAACGTGGACGCCGCTGCAAGGGGGGGGGTCTGCTACAATAGCAAAGAAATGTTAAATTGATATGTTTTATTATTATTGTTACAAGTATTTCATTAATTAAAAGAACATTAGAGTGGTGCTCTTTACCTGATGGGGCCACATCATGTTCCTGATATTGTCTTATAGCCTCATGCTCAACATGTTGAACACCCTCTAAATCCTAATCTGGAGTTGAAACATGAAAGGTTACATTAATTAATACACTAATTGCAATTAAATATGTTTAAAAGAACATTAGAGTGGTCCTCTTCCCTGATGGAGCTACATCATTTTCCTGATCTTGTCTAGCCTGATCATGCTCAACATCTTGATCACACTCTACATGCTCTAAAGTTGAAACACAAAAGGTTACATTGATTAATACACCAAATGCAATTAAAGATATTTAATTGTATTAATCCATACTGCGTTTTGTATAGCACATGAATACATCCAGTACCAGGATGCACACCATGGCCTTCATCTGCAAGTTGTGCTCCACCCTCACTAGGCTTCATTCCAATGTCATGTGCAGTATTATCATTGCTTATCTGTTTAAAACAAATAGGCACATTATTATGGTGGAAATTAATATTGAATAGATTGCACAAGTATTCAATTTTAAATAAAATTTATTGAGTTTATTTACCTGCGTGTTGGATGCAGTGGAAGATTGTGTTTGCCCAGTCGAGACTCTTAGCTATTCAACCAGGGCTCCATAGCCTTGCTAGAAGGAAATCTTCAAGTCCTCTTCTGTGGGCGCTCTGTTGAAATTAGAGCACTACATTTTTGCATAAGATCATGAATTTTGCTTCTATGGTGTGATAAAACCAAAATTGTTTGCAATTTATTATTTGGATGCATTATTTCATTTATTGATACTTACAAATCATGCGGCTAATTTCATATAACCACCAAAGCCAAGTTTGTGTTGCCTGTGTTTTTCTAGTCTTGCCTTTGTTTCCTTCGATGTGTCGGGCAGCCTATGAAAAATTTGAAATACGTTATATTATGTAAAAAGAAAGAGTAATCAGTATATAATTACATTGTTGATAGTATCACATACCTTCCTTGGCCTGGTGGTGTCTTTTTTCTTTTCAGCCTTCTCCTTTCCATCTAACACCAAGTCCTTCCGCCCCCTCTCCGGAATCATGGGGGGACGCTCGTAGTTTTTGCTTCTCTAAATGTGACCTATATTGGTCCCTCACATACTTTAGATAGGTACCAGCTTTCTTAAGGACCTTGGTTCGGTTGAACGTTTTATCACTGAACAACACAACTAAATGATTAATGAGCTCATCTTTTAAATCTTGATTTTGGGCATTCCACTATGTACGTATGATGGGCCCGAAAATCTCCAATGTAATATCACTTAGATGTTTATAAAAAACATCATTTCCTACAAAATGATCATGGGATCATTAGTCTATAAAGAGTGATCAATAAGTAAATTTCAATTGGATTATATATAATAATAATTAAAACATTTTAAAGTACCTTGGACCTTCTCTATCTTTATGGGAACGAAATCCTTGGTCACCACAAATGTGACCGGCAATGTTCACGTACTAGTAATACGAGAAGATCCATGGAATGCTGCTAAAACATCACTAGTACTAGTGGCCTCTGCATCCCTAGGTACATGTCCTGACACATGTAATGGAATGTGTTCACTGTCAGAGGGTGCACTATCGAATGCCTGCATGGTATGTGTTGCTGACATTTCAGTCGACAATATAGGCACAAATGATGGGGTCAGATGATGTGATGTATGTGCAGGAAGATCAGGATTGACACTTGTACCGACCCCTACTTCTCAGGCAACACTTGCAGTACCCTGATCATGGCCAACAACATCATGAGGACATAAATAATCTTGTAAAAACAATACATATTTTAGTTCATGATATAAAAGAGTACAAAATATAAAACCATGAATGAACTTATGTTATAATTAAAGATCTCATGACAGCTTCTTGCAAGTTTTGTGCTCTTTTAGACATTATTTTAACCCTTTCTCTTATCTCATTTATTTGAGGCACTATGAATACAAACTTAAAGATTTCTTCATTGCATTTTTTTTGGGCCTTTCTCATCATATCCATAGGGTTTGCGAAAAATTTGATGTCATCATCGCATAATAGTGACTGCACCTCGATATGGATGCTCTCCTCTATTGCTGGTGCCTTTTCCCGATCAGCCGACTGCAACAAGAATATTAAAAACATCATCGAAATTAACCCAATAAACTCATGAAAAAAAATAATAATAAAACATTTTTCATGTATCTAATTTATACAATTACAATGAGGTAAACCTTTAAGGTATAATTGTCTGAAGATGGATCATGATCTGTGCTCTAGGCCGGAGCCTTCCTCGTATGATCAATGTCCCATTGTGACAAAAATTAAATATAAAAAACATTACCGAAATGAAACCAATAGACTTACGAAAAAAAACATAACAATAAAATGGTATATTGGATTCATTAATTGGAGGTTGGGTAAAATGATATATAGTACATACCACCCACATAGTAACTGTGTTTGTATCTAAGTGATTCAAATTATAATCGATTAGCAACTCTTCCCCTACAGTTATTGATTTTATCGCACATACGAATACATTGTTTCCCTCTTGCACCTCGAATATGCAACTGGATTGCTTATTTGTTGACCCAGGTCATTTACTATTTAAAATCCCTACAATATTCTTTGATGCTTTTGGCCTTTCATCAATGTACCTAGCCAGTCCTTTATTTTGATCCTTATCTTTTAGCTGTATATAATTTGTTGATAGTGCATACCTACGCATATTTTGTGTATATCGAACCAGTTGCATCCAATATTTGTAACTGTAATAGGGTCCAACATACTCCATCAATTCAATAACTTTTTCGTAATAGACCTTTATGTCCATGCAAAATAGGCCCAAACCATGTAATGATGATGGTGCTATGTGATATCCTCTCGTTGACACAAAGATCAGTGTTTATTGGAGGAAGTTCCTTGGGTACCCATTGTTTTCGTAGATGTTTGTACCTCAAGGTCACCTCGATGTCGCCTATGCTCTCATCATCATAAGAACATGAGCCCCCTTCAACAAAAAAAAATTCCATGCGTTTACGGAATTTTCTTCTAATCTTTTGACCTCTAGTTGATCTCCCTCTTTTAGACCTACTACATGTCTCGCTTTCCTCTTCTCTTCCTGAATTGCCCTCGCTTGAGGAAGATAGATTTGACAAATACCTATTTGGTGGTACCTGCACTCATAAGGATGTTGGATGAATAAAGTCTTTCATGGTGATGTGATCCCAAGGTGACATTATGATTAATCTATCATTTCATCGCTAGAATTTGATAGGTTATAAGGTAATCAAGTCTTGATAGATTGCAAGTTATTGTTATTACTATCCAAGTGTGTCCATCACAAATCAAATCTACTTAACGTTTTAACTCCCAAACTTTGTAACAAGTGTTAAATGTGACTATGGTCCACCATTTACACAATCAAGGCCTCAAATGTATTCTCTAATTGTAATCAAAGGACTTTTTCTCTTTAGTCAAGTAAATAAACTTGAAGGGAAACACCACCAAGTGGTTTATTGGACACCTACATGACAAAAAATAGCAGCAAATTTACATTTAATTTCCATATGTCTAAGTGGTTAACGAGGAGGGAGTATGTACTCGGCCTAGTAAAGTCATCATAAGTTAATGCTTTGGCAATAAAAATTGTTCAAGTCATCTTAAATCTTCCTATGTATAATTGCTAAGAGACTTTTGGTACAATTTAAGGTAGGATGGGTGGTCACATTAATGTTCTAATTCTCTATGAAAAGGTTTCAACATCTTCAAATAGTGAAATTTAGTGCTCATAGTCATTTGAAACAACAACATTTTGATTATTCATGATGGTAGGATTTGATAACTTAAAAGAATTGGCTACCCAACAAACTTAAAGTTAAAAGAAATTTTTTCAGTTTAAGGGGTTAGCACTTTCTTTCATCTTTGCATATTGGTTTGATGCTTCAAACGATGCATTTCTTATCCCAATTCTATCATATTGTATTCCCATCCCATTGCAATTGTTGGAGGAATTGATACCAAAATTTCATATCAAATACCACGTTCTTGAAGCAATTTTTTTTGTTTTTACTATTTTTTTGAAGTTCTTTTGTGTTGTATGGATCCGTACAAGCTTGAAGTTCTCTGAGATCATTGGTGTAGATAAATATATGTGTTCCCTTTAATTTTCATTTGTTTTGAAGTGCTCAATCACTGTTTTGTGGGAGAAAACAATCAAATACAGGGACTGCCCTGTTTTGCCTATGTAAGGGTTTGAAGGCTAAATAGAAATGGCATCCACCAATCCACCCATTGTCTTGGAACTGTAACTCAGTGGATTAGTGTGCATCATGGTATGATAGAGGTTCATTGAATTTAGGGGTCTGTTAAAGCAATAAACTTGGCATTGAATTGATGCCCTAAGGCTGACAGGGGCAATTTTCTTGTGAATTTGTGGTTGTTAAGTTAGGGTTTATCAATTTCGTGGATATCTTGGTAGAGTCATGGTGACACTATTTGATGGTCCAATCTCTACTTAGAAACAAAAATATCTCTAACAACTCTAAGAGCTATAATGGGATGACATTAAGGGAACCTTCATATGAAGGACCTTTGAATTAAGGTCTTCATTTGAAGGTCCTTCATGCAAAGGTTCCTTTTATAAATCATTTTGGACATGAAATATTTAAAATAAAAAATACCTTCATTTGAAAGTCTTGACATGGCATCATTTTTGAATGAAGGTTATTCATTCAAAGGTCGTGATGACATCACCTTCAAATGAAGGTTCTTCATTCAACTGGTATTTTATAATTTTCAATGTGTGATAATAATTTAGGGTTAAAAATAAATCCATTTGAGCCTATTATAAATGAAAGAACATTTGATGCAATCATATGCCTTGTCAAACTTTTAACTTAATAGTATGGGCATCGTGAGTAGTTTGTTGGGCCCATTTGTTATACCCCTTTGTTTTGTCCTTTTGATCGAACAGTGTTCTACCCTTTTATGTTGTACTTTCTATTTGTACCTAGACTATGGTACCCAACTTCTATTTGATCACTATCTATAAAGCGACATTAATGTTATCTTTTGATGTGATGGTATTTTAATATGATGTTATCTTTATGGCATGTTTTGAATTAACATAAATGGATATTCGAATTAATGGTGCTTATGCTTTGGATTATATTAATATGTTAGATTTGTCAGTTTGTTACACTGTATTGGTGAAGGGGACGACATTGCATCACTCGCTTGTGAGCGCCCTATGATTCTGTGATTTTCTCTTCACGGTGTGTTTTAATTATGACATGTTTATGTATGTGGATATACTCTTTGTTCATAGGTTGACAGGTACAGGACATCAACTCCACCTGGTTTCACAGGTTTGAGCATGTACATTGCCCAACGGTATTCGATTGGGAGATAGTAGCTAGGTTTTCCATGCCAAATCGTCACTCTAGTCCTAGTGTGTCGTCAGGTGTTGTCGAGTTGTGTTGCTTTGATTATTGTTCTCTCTCTTCAGTATTTAATTTCAAGTTAGAAAAATGTAATTGAATGGTTTTATGCATTTAAGTTGTTGATTAATTTGATATGGAATTATGTTAGTAAGGTAATTTATTTTATTATTAATTTAATTTAATTAATAAATAATTTAATCGTTGATTAAATCTATTTTATTAATTAATTAAATTTATGATGTTGAAATAAGTTAAGTTATTTATTTTGAAGTTATTGTTATATTTTGTTGAAATTGAAAAATAAGAAAAATGATTTAAAAGTCAAATTAGAAAAATTTGAATTCAAAATTGAAAGAGGAAGATATTTTCTATTTCTGTTTTCTGAAATTGATGAGGGTGGTTGCACTGATATTTTGGAGATATTTTTGGAATTTCTTTATTCTAGAATTTTTCTTCACAATTTTGAAGGAGGAAGTTTTGAAAATTGAAATAGAGGAGAGGAGGAATTGTTGCATTGGTGTGGGTTTTGGATTGAAGTTGTGAAAATTGATGATCTGAAGAGGGAATCCAAGCAAGGAGTTGGGCACCATCTAGATCTCCTCCAACTCTTGCATATCAGGTTATTTGTTTATTAAATTTAGTTGTTCTATTATATATGTTTTGTTGTTTGGAAACATTCAAAACCTAAGTTTGGGTTGCAAATAAAACCCATCTTGGTTCTTGCTTCAAAATTTGAAAGAAAAGAAAACCCTGTTTGAAAATAAATTTCTCCATGGAAGTGATGGTGTTCTTGAATGAAAGTTATAAGTTTTAATATTATTTCCTCAATTAGTTTGTTAATTCCTTGTGAATACAAAATATATATATACAGTTATATATATATATATATATATATATATATATATATATATATATATATATTTTATATATATATTCTTATCGTTTGAATTGGGAAATTAAAAAGAAATTGAAACTCTGTTTTATTAAAAAAAAAAAAATTGGATTAATCTTTGGGAAAAATCCTCAGGAATTTTTTAAAAAAAAATTAATATAAAAAAAAAAAGATGAAGTTTGGGGGGGCTGGGGGCTCACCCCCACCGCGCCCCCATGGGAGGCGAGTGGGGGGGGAGCCACGCCTAGCGTGACCCCCGCTCCTCTCGTCCGTCGCCACCGTTTCCCATTCCGTTTGCGGTCGGCGCTTCACAGTCTCCACCACCCGTCGGTGGTCGGTTGTGCTAAGCACAGTCGCACCACCCGCAAGGGTGGACGATTGTGCATAGCATAGTCACCACCGCCAGGAGGGCGGCTGGTAAACGCCGCCAACCCTCAAACTGTCGCCGCCCTGTGTATAAACCACGTGGCCGTGGAGAAAAAATGCAGCCGACCCTAAAACAGCGTGCGACCCGAGGACGACACGCGCTCCCAAGTCTCATTTGTCTTTTTTTTATAAAATAAAATATATTATAATATTTCAATATTATATTTTATAATATTAAATATTAATATTTTATTATATAATATTAAGTATTAAAATATATATTAATATTTAATATCATATGTTATAGTATTAAAGTTTTAAATAATTAAATAGGTGTATTAATTGAAATACATATATAAGGAAGATTTATTTTTGGTAATTGGATTAAATAATTTTAAACATTTCACTATGGCATTTTGTAAATATATTGATTTAAATTAATGATTATGTTTTAAATGTACATGTGAGAATTAGAATATGTAGTTTTAATCAAATTATCAGTTGAAATTTTAAATGCATTTTTGAAAGGTTAAACTTAGAATTGACAAGAAATGTGTTTAGCATCATGATTATTTAATAATTTATTTTGCAATAAACTTATTGTAATTTCTAAACGTTATATTCTGAAACGTAGAAAGATACATGATTACTTGTTACCATTGAAACAATTAGTGAAATTGAACTTTTGGTTCGAATTCCATCCTTCAATTGAAAGAGTCGATATTTAATTTTGTTTTCTATTAAGTACTGAATGCAAATGAAAGATGTGGATTTAAGAAATCCGAAGTAGAGTTAATTCTAATTAAACTGCTTGTTTAAAAAGTAATCTCTTATGTTATCGCCTTGGGGAAAAATGGTCAGAAGGGTTGTTAAGTCTTCCAAATGGGATTTCCAATTATGTGGGTTGTCGTGTGATGTTTTTCAACCTATTATGAGTTCCTTGGGTAGTGCATGGTGTCTAGTCAGTGTTTACCCAGTTTCCAAGAATGGGGATGTTTTGTACCTCCTTGGTTTAGGAGTGGATTATGGGATCCACGTCTCCTTGTAAGGAGTAACCTCATTATGTGGGTTGTTGCCTCCAGTGTTGGAGTGAGTCTCATTTTATGTCACCTCCTGTGAAAAGGTATGGTTGTGATATCTTGTTTGTTGCACTTTGTATCCTTGGTGATTGGATGGTATGTGTGTTTTCAAGTAGAAGAGTGGCTTCTGTTAGGGGTCAGATCCCAGAAGAGGTAAGATTGGGTAACCTTTAGAAGTGGTTTAATCAAGTGAAACTAAATCAATACTTAGAAGATTAGGAATAACCTCTCACTAATCAAGATAAGTTGGCCTCACTCATAGACACAAGGGCTCATTTAGTCTTGGGATGAATGGGAAGGCCTGGGATGGCAAGGTCATCTATCATGTCTGTATGTAGGGTATTTGATCCCGCATTAGTAAGTATGAGGGTCGGGGATCGATTTGAGGCCACCATCTTAACGATCTGCAATGGGTAACGCATGACGAGCTGTGTGATGACACTCTATCTAGGACAATAGTTCATACTTGTTTTTGTGGTTATGGTTTCCTTAACATACCTGATGTGACCATAGTCGGTATTTGATTTTATGGGTATGGTTTCCTTAACATACCTTGTGTGATCATGTTAGAGTTGCACTTGAGTGGTACTTGTGTTATACTTATGTTGTACGTGTGTTGTACTCGTGTTATGCTTGTGTGGGTCATGTGAGTGGTTGTATCAGTTTGATTCAGTTATGATTTAGCCTGTGTTTAGAGGTGTTGGTCTTGGCTAGGATTCCTTGTTAATATCTCCTAGCATGGGGGGTGGGCCTTTGGGTTCCACTTGGTTGGGTGGCGTGCACCTAAATCCATTGGGTTCTTTCTTCATGTTCATGTGGATGAGACTTCCAGTTGGAGAGCTCGTTGGATTCAGTATCAGTTCTTGCTTTATTTCATTTTAGTTGATCTTGTATTATTTTACCCCTCAGTTGTTATTGAGGTGGAAGTTGTATTTATAAACTTAATTTATTGGATTTGCCTCATTCAGGGAATGAGTGTTGTAACCTTATTGTTTAATGAATGGATTAATGAAATGGGAAGTTATCTTTATGCTTGATGTAAATTATCTTAATTGGAATGTATGTGTATAATTATTATCTAAATAATTGACATGGTTTAAATTCATGTTTTTTGTTGAGGTTCTATATAACCTTTGTCTCGTAACCTTAGAGGTTGTTGGCATTAGTTAGAGAACTTTCTTATTAATTGTACTTAAACAAAACAAAAAAAATTAGCATGTTTAAGTAGTTGTTTGCAACTTCCTCTAGGGTTGTGTGGCGGGGCGTTACACCATTCAACAATCTCTGATGAAAGGATTGAATTGTCTAGAATGTATCTACTATCAAGAAATCCATTTTGTTTACATGTATGACTATATCTCAAGCAATAGGTTTAATTGTGATGGCAATGATATTGACAAGGATTTTGTAATCTAGGTGTTGAGAAGCATAATTGGCCACCATCCTAGGAAAGATTCTCCATTCTCACTTTTAGGTGTTAAAATTTAGCAATACCTTGATTGATGAAAGAGCCCAAAGAGCCTTTCTCCATGGTATCCAAGTACACATAGCAGTGGTCTTCTCTTATATGGTTGGACATGATTTAAAGAACTTAGCTAGGAATTATTCATTTAACCTAAGGTTTTCTCATAATGCCATCATTGAAAAGTATGATCAAATTCTTCTATTATGAAGAATTGGTCTATGTGCCTCTAGTAATCACTATAAATGTTTGTAAGGATAAAATGACTAATTGCATCAGGTAGGAGAGAATCAACTTTGATTTCTTCAAAGATTATATTCCTCTATTCATAATTTTTAAGGGTTGTGTGTGGAGGAGGTTATCACTACCAAGAAGGGAGGTGACCTTTCCTTCCATATGTTTGTGGTGGAGGTATTAAAGAAGAATTGTATACCTCTATTTCCATTCATTAGATCTAGCTTAGCCTAGCATATACTTGGGCTCCTTTGCCCCTATAAACTTCCATTTGTTTGAGTTTATGTTATGTAAGCGTAATTCCATGCTATGTTGAAATATAAGAGGTGGATGAGGCCAAAAGGAAATAACCCTTTTTTAGTTGTACCTTCGAATTTTTTCTTATTGTTTTATGTTTTTAGCAACTTTGTGGACATAAGATTTGAGGTAGGTCATACAAAAAAGAATAACATGTTCCCACCAACAACCAAGATGTGGGTAGATTATGGGAGTTTTTCCAAGACCTGAGGCTGGTCGATAAAAATGTGAAAGACTAAGCTATTTTATTTTATTTGTCTTATCTTATACCATTTTATGAGAATGGTGGTGCCAATGTATGAGAATATCTTTGGAAACTAGGCATGAAAATTGCAGGTTAAAGAGAATGGGGGTGCCAAACTTACAGTACTCATTGTCCCTTGGTCGTCGATTTTCCCTGAGTGCCCTCAACCTAGTCCTCGGCACTGGTATTGACCTTATTTTCACTCCTCCATACTCTTCCTCAGCACTGGTATTGACCTTGTTTTCACTCCTCCAAACTCTTCGTCGGCATTGGTATTGACCTTGTTTTAACTCCAAAATCTTCCTCAGTGCTGGTATTGACCTTGTTTTCACTCCTCCAAACTCTTCCTCAGCGCTAGTATTGACCTTTCACTTCTCCAATTTGACGAGCTACAACCTGGTTTCGTTAGGTTTTAGAGTATGTTAATTAAATTTAAAATTATGGCGCCATTTAGAGTAGTGAATATAAAGCAAGCCAAGCCTATTATAGTCATGAGGGAAATAATAAAACTCCTAGGATACTTTGTGAAACCATTTTCCTTGGTTAAAGGGAGGCCATAAAATATACCTTTGGATTTTTTCAATCTTCAAATATGAGGATTTGCAAGGTTCTTAGCAAGATGAGTAATGGAAATGTGTGCAACAAGAATTTTTGAACACACATGGAATCTCCTTGCCAAAGAAATGGGCTTCATAATTTAATATGATAATTTTTCTCAACTCTAGAAATGATATGTTTCCTTAAAGAGGAAGGAGAAACCTAAAAGGTAAAAGAGATGCTTAGGAATATCAACACTTCCTTATGATCAACCCCCTTCTATCCATAGGAATTGAACCAATTGAGCTTGGCTAAGAAGGATTTCCTATAACTTTGAGTTTTATGCCACTATATATTTGACCTTAAAGCTTTCTAGAAAATATCTAGGCATTGAATATCCTAAATAATGTCACGTTTCTCCTCCAAGAGAGTGAGAAAGGAGTCATTAGAAAAATAACCATTGAATAGTTGGGCTATAGAGTTAGGAAAAGTAGCACCTTTAATAAGGTTCCATGAAATACTATTAGCCAAAAGATATCCAAAGGCTTCCATAAAAAACACATATAAAGTAGGAGTTAAGGGGAAAACATGAAAAATTGAATGAAAACACCCAAAATCCTCAAATTTATGTCCATTCATGGTAATACAAGTATAACCATCATAACGTTTTTTTTTAAAGTAAAAAAAATTGAGGAACAAATCCTAGATGACATAACTAGTCCAATTCAACACCAGAGGTAGCAAGAGATTAATGAAATTACCACAAGTTTTAAGTAGAAGTAAACTGCTATTTTCAAGTACTAATGCTAGTATAAAATTGTGAGTAGCTAAATGGAAAGAAAATTAGAAAATTGTAACCAAAATTTAAGTGGAAATAATTAAAATTAACCACACTTTTTGCATGGTTGAACCAATTTAAAAATTCAGCCAAAGGTGATAGTAAGAAAATTAAAATGCACCTTTATGAAATATTTAGTCTAAGAGACAAATTTGGATGGAAAAGTTAGTAAGAAGTAGTGTCAAAAGTGGAAACTTAATCATGAAATCATGGATAATAGTGCATACAAAATATATTGGAAAAGTCAAGAGAACTTATATTTGCACATAAAAACACTCAAAATAATAATTATATCATACAGTTCATTTGGGAATATATTACAATATCGCTTTTACAAATCCTTTCAAATATACCTTCCCATTTGAACTACTATCTTATAAGAATATAACTAATTATTTAATAACAAAAATAAAGAAGTTAGTAAGGTGAATTTATTAATGTTAATCTTAATATTCCAACACCCTCCCTTAAATTTTACATTCCACACAACAAAACATGTTGATTGAAACAAACAAATATATATAGGCTAAGCTAACATCATTTGATTTTTCTTTAAGTTCTCCCTCAAGAACATCATTGGCTCAAGTTATACAAGTCCACACTATGTGATTCTTTTTCTTACAATAACAACATTCATTTTTATTTTTTAATTATTATTACCTCATGAGTATAATATATTATCATGTTGAGAATCAACTTTTAAATCTTTTCCATTGTTCTTTTTTCTTCTCCTAATAGGGCCAAAATCACATCTTCTTGTGTTTGAGAAGTTATTGGACTGAGCATAGAAATAACATTGTTGTATTTTCAAACTATTTAACAAAATATCCTTAGCATCTTCATCACTTAATAGAGCCTTGACTTCTACCAGTTGTCTAATGAGAGATCTCAAATTTCTTATGTGATTAGACATAGTGATTATATCTCTCATTTTGAATCTAAAGAGTTGAAGTTTTAGGAAAAACTTCACATTAACTATTTTCGCTCCAAATATTTTATTGAAATTATCCCAAATTTCCTATGATGATTTATCTAAATCTATATAATAAAATATAATGTCAAAAAGGGAAAGACCAATAACATATTTGACTTTATCATCTATTTTATGTCATTCCAATAACGTATTTGCATTTGTAGGTGGTGTTTTGTTCCCATGCATGATTCTCTATTATTCATTTATTGCATTTGCATTTTTGTTTTCCAAGTATGAAATTTAAAACAATTTTTTTTGTTTAAAAGAATCTTTATCTTAAAAATATAAACTAAAAATATTTCAAAATTTCAATGTCAACCTTATCACTCTAAAAAGTACAACTTAAATATCCCTTTCAAACCTTGTAACCAGTTTTGAACCACTCTCCAATTCATTATTCCTTATCACAAACATTGACACCATTTTACTGTTCTAAACAACTTATTGAATCCTCTTATGCATCAAACTTATTTAATTGTTTCAAAAAAGACAAGAAAATAAATTTGAAAATATGACTTTTCAAACTTCACACTTCCTTCTTATTATTACCAAATGTCATTATTTTAAATGAAAAACACATGAATGTTATAAATGCATTATCTTTATAAGGAAACGAACCATATATCTCTTTTTAATGACCAACTTAAAGCAGATTGCAAATAGAAACTTGGCCATTGTATAGAACATTGAAAAACTGATAACAAATAATAAAGAAAACTACTACAAATACCTAGGACAAGCTAGAGGCCCACAGTAGAACATTCATCACAAAGCAACTAGCCTTTACAGTGATTTTACACTCTTTGATTCCCTAAATAAAACCTTATCTTGAGTATAATCCATCATAGTCACATATGATCACATCATTCTTGACCATTTGATATCATGAAAAACCTCCAAAATCTAGTATTCAAATAACCCATATCATCGGCAAGACAAGTTCCATTAGGGTGAAATGAAAAGGTCATACTGAGCATATAGGTCTCACCGACGAAGTTCCATCAGTAAGAAACCTGTCTTGTCTCACCGATCAAAGCACAAGGAGTTGTATCGGCCAAACCAATGCCATAGGAGTAAGATCCCTGAGTCAACCCTAGTGCATTTATCTCACCGATGAAATATCATCACCGAAACACTCATCTTGTCTTGCTGACAAAAGAAAGAAACATACTATCTCCAACACAAACCCTATTGGAATGAGTTCAAAATTTCCTCCCGACCCACTATGTCATGTCGATAAGATTACATCAGCAGGAGTCTTGGTGACATACTTGAGATCAAAGGAATAATCATCGGGGAGACTTATAACATCGAAAAAATTACTGAATGTCCTAGCGATACACCATGTCTTGCCGATGAAGACACAAACAGATCAATATAGTCATCGGGGTGACTCTTGGCAACATTTATATGAATCGGATGGATAGATTATGTGATATCGGCGTAATGTCTCCCCAACAAAAAGAATGTTTAATGAACATTAGTCAAGCCTAAATAAAAGGATCGCCCAAAGTTTCAATTGCCTTGTCGATAGAACATTTGATGTGGAAGTGGGTAAATTCGAAGATCAGCTATGCTCGTGTTCAAAGCTAGGACATTAATGGCAGTATTATTACCAAATGTGTCGATGATTTCTTGAATTGAGTACAATCCATCATAGTTGTTGGTTGTTTTTACTGCAACCAGGCTGATCTTCTAATCTACCTATACAATTTCCAATTCCAATCAAAGGAAGCTCGAAGGACCTGGACCAACTGACAAGGATTTTAACAAACCTCCTACACTTTGTGCTCTGCAAGACCCAGGAGGGTGATCCCTTAATGTGTTTACAACCTCTGCACCATTACTATAAACAACATTAGCAACAATAGATAATCTCATTTAATAGCTCAACATAATAGGATAATACCAGATAGAATTGGTTGTTCATCAATATCATCAACTATTTGGAGCATGAGATCATTACAATAACATTTCACAATATAAGATAGTCATTGATTTGCAATTTGTAGCAAGCTCTAAGTAAAGACAAACAAATACTGAACCTCACGAATAAGTACAACTTGGACTAGTTCCATATAACATTGGAGGAGTCAAATTCATGAGCATTTAAGGGTTCATGACAGATTCAACACATAACATGTAAGATCCTTGACAACATTGCTTTACAATCTCATCAACATGCATTCTAACCCAATACTACTTATCAAATCCTTACACAAAAAAATATCCACCTACAATTCTATTCAAGCATTTTAATTAATTCCTTGAATTAAAGCTAAAATGAGAATCATACACACCACAATAGTGAGATGAACAAAACAACCCTTGATCATTTTATTCAAGATTCAGATATGCTTGTACAATGGAGAGACATGAGTTCGAAATAAATCATTTCAATTCAAATTCTAGTACTACCGTAAAATAAAAAATCCCCATGAATTCAAGACCTACTACAAAATGACTCAAAACCTAAATTGCATTTTCTCTAATACCATCAGACTTTACAATTTTCTTTGCAACTTCACCTAGACTCAACCAAAAATGTCTAACTTGCTAACTCGTACTTTTGGCCTTGAAATCCTTCTTATAGAAAATGAAGGAGCAAACAAGAATCGGGCCAAAAGTACACATGTCACCAACATCTTGGACTGCCTTGTGATATTTCAAAAACTTGTTATAACAGTCGATCCCCAGAGAATCTTCCTATTCATCCTGCCTATTGAGAATGGTTGATGCAGCAACAAAAAAATCAAGAATCCTGCGCCAAGACTGTCATCAAAACAAACTGGAATTTGTTGTAACTGCAACAGCTGAGTTGTTAACCGCCAGTATCCAACTCTGGTTTACTCTTGGTTAAGTATATGTTTACCCATCTCTGGTATTCTTCATCAGTTGGCCAATCAAAATTAATTACCCCACTCACCTTAACACTATAAGCTGTGTACTTAACCACTACCTAGTTTGCTTCTCTCTCAAAATATTCCAAAAATGAGCTGGTACTAATGACCTTGTCCATATAGCTCACCAACAGGTCATAATCTGAATCATCACAAATTAATTTAATTTGTGCATTGATGACCTCATTTGCTCTATCCTGCCACTGTTGTAGTGATTTAACATTTCCTTGCTCATCAATTATATCAGGTAAAGAGGCATCACTCCAATCATCAAAATCCTTTACCAATTCTCTAATTTTCCTACTTAAGTCATCTGGTAAGGCCTGAAAACCTTGCAGTGACTTAACTGACACTTGAGTAGGCCTCAATGATCGGTGCCTATTATTTGTATCAAAACTTGAGGCTTTGTACATTATGTCTAGATCATTGGCTCTGGGGATGCACTTCTCAATTAAGGGTAATACTACCTCCTCATCCCTATTAATATTCTTTATTGAATCCAATAACAAAGAATATAAAGAATACACTGATGGCAATCTGCCATCAACCTTTTCATTCAAATGTCTTAAAACTGTGTCAACAATCTCACCCTATTTTACAAGTGCTCCCTCCTCACTTGCCTTCAAAGCTACCTGTAACTCTGCAATCTTATGCATTAGTTGCTTCTTTGTGGGATCATCGGAGTATTCAATTTCTTCCCCAATTGGTTATAATGCAGGACTGAGGGAAGGAGTTTGGCTAGGGGCCCTTGGTGTAGAAATAATTGGAGAAGCAAGAGGCATTGATCCTGATGTGGAAGGAAATGTCATAATACCTGAAGCACTTGATGTCTCTCCAACCTGCCTTTATTTCATCCTATCCACCTCAGTTTGCAGCTCAACATTCCTTTGTTGCACCTTTCTGTACTCTCCAATTATGAAATTATACTTCTCCATTAGGCTCTTCTTTTCAGCCTCCTCTCTCTCAACAGTCTTTTGGGCCAATTTGGCCACATTCATGGTTAAGTCAGTAGCCTCTGTAGTTGAGGTCTTTGAGGCTCTCTTTATTATTAACCCTCCCCTTAAGTTTGGGTTAATGTCAATGACATTAGGCTTTCTTCCTTGGGGAGCTAAATCCCAAATTGCTAAAGTCTCATATTCTTCACTGAAGGTAGAATCCTGTAGTGCTTCCTTGACCTCTTCCTCAGAATCTTGCAGGGGATGCTTGGACTTTAGAATAGAATTAAATTCTACTGCATCTTCTATGTCGCATTCAGGAAAAATCAACACACCAGCCTGAGTCACTAGTTTTCTCCCCTCCTTAGGAGTGATGTGCTTAAACTCTTCCATCAATTCAGCTTTCACTTCATCATCATTCTCCTAATATGACCTTTTAGGTCTTAACTCTCTTCTCCTCTTGCATTTGTCTTGATATTCCTTTAGCCTCATTCTCCATACCAATTGTAAGAATATTGGAGTCTTGACAAATGCATCATCATCTAAAAATGCCTTACATGCCTCCATCCTGGCATCATGCACACACTTCCCTTTCATATCCAAATCAAACAAGACCAATTCAGCTGGCCTAGGAGGAGAAGGCATACCAACTTGCATATCTTGGTCTGTGACCACAATTTCATCCATCAGATCCTCCTGTACTTTCTCAATCCTTTGCCTCTTAGGGCTTGGCTCTGATGGTGGTGGTGAAGGACTATCCTCCAGTGATGAGTCCAAATCAATGATTTTGATTTCCCCAGGTGCTTTGAATTTTGGGCCTGGTTGTGCTTATGCTTTCATGATTTGTTTTCCTTTTTTATCTTCTTCTTCCTCATCACTGTTGTCATTTCTTTTTCTCTTATAGAAAGGCCAGTTCATTGTAGGTTGGTATGTTGGCCTCATTTCATTAGGCTTGGCATCTGGCTCTTGTGTACCTTGATCCAACTCCAAGTTTATCTTTTTTTTCATTAAGGTGCCCATGGTTTCCTCGAAGTTGTCTATCAAAAGTCAATTTTCTTGTGAAATGGGCTAAAATCCATCAATGGATCATATGTGGGATCCATTTTATGCACAATGGCTAATATCTTGTCATAAGCTATCCATTTCTCCTTGCTCAATTCCTACTTATTCAGATCAAACTCATTCCTAATAAGATCCGTAGGAAATTTGAATTCATGCACAAACTTGCCACCTTTTATTCGTTGTCTGAGGGCAAAGAAGCCCTCAAGATCATGTTGCCACTTGGGACCACACCTCAGATGGTAATCATCAAAAAACTTCCCAAAGTGGACCCAACCTCCTTTAGAAAACACAAATTCTGACACCATAGTGTAATCAGGGAAAAAGGTTCCTTTACCTTTCCATGTAAGGTTGTCCTCATGGATACAACCAATCTTCCACATAACCTCTACAAATCCTAGTCTTGGTGACACATTGTATGGTAGGATATATGGAGTCCCTTTTGAAACCATACACTCTCAAGACAGTGTTGACTGGGTATGGGATAATGTCACCCCAATTATGATAAATTCTCAATTCAGGCTTCCTTCCCTTTGGTCTGAGGAAGTCATATAACTCCTTAGGGATTCTAGGTACATTTACCATCAACCTAGCCCTCAATATAGAGGCAAAACAGTTATCAAACTGCACAAAACTGGCACTCTCCCTGTTATAAGATGGTCTGCAGTCCATGCCTACACTAGCAATCTTTCTCCATTAACCGTTTGCCTTAACTCCATCTTCTCAGAGAAGAAATCAGCATTCTTGTACAAGAACATGTACATCAACATGGAATACCAGAAGAATGGAGTGCCTGCATCCTTTTGTTGCAACTTTAACAACCCTTCATGTATCTTTTCGGCCAAAAAGGAAGCAAAATCATAGATTACTAAGAAGTTTGGGTGTTATATTTGCACCCCCATAAACATGTAGGCAATTGGAATCATCGTATTAGGGTTGAAACCCAAAATTTGGCACAATGAGTAAAAGGTGGCCAAGAAGTGATTTGCAAAATAGATTAGCCTGAAAGGCTCTTGGTCACTAGGGCCGATATAGAACTTTGAAACTCTTGCCCTTGCCAAATGAGGCAGGAGTAGTTTAACCCTGAAAAGTGCCTTTGACCTTGCATACTCATGTTTTATCTCCTCAAGATCAATATGAACCAAGAATGGGCTAGGCTCACTCAGGTCAAAAATCTATTGAAATTCTTCCTTGTTGATGCTCAACATAACCCTTCCATCATTATCTCTAATTACCTGTGTAACAGGGTCTTAATGTGCAGCCACTACCCTAAGCAAATCCACATGAGGGAATACATTAGGTACCACCAACTTCCCCATCTCATACTTCCATCCATTTGAAAAGGGGTGGGGAAAATTTCTCTTTCCATACCATAGCCTAAACATCTCCAGACCTGTCATGGGAACCCTAGCATCGGCAATGTTGGAGTAGTTATATACCAACCCCTCCCCTAGGGCTCTTCCATGCATCAAAACCAACCCCCTCTTCCTATCATTAGTTGACAATGGGAATTGATCCAGGAAGTTATCATATAAATTTCTATGTAAATAGTCAACCTAGCCAGAATGCTACTTTGATGGTGCCATCCTGGGTAAACTAGGGCTTCCTTGATATTTCAAACCTTTAAACAAACTAGGGCTAAATAGAAAAATGAGACTACAAAATAGAACCTCGCAATCTCTCACAATTCAAACTAACCTATAGCCCTAGAATAATTATCAATAATCTCTTCGACAAGTACACCACAATGTTCCCCAAATTCTCAATCAAATTAGCCAGGAAGTATAGAAAATAACTCACGGCTTTACGCTTTGCAGAAACCCAAATCCTTGTTGTGACAACTCATAACTTCGTCCTTGGCTATGAAACTGCTTCACAAAGATGTTTGAATGCTTTGTGAGAACAATAGGGCTAAATGAATGAGATTTTAATATTGTCCACGAGGTCGAAACGGTCTAAGGGACTAAGAATCACTAAGAATAAACTATGCAAACTCCAAATTCTTCTCGATGTTGGACCTTCTATTATGAATTTGGACCAAAAATTTGGCAATCATGTTGATCTTCTCCTCATCGAATAACTCATGCAGATTGTCAATCCTTAAGTGGTCCACCAAATCAAGCCAGTAAACATCTTGTCCGCCATTAAAGATTGCTCACGCTTTGGACAAACGACTCCAATTGCATTAGATGCAAATTCAAATATCAGTCGTCGATCTTTCACTTCTATCAGATCATCGAACAGTTGCCAAAACAAGCTGACATGATCTCCATCACGGTAGCAAGGGCCCACCATATTATGCATCGCCAAAGAAATCCACGTGGCGCTTGCCCGTGATAGCACGATCAATAAAGACCTCACAACTTTTGATCACGCGATGGCGAGCAACCGTATATTTCAACCATCAATAATCTTGTTCACTTAACACAATCATCAGCCTTGTCACTAACCATCGAGCACCTTTTCCATCCAGATTATAACATCGTCATTGATTTGAAGCGTGTGCATCTTGTAACCACTTTAGTAACCTGCTATATAACATATTAAAACCTGACAGATATATTAAAGCACTTTCATCATCCCTTCGACACTACCATATGAGACACGTGGCGCTCGCCTGTGATATCGCAATCGATTGAGACTCTGTGGTGGGGTCATCGCAAGATGGCGGGGAATGACAATGATCAAATGATGGTTGATCAACGGTCATTAAAAGTTATTCCCTACATAATATAAAACATTTATTAAAGGAGTAAGGGGACATCACCTAGGCTGATGACAAATAATGGCTTAAGTTGTTTTCAAACATGGGGGCACGAGGCCAACTTAGAATAAGGAAAAATAAAGTGAGGCGAAAGAATTAAAACATTAAATCAAAAGGGGTCTGACTTAGACGAAGCGATGGGAATAATTTGTTTTAAAACCCCCTCTATAAAGTAACAGCCAAATAGATCCCACCCAAGGCGTAAGATAAAACACTAGGGTTTTTCATGAAAACAAAAATAAAAACTTAGTGATAATAGATTTCCACAATCCATGACGATTTGTTGAAAGTGTTTTTGGATTAGATTGTGTTTGTTTTTTTGCATCAATGTTTCGGATCACACTCTATGATCCATCATCAGGATATGAGAGAGCATAAGGAGTAAAATGAATAGTTGCAGACCAAGAATTGAATAAAAAGGAAGAGGGAGGGGGCAAAGAAAGGTAGGCACAAGAACCAAGGATGGAGAGAAAGATGTAAAATAAAAAAAAGATAAAGGAGTAAAAAATAAAACCAAAATCAAAAGGAGGAGAAGCAAGCAAAAATAATACAAGAAAATTAAGAATTTTTAATAAATAAGGAAAAAATAACAAGCAAATAAATAAATAAATGAAGTAAACATAAAGAGACAAACAAGAAAAAACTAAAATTGACAAAATCTAAAGAATGTAAAGCAAGCAAATTATAAATAAACAAGTGAATAAATAAAAATAAAAGAATGAAAATAAATATAACAAAATGAAATAAAAATAAGACAAAAGATAGAAAAAAACAAGGAAAAATCAAAAAAGAAAAGTAAGCCAAAAAATGAAACAAAATTACTAAAGAATAATAAATAAAGTAAAATAAAGAACACAAGCAAGGAATAAAAAACATATAAATATCATTATCTGATTATTTATATAATTTATAAATAACCAAAAATCTAAAAATAGACAAATAATTTATAAACATATAGATTATAAATTATATGTTAACATATAGATTATAAATTATATGTTAACACAAAAATTATAATTAAATGAAAAAATAATAAATTAAAAATAAATATATATAAAATAAGAAAGAAACATAAAATTTAACCAAGGAGACTTTGAAAATTAAATTAGAAGCTTAATTTTAAATAAATGTATAAAATAGAAATACAAATCAATTGTAAATTATATGTAAATAAACATATAATTTAAAAAGACAAGATAAAAAATGAATAAAAGTAACAAATAAAAATAAATAAATAAACAAAAATAATAAATAAACATAAAAGAAGTAAAAAACATGAAAATAATAAATTAAGAGAAAAAAACAAATAAGTAAAAAAGTATTATATAAATAAACAAAAATTAATTAAAAAATGTAAGTAAATAAACATATAACTATAAGAATAAACAAAAATTATAATAAAGGAAATGTAAATAAACGTATTGATAAAAAAATGTAAAAATTAAATGAACCAAAAAATAAAATATTTAAAATCTAAAGTTTAAAAGAAAAATATTTTATAAAAAACATAACAATAAATTAGGCATAAACAAAGAAAAAATTAATAGGAATAAAATTTAAAAGTAAGCAAAAATTATTATAAATAACAAGAAAATAAACATATAATTTTAACAATAAACAAAATAAATTAAAATATATAATATATAAAGAAAAAATAAGCAAATAAGAAATATGTTTTAAATTATAACAAATTTAAAAGAGAATAAATTATAAAGAGATTACAAGTATATAAATTATAATTTATAAGTAAACATAAAATTTATAAATTATATATTTACATATAAATTATAAATTATAAATAATTAATCAGAAAATAAATTGTATGAAAAATATAAAATTACAAATAAGAATATATAAAAAATGTTAAAATTTAAAATAAATTAACAAGAAAATTGAAAAGAGATTAAAAACAAACAAAAAATTTAAAAGTAACAAATAACTAGCAATTGCACATTGGTGTGCAATGGGTATACTGAAGAGGTGTGGAAGGTTAATTAGAGGAAAATTGGTCTATTTTTTATACATTTGTGTAGTACATGAGGTCAATTGGTAGGTTATTTAGCCAATGATATGTTTGTGCAAAAAATGTCTCAATGGAGAAATGATAAGTTCAAACCAACTATGCATCCACTTACAAAACCTCTGAATTAGGAAGATAATCAAGCTCCATTACTCGAATCATATTAATTTTGCAATAGGAAGAGGGAGAGATAGGGATATAAAGAGGGAGAGAAAGAGGGGGGAGATCAAGAGAGGGCTAATGAGATAGAGATAGAGAGGAAGATATATATGTAGATGGAGATGGAGATGGAGATGGAGGAGGGAGATATGGAGAGAGGGAGAGAGACAGAGAATGAGAGAGCGATATATATAAAGATACATACAGAGATGGGAAGTGGTTAATAAAGAGAAGTAGAGTGAGGAAGATATATATGGTAGAGAGATGGAGAGATAATGAGATAGAGAGAGAGAGAGAGAGAGATGAAAGAAGAAATATGGAGAGATAGAGATAAAGGGGAAAAGAGATAAATATAGAGTTCTAGGAAGAGTGAGGAGAGAGAGACATGTCTAGCGATAGAGGGAGAAAAATAGATAGATAGGGGTAGGTAGGGAGTGAGTGAGGGATATATGGGGAGAGATAGAGAGAGGGAGGAAGAGAAAGTGAGAGAGATAGGTATAGGAGGGATATAGAGAAGAGGGGGAAGAGAGGGAGAGAGATAGGTAGAGAGGGAGAGGGAGAGGGAGAGAGAGAAGAAGAAGAGGGAGAGAGATAGCTCAATATATAGAAAGGGAAAGGGAGAGGGATAAATATAGATAGAGGGTGATATAGAGAGATAGAGAGGGATAGGGAAGGAGAAAGAGAGATAGGGAGATAGAGGTAGAGGTAGAGAAAGATATGGATATGGAGAGAGAGATATGGGGAGAGAGGAAGAGATAGCTCAATAGATAGAGAGGAGAGAGGGAGATAGAGAGAGATAGAGAGGGATAGGGAGAGAGGGAGATAGATAGATAGGGAGATGGAGGTAAAGATATAAGGATAGAAATAGATAGAGAGAGGAGTGAGAGATATAAATAAATAGAGATATAGAGTGGGAGAGATAGAGTGAACAAAAGAGAGAGGTAGAGATAATGATATATAGATAGAGAGGGGGGAGATATAGGGAGATAGGGATAGAGGGGTCAAGAGTGAGAGAAAGAGAGAAGGAGAGAGGTAGAGAGTGGAAATAGAGAGTTTTTGTGTGTATGAGTGAAAGAGAGAGATACAGATGACGATAGATATGTATAAATAGAGAGAGAAGGGAAGACAAAGATAGAGAGAAATACGGGAGAGAGAGGAAGATAGAGATATAAATCTCTCTCTTCTCTTTCTCTCTCTAGAAATATGTCTATCTCTACCTCTCTCTGTCTCCATATATATATATATACATATCTACCTCTCTCTATATATATATTCCCCTCTCTATCTTCTTACCCCTCCATCTCTCCCTCTCTCTCTCCCTTACTCTCTTTCAATATCCCTATTTATCTCCCCCTCCCTCTCTTTATCTCTCAATATCTCTACCTTTACATATATTTGTTTCCTATTTCTCTTTATCTCTCTATCTCACTCTTTCTATGTGACTATATCTGATCAAAATTTAGTTTATGACTCTCTCTCTAACTTTTAATTTAGATTTTAGAATGATAAAGAGAGGAGTGAGAGATATAAATAAATAGAGAGATAGAGATATAGAGTGGGAGAGATCAAGTAAACAAAATAGAGAGGTAAAGATAATAAGACATTGATAGAGAGGGGGAGGGATAGGGAGATATGGATAGAGGGGTCAAGAGTGAGAGAAAGAGAGAGAGGGAGAGAGATAGAGAAGGGGAATAGGGAGTGTTTGTGTAAATGAGTGAAAGAGAGAGATAGAGATAGAGATAGAGATAGATATGCATAAATAGAGAGAAGCATAGACAAAGATAGAGAGATATAGGGGAGAGAGAGGAAGATAAATTGAGAAATAATGAGAAACACAGAGATAGAGAGGAAGACTGAGATATAAATGTCTCTCTCTTTCTCTTTCTCTTCTCATCTCTTTCTCTCTATAAATATGTCTATTTCTACCTCTCTCTCCATCTTTCTACCCCTCCATCTCTCTCTCTCTTACTCTCTTTTGACATCCCTATTTATCTCCCCCTCTCCCTCTTTTATCTCTGGATATCACTACCTCTATATATATCTTTGTCTCCTATTTCTCTTTATCTCTCTCACTCTTTCTATGTAACTATCTAATCAAAATATAGTTCTGAATCTCTCTCTCTCTAACTTCTAATTTAGATTTTAGATTTATTTTATTATACAAATTAAAATAATAATTTAAAATATAATTATTCTATAGTTGGTATGAGTTTTCCACAGTCCATAACATTGCAGTATATAGCTTTTGGATTCAACTATGTAAGTTTTTTTGTCAACATTTAGGATCACACACAATGATCCATCATCAGGAAGAGGAAAATTGAAATGAGATTGCAAAACAAGTCTTAATAAAGGGAGAGGGAGAAGAGAAAGGACTACAAAAATTTGAGAAAACAATAAAATAATACCATAAACAAAAGAAAAAGCAAGACTACAAAGAAAAGTAAATAACAAGAATAAAAAATAAAATTAAAGACAAAAATATGATCTAAGATTAGAAAATTTAATGATATATTTTAATCTTTATGATGATTAAAATATCTCATTATAAGGAAAATAAAATAAAAAGACAAAATAATAAAGACAAGATTGAATACAAAAAGATAAAATAAGATTATAATAGTGATATATTTTAATCATTATAAATATTAAAACATCGCAATAAAAAAATTCAACTCAATGCATTTAGAATAAGGAGGGAGGGTTGGAATGGAGGGATTTTAGAAGGGGGAGCCACGCTAGGGCTGATTTGGAGGTGCGTTCGTGTCTAATGTCAGCACTATGCTCCTTGATTCTGGTGGTAAAGGAATGGTTGGTTTCCCCAATATATGGAATGCCACACGAACAAACAATCTTATAGACTCCAAAGTCAAGAAAGATGTCCCTGGAGTCTTTGAGGGAAGGAATACATTTTCTCAAGGTAGAGAAGGGTTTAAAAGCACAACAAAGGCCTTTTTTAAGAAGGATCTTGGAGATTTTTTGGGAGATACCTTCAACATAAGGAAGAGAAACATTAGGAAGGAATGAGGAATGTTAGGGGTTGGACCTAGAAAGGAAGCTAGATTTGGCTAGGTTGAGGGCCCTCGAGATTTGCTTGCTATAATACCCATTTAATTTAAAAACTTGACGAAGGTGCGTCAACTCTTGCATTAATTTATCCTCATCACAAATCTGGTAGGCTCTCCAGGCAAGGGTTTTGAGAACTCTAAATTTTTTAATAGGATGATGATGAGAAGACGAGTGGAGATAGAGATCGGTATGGGTAGCCTTGTGGAAAACCTTATGACCAATGGAGCCATTTCACTTTTTTAGCAGAAGAACATCAAGAAAAGGGAGTTGGTTGTTGGACTAAAAAAAAATGTTGATGGATCACGGAGTATGATCTGAAATGTTGATGAAAAAAAACAAACAAAATCTAATCCAAAAACACTTTCAACGAAAACAAAAACCCCAACCTTAGGTTTTTTCAAACAATATGAAAGACCAAAGACATAAGGCAAGATAAAATGGAATTCAAAGAGAAAAAAATTGAAGTTTCATCAATAGTCACATATGATCACATCATTCTTGACCATTTGATATCATGAAAAACCTCCAAAATCTAGTATTCAAATAACCCATATCATCGGCAAGACAAGTTCCATCGAGGTGAAATGAAAAGGTCATACCGAACATATAGGTCTCACTGATGAAGTTCCATCGGCAAGAAACCTGTCTTGTCTCACCGATCAAAGCAGAAGGAGTTGTATCGGCCAAACCAACGCCATCGGAGTAAGATCCCTGAGTCAGCTCAAGTGCATTTGTCTCGCCAATGAAATATCATCGCCGAAAAACTCATCTTGTCTTGCCGACAAAACAAAGAAACATACTATCACCAAGACAAATGCTATCAGAATGAATTCAAAATGTCCTCCCGACCCACTATGTCACGTCGATAAGATTACATTGGCAGGAGTCTTTGTGACATACTTGAGATTGAAGGAATAATCATCGGGGAGACTTATAACATCGAAAAAATTACTGAATGTCTTAGCGATACACCATGTCTTGTCGATGAAGATACAAACAGATCAAGATAGCCGTCAGGGTGACTCTTGGCGACATTTATATGAATCAGATGGATAGATTATGTGATATCGGTGTAATGTCTCCCCGAAAAAAATAATTTTTAATGAACGTTAGTCAAGCTTGAATAAAAGGATCGCCCAAAGTTTCAATTGTCTTGTCGATAGAACATTTGATGTGACGGTGGGTAAATTCGAAGATCAGCTATGCTCATGTTCAAAGCTAGGACATTAATGGCAGTATTACTACCAAATCTGTCGATGATTTCCTGAATTGAGAAAAGTAATTGAAGGCGAATTTTGCAAAGTTAGCAGCAGAGGAATGGACGAAGGGCCAAAGGATCTTGCGGTCAAAGAATTCTAAATAAACTTGTAAGTTCCCTACAATTAAATTTTTGGTTTTGTGATTCATAAAATGGAAAGCACTAGCTGAGGAAAAGAAAAAGGTAGGAAACATAGTGAGAGTAAAAACCCTAGAGGAAAAAAGCAAAAAATTGAAGCAGAGAAGGAATCGAGGGTAGCTGAGAGGAAGTTAAACCAGGACTTAATTGATCAATTGCCTGGATCATGACCTAAGGCCATGCGATCTGCACAACTTAGGGCAAAAGTGGAAAATTTAGAGGATAAATGCAAGCATATACGAGACATATGGACCCCAATTAGGGGATATGAGTTGTTTATTTTTCATTACCAATGAAGGAACCGATACGAACCAGTGTGCAATCCTTGGAAGTTAAACCTAGGGAAACTAGTTTGCCCCAATGTATTTGTAAATGTAGAATTGGTGAAGATGCTAGCTACCAATTATAATCCAAAATGTAAAGCTATTTGTGATCCATCAGGAAAACGGTTTATACATGTATCTGAAGCTTCCATCTGTGAGGCTTTTAACCTAGAGGGAGTGTGTGGTGAAAAAATTGTACTTGAAGAGCTAGAAAAGGAATTCTAGAGGATGGATACTTTGTACAAGGGTTGGAGGTTTCCACTACACAGATCTAAGAAAGATGGTGTTTCAGTTCCACTGAATGACAGTGATGGTCCCCAATTCCATCTTGATTTGCTTGAACCCTACATGAGGTACACATATTTTTCAGTGTGTCGAGTGCTGGGAATGGAGGCCCCTTAGAACATGTCAATTGTACCCATGGTAATTGTAGTGAACATCCAATGTCACAATTCAAGGTCTTTTATTATGCTTCACACATCTTTAAAGTACTTGATTCAGGAGTTATGGCATTAAAAAGTGGAGCTCCTATCTTGCACTTGGATTCTTATTCAATCCTAATGCATATGATACTTTATTATGGACAAGAATTGCAAATGTGGCCTGAAAAAATGAGGGTTGTACAATTTGATAAGGAAGGAAGCTTATTACCAGTACAACTCTGGACTTCCACCTGGGATTGCAGATTTGCTAATTCTTGTTATCTACATTTTGAAGAGTTTTTTGTGAAACCACTGTACAAATTTTACAATCATCATTGTGAATACTCATTGTTGGATGAAATAAAAAGGTTTTTAAGGCCTAAGGATTTCAATGGACCTATCAACCACAATTGGGGAGACTGGTACTATCTAGAGGATGTGACCATGATAAGAGTATATGGATTTGAAGATGGACCCTTCATTCTGCCCAAGAAGGTGCCTGATAGGATTGCATATTTGGAGATTGCTAGGAACTTTGACTTTTCAAATGTTATGAATATGAGTTCTTTCAGAAAGCAAGCATTTAAGCCTAGTACATTATGCTTTGGTGATTTCATTGTATTAGCAAGGGATGGATATGACATGCTTCTCAACAAATTTCTACAATACAACATGAAGAAGGGTCCACTGCGAAAAGGATTTGATCCATAAGGGTATATTGATTTTTCCAAAAATAAAATGAACTTGGGAGGATACAATCACATAACCTGTTTGTATGATGACTTGATCAGGAATTTGGAAGCAGAGGAAGCCGAAAAAGTTCTTGATGAGTATAATAGGGGATTGCAAGATACAGAACTATTATCTTCTGATGAAGAGGTAGCTGGTGATGGTAGGCCTAGCAGTACAATTGATAAAATTTCCAGATTGAGAACTTAAGACTACAAGTATATTCCCAGGGAACCAGATGTTGAAGAGAGTGCAGATACTGACACAAGGTAGATAGCATTTAAATCATTTGTGGCTAATGATGAATTCATTGAAACCTCATAATTTAAAACCTTTTTGTGCAAATTAAAAGGAAAATCGATAAGGGAATCAGTGGAGAATATTACACCAAGTAATGAGGAAAAAATGTTGAATAACCTAAAATCAAGTGTGGAAGAAGAAATGAAGAGCATGACCCCTGAGAAAGGAAGGAAATTATTAGAAGATGTAGGTGTCATGATCTTTCCTGGGTTGGATTTAAACTTTGTTTTGGTTTTTGATAGTTTTTTGAAGAATAGTAATGCCACACATAAACTCACTCCTAAGCGGGTAACATAGATTTATGCAGGATCTAAGTATAACCCAGATGAGGGATCACTTATGATATGGGCCATGTATCCTCCACACAAGAAATATGTTATAATTGATACTGAAAAGGATTTTGGACATGTAATGATGTTAAAATTTGGTGAGGTTGATCCAATACCTACAACAAAAATTTTCATTAATGTGGCCAAATTAAATAAAGACCAAATCCAAAATCTAATCAAGGAAAAAGAAATGTATAAGATTAATAATGAGAGACTACTCAGACAAAATGATCACTTGAAGGACATGATGGGAATCACATTGGGATCCACACAGCAATTGACTCATGGTGAAAGCTCCCAGTCAAGAGACTAGTGGGAAGAATCAAAAGCGTACTCACAAGGTAAATGTGATCCACTCACTACAATAATAAGGAAGAGGCAGACCAATTTAATGACTTGGTTGAGTAAGCTATGGGGAACACATTCACACAATTTTACTGCACTTCAAGAACATAAGAGGATAGATGGGAGGATCCTAGAGAAGTTCCAGGAAATAAACCAAAGGGGTGCTCCTGATAACATAGCTATTGATACTGGAAACAATTTTATGGAAAAACATAAAGACTTCCATGATGAATTGCAAGGTGATGAGTAGGGGATGATCAATGTCACAAAAATGGGAGTACCAATGCTATTAGAAAATGGAGGGGAACTAAAGGGAAAAGGCAGATGGATGAAGGAATGTCAGACGATGATGTAAACAATTCTGGAGATAGCCACAGGAAATGATTTAACAATGGATGAGGCATGTGAACAGAATGAGAAGATGTTCGAAATGGAGATAGCCATAAGGAATGCAGTGGGGGATGTTGATACACACAAGCAGCCAGCTTACCAAGATTATCTGTCAAACATCTATTTATGGCTTAATAGAGCATAAATTCTAGTTTGTTATTGTTGTTTAGCAAAAGACATTTTTGAAAGGACACGCCCTTTCACAATTTTGATATATTTACATCTGTTTCATAATGTAAAATAGATATAGGCAGATAGGAGAAAGATACACTAGATAGTTTGCAATGAAACTTTCCTTTAAAAGACTCAGATGCATGTATGAATTTTGATGAAGTTAATGAAGATGTCTGAACTTGTGGCTTAATCTTGATATCAACTATTTTTTGAATTATACAATTATCTGGTTGTCTCCATTTTGATGCTTTTCTATTGTTTAAATTGATATATCAAGCATATATTCAATTTACCGATACACATTTTTTGTATTTGTGTGATGTGATTATTTGGTTCTTTCAATTAAAGATTAAACCTTTCTAGTTAATCATAGTAACTGAAGAGTATTAATTGGATCAATAAGAAGAATCACATAACTAGGATTGTCATTCTATCTCAAGTAGAGTTTTTCAGTCATTTACTTGCACATTTATACAAGTTATAAAGTACATCTGTGTGCCAAACAGTTTGAATTATTTCCATCATAGATTACACTTTTCTAGATCTTCATTAGACTCCATACACCCAACAAGGCACTGGTCTCACGCTTTCATCTTTTAGTTTAATCATTTTATTTTTTACATTTGTTAACTGAACATATTCTAATATTACACATACACTTTATTAGGATTATATCTATTCACTGTAAAATCGCCATTGTGAATAGATTGTTGTAAACAAAATCCAGTTTCAATGCCAAATGTAGCAATTGTTTTGTTGCTTTTGTCAATTTTCATTAACCAAGCTATTTAGTGGGATGAATAAAGTTGTGTTATGACCCTTGGTCTCTTTAAAATAATTAGACAATATTAGGGAGATCAAGAAGGGGAGAAAACTAAACTCCTTCAAAATAGGGGTAGTTGTGGGTTTGTTGGTTTTCTTTGTATACTATATACTATTTCCTCTAGGATAAATAAGTCACTATAGAAATGAAAGATGTTTGACTATATTCCTAATATTGTTTTGTGTTTTTGAAATGGAAGAGATCTACAACTCTATAGAAATTTTTATATGCTAATGGTCAAATTATTAGACTATTTAGATCGTTTTAATTGACTACTACATAATAGTTTATGTGTTGAAAGAATTGTTTCCATTCTTTGTAGTTTTTACATTGAAATATAAATCATATTTAATTTCACACCAATATACTTATTTCATAAAGATATTTGTTTGATTTTTCCTTGCTATTTTCATCTTAAAATTTAAATAAATGTATTCTATAATATAGAATTATTTTCAAATTGGGACAAAAAGGATTCTGAGAGATATATTTAATCATAAACTTTACAATCATAAATATCATTTAATTTGTATGTTGTAACTTCGGTACTTTTAGTTAAAATAAAAATAATATAAAGTTATATATACATATAGTTAAATTGGCAAAGTTGTTTGTCCATTTTACTTTTTACATCTATTAACTGAACATATTCTAATATTACACATATAATTTATTAGGATTATATCTATTCACTATAATATTTTCATTGTGAATAGATTGATGTAAACAAAATCACATCACTTAAGTCTACTCAATTCGCAAAGGTAGGCCCACCTAGGTTTGGCAGCACCTGGAGAGAAGAAGGTTCAAATCATTTGGCCTTGTTTGTTACCCTAAAACGTATCAAGAGATTGGCAGCCTCTTGAGGTATTCTTACCTACATTTTTGAGAGCTAATAGCCTCCAAACCTCCAAATCCACAAAAAGATTCCACTTGTACAACCAAATTCTTGCCAAACCCGAAAACCCTTATTTTAGACCAAAATCATGAGGGTTTATTGAATCTCCTACTTCAACAACCTCCCAGACCTCAAAACCAACTCAGACACAACCCATTAGGTCTGTACATGGGTAAAAATTCATAAAATCATATCACCCATACATATTTTTTTGAAACCTAGGCTTGAACCTTTCATTTCACATGCTTTTCTTCACAAAACTCTTGAGGACAGCAGCTATACCTTCTTTATTTCTCATCCTAATCCCTATTCATGCATCCTATAAATACAACAGTATCCATGGGGCCTCTTACACAAGATACAGTAATCACAAAAAGGGTAAGAGCCCCTTTATATCATGTTTGGACTACAAAACCCTCAAAAACAGGGTAACTGGGCCGTATGCAAAGAAATGAAGCTTTCTAACTCAAATCAATGCCTTAAGCCCTCAAATCAGATTCAAATCAAATCTAACACATATCTTCACGACGTGGAATTCATTTCACATCAAAATATGGCTATATGTGACCGTACAGTGCTGCAAAACAAGAAAAATACATATATTTTGAGGAAAAACACAGATTTTGGAATGTCAAGAGGTTGTATTTTAAATCCTCAAACATCAACAACCTTTACAATGATCACTTTATGAGGTGTAGGTGCTCCTACACCACTACCCCATCTAAAATTTTCTCACATTACACAAAGCCACAATGTTCGTCCAAGATAAGCCAATCAAATCCTACCTTATGTGTCCTAGTAATCAAATTGGAGATGATCCTAAAAATGACATTGCGAAGGGTGATTGGTCTAAAAAATATAAACAAATTTGCAATTATTTCACTACTACGATCAATGTGTCATCTTTCATGAAATTTCCCAAAACACTATTCATTATGATCATATGGAAATTTCTAGGAGAGCTACAATATTTGTAACATCATGAATTAAAATTAAACATTAAAAAGTACATCATGAATTAATTATGTAATGGCATAAAAATTAAAAACATCATGAATTAATTATGTAACCACATAAGTCAAATATAATTATATCAAGAAATTAATATCAAATAGATAATACAATCACATAACTCATACATTTCAATGTCATTGATCTTCCTTCATCCAACTCTTTGTCTGTATCATCTGATCCATATTTGGCATTGTAAGGATTGGTCATATCATCATCATCGTCATTGATATCAGTTTTGATAATGTCATCATCCACACAGATATCATCTTCGTGAACATTAACTCCTACATCATCATGATCTAGTTCCTCCTCTTCGACATCTTTGTCAGGCACATCATCAACTAACTATTGATCTTGATCATCATCTACATCATCTACTATTTCTTCGATATCTTCTTCTTCCACCACATTAAACTTTACCGGCCTTCCTCTTGGATCATGTCTAACAACATATGACCAACCTGATTTACCTGGAACCTCTAAGTAAAATACCTGCTCACATTGGCTTGGAAGAACATAGGGCTCATTTGCAGCTCGCTCAAAATACCTTGTATTAGCCATGGTAAATCCATTATCATGTTCAATAACAGTTCTCTCAGGATCATTTTCATTCAATCGTAGCCTGTACCATAGGACGACGAACATAACTAATTTGAAGGACTTAAAGTCACACTCAAGTATTTCATCCTAAATCCCTTAGTATTGATTTTCTGAGACTTCTGGATGAATGTCGCTTCTAGATGAAACATTAGTCACCTGAAAGACTGCAATTATCCTAGAATCACAAGTTTTTCTTCGTGTCATCCAACTTTTTGATTCAAAATTTATGACCATTGCACCACATAGCCTTGTGGTGTTTCACCTGCAATATGTCAAACATGTAAAAATTATTGCAATATCGTCAGTTGATAAACATATTTATTCTTGGCCGAATGTATGCAAAGAAAAAAATATCAACATATATACATCAATATAATTGAAAATAATTAAATAATATGGGTGATTAATATATTTATGCGTACCTATTTATCTCTTAAACCTTGTGCTAAATCAATTTCCCTTGGTGTAACATTGGAATATCCATTACGATGAGCTTCTTTAACCAATGAAGCCACACCTTCCCATGTTAATGTGCGACCAGATTGTTGACATCGTTCAATCCATACTATCATCCAATCAAGATTGTTTTCAATGTACAAATGTAGTGCATCCCACTCTCGACCAACCGTATCAAAAAAATTTGAAATTCACAAACGACATATAATTAGTTAATTACCATGGTATACAACCTTAATTTATAATTGATGTATATTGAAGATTAATAATTGAATAAGTATAATATAATTGATAACATTTTGTTTCCACAGTCCATGATCATTAGTAATCAAGATTTATCCATAAATCTTGATTACTAAGTACAATATACATAAAAACCGAATGTAAAATGTATTCTAATTAATCTCCATGACCATCTTTTAATTACCAATCACTTTCCTCGATCTACCTTTCCCCATCAGGTACTCCCCTTCGAATTTTTTAATGGAGTTGAGATTCCAAATGTGAACTACTTGGGTCTTTGTTGAAAACTTAGGAAGATATTCAGTAATGTACACCATGGTCTGGTATACCATATATCCCTCCACCATAGAACCCTCAGGATGTGCTCTTTGTCTAACCAAAGCCTTCAAAAATTTCAAGTGCCTCTCAACCATCCACATTGACCTTATGTATAAAGGTCTACACAATTCAATCTTCTCAACTTGGAGTATGAGGTAGTGTTCTTGTGCATTGAAAAATTTCAAAGGTAGACACTTTTGCATTTCACACATTAGACAAGGAATTTTTCTCTTCCAATAATTTATATCTTCTTTATGGATTGTTTTAGATGACAACCATCTACAAGTGATTCAAGGCCCACAAATATATTAACGAGATTTAACAAAAATATAAAACGAATTGAACAAATATCGCTACTTACCTCATGTATTTTCCAAGATCATATATAACTTTCTTGACATTGTTGTCAAAGTTGTCTAGGAGAGATAGAGATAGAACGTACTGCAACAATTATAAATTGATCTTTTCATTATTTTTCCAAAAGTAGTAAACATAATACACTGAAAAGTACATGTAGTATACAAATATATATATAATATATTAGAATAATTACCTTAATGCAGGTATGCCAATCATGCATTTTCATCCCTGACCCAAATTCACCTTTCTTTGTTATGATATTGTTTATGTTCGCAGCAAATCTTGTGGGAAATCAAATTTTTTATATGACTTCTTTTATAGCATTTCTTTGTTGCTCAGTTAATAACCAAGGAAGGGCACTTATATTAATTTGGTCTCCATCACTATTTAATTGGATGACATTTTTCATTGCATGATTGGCTTCTTGAATGTCACTAAAAAATTTGACAATTTTTTCTTTGTCATGCCTTCCATCCAATATTTTCCATGTTTCTGTCATATTATTTCCGATATGCATTGTATCAAACAAATGCACAATTTGTAGTTTCTCATAGTAGGGAAACCTACTAAATTGTCTGGGATAACTTTCCAGTCCCTGTGAAAGCTGACCATTAATGCCTTGATGACCTTCATGAAGCATATAAGTTAAACAAATTAACAATTACAATCATTGTCAATTACAACATGAGTAAACACAACACAATATAAAAATATAAATTCAAAACATATCATATATGATAGATAAACAATTTGATCTGATGTATAACCTTGATGATTAATTCTATTATATTCCAACTTCCATAGGTGAGGTGTCATTCTTCATGGTTTTGATGTAGTCTCTTCTTTCCCATTGAAAAGATGTTTTTCAGTAGTTCGATACTTATGATTTATGTGGAGGAAGTGCCTATACTCATCAAACACCTGCTTTCCTAAACTTGTTGAATGACGAGATTTCATCTTTGGACCACAAATTGGACATGCAAATTTTCCCTTTGTTTGAAGACCTGCAAATCATATATAATTGGATTAAATATGTCAATTTTTATAATTATATATAATGAATAGATTATTTTAAAAACATACATGATATCTACTTCATAAAATTGAATATCGTTAAAGTCATGCAGTTGAACGTTATAACATACCACAAAAATGTGTTAGCCCTGGGGCATCATGAATTGTCCATACAAGCATTGCATGGAATTGAAATTTCCTTTGTCCTATTGGTCTAGATACGTCATACATAGTCACGACATTCCATAACTTTAGTAACTTGTCGATAAGAGGCTCGATATATACATTCATATCTTTAACTTGGTACTTACCTAGTTGAATGAACATAAACATTACATAATTATTATAACCATTTTACTGCAATATAATATAAATTAATGTACATGACTATTAAATGAAAAAAAAATGTAAGTCATTATGCAACAAATAAGACAAATGAGATGCTACTACGTTAAAGAAAATTGATGTAAAAAAATACCTAGAACAATCATTTCCAACATTATGTGCTCCCTCTTTATTGACATCCATGGAGGAATGTTATTATTGATAACAAAAACAAGCCACACCGAGTAAATAGATCTCAGCTCTCCAAATGGATTGACATTGTCCACTGCCAATGAAAGCCTGAGATTATGAGGTTTTTCTTTAAAGTGTGGCCATTTTTCCTCCATGTCCCTAAATGAAGAACCATTTGTAGGCATTCGAAGAATGTCATCTCCACTTTTATTTTGTGCATGGTAATCCATAAATTGCACTAAGCTTTAGCACCTAAATAATTGTTGCATACGTGGAATAATGAGAATTTAACGAAGAACCTTCCAAGGCACCTTTTTTGTTAGTTGATCTATTCGATATCTACTACTATGACATTCTGGGCATTCTGTTACAAATTCATTTTGTTTATGATATATAATATGATCATTGGGACATGCATCTATTGCTTGATACTCCATTCCAATATCTTTCATAATGCCAGATAAATCTCGGTATGAGCGAGGTAAAATATTTGATGGTGGTAATAAAAATTCACCAATCAATCTACAACAAAAAATAATTTGTTAATATAAATAATATTAATGGTACATATTTCATCCTTTATTTACTAGTGATGAACTAACAACAATTAAAATATATGAAAAAAGATGACATATATGGCGTACCTTAACATCCATGAGATTGCTATGTTGGATAAACCATTCATAACCTTCAAGTTCACCAGCAAAAATACAACAGAGAGAAGAGTTGTTTGGGAGCCTTCATAAAGGGGCTCATATGCCTTCTCAAGTATAGGTAAATCGTGAACATCATCAAAGTCATCTTGATCAACATAATCAACTGTGCCACTAAATGTGTCATGGATCAATGTATTTGTACCATCATCTTCAACTGTGTTTTCTAGTGCATGATCATCTTCTTCCATAGGATCATTAACTTCATCTTCGATATTCACAGCTCCATGTTCCTCCGCTTGCAAAACCACATTCTGCAGGCCATGATAATCCATATCATGTGCCCTAGGGCACCCCACCTTTATAATAATGACAGACACAAATAAACCATGATCATGATCAAGTGATTTTTTATATATATATAAAATGTTAAAATAATATAAACATTTACAAATTCAATCAATATAAACACATATAATGAACAACTTACCAATGGAAGATAATCATGCCCCCCTTCAACATCACCATGTTGCCTACAATGTTCACAATTGTTGTGATTAAAATTCTTCTCGTCTTTAAGCCCTTGCAATTATTGCAAGGACAATAACATTTCCCATCACCCTTTCTTTTCAATCTAGCCCACAATCTATCAAGTGACTCTTCATTTTTTTCTAGACTAATATTATCTGACATGATTTTTCTTTACCAAGCTTGAATATTTAGATCTTCAAAAAATATCAAACTCACACTCCAATAATTTTTAATCATAGACAGGTAATAAAATCTAATAATTTTGATATTTTACACCCAAAAAAATTGACATGCAACCACCCCTGCAAAAGAGAAGATAGTCTAAAGTTAATGACCCCAAAAACACTTTAAAATGATAATTCCAGAAATTATTAAATTGTGATTTTACTATGATTTCCAATTGTTAGACTCCTAAAATCAGAATATTGAACTTGCACAACAAAATCTGGAAATGAAATTCTGAAAATGCACATGTCTAAAAATGAGATATGATGAGATGTTGCTTTAAAATATGATTTTCAAACCTGGAAGTATAAATCTGACTTCACAAATGAATTATGGAAATAAAATAGTATGGCATAATAAAGAGTTTCATTTGAAGTGGACCACCCTATTATATGCCTTGATAAAGTTAAAAGATCTATGAATTTTATCTACAATATAGCCTGCATAGTCATCAGTATTATTCACATCCTTGCTTTGGATATCAATAGGCAACACCATTAGATGGCCTCCTTGAAAGTTCAATCCATTAAGGGAATAATGAAAGGGTCTTTCTTAATGATTACATCCATCTGAAAAAAATTAGTGTATGGTTGAATAAGGATGATATCATTTTGAAAGACTAAAATGATTGTTGAGACCGATCCCAACATATTTATGTTGAATCCAATACATACAAACAATCTTGTATAGAACTTCACTTCCACACTCTTGACAAAATTGTTTTGTAAGGACAACTCTTCATTTGCCTAGTTTTGTAGGTTAAGCTAAATCTTGTTCTCACAAGAAAATTCAAATGTCGCATACACTTCCATCTACTTATGAAGCAAGCTTCTATCTAAATTGAATTCGCCATTACAATAGTGCTTCAAAATATCATAGGGCCATCCTCTGGTTTTATATGTCAAATCTATTGCCATTTGTATTGAATTTTGTTCCATCCATATAATTCATGTCTTTGGTTACAATGTTTATTCTAGAATCCATATACAACTTCCTCCCTCCTATTGACATAGAATCAGTATGGAATACTATCTTGACTTTTAAGCTAAATATTTAAAATTGGTTAGAGCTTATACTATGCAAAGGAGAATAAGAATAAACCATAACCTTATCAACAATTGAAATAGATAAGGGGTCACTTTGTTCCACACATATTCACATAGACAATGAACATGATATTTGGGGTTGCTACTCTTACTATTTTTCTATTTATTTATATAATAATAAGGTTACACTACCAATATTTTTGTTCTCTTTTTATCTACTCTCACTCCTATTTCCTTTGATACATTCAATCATACTAGTATTTTGCTTCTTGTAAGAACATTATACCATGGCTAAATGAAAACAATGTTCAATGCCATGAGGCCCAAATGATATTCATGCATTGGTCTTGAAATGTCATCAAACTAAGACTAGTCATTTGTTATATAGTATCAAAGTTTCATTGATACTATTGGTCAGTATGATTTCTCATGTGAATTTATTAAAGATTGATAACTTATATATTCATAGGGTCCAATCATTATGTTTGACAGTGTATTGGCTAGTTTACTGTCCAATGCTATTTGCAAAATAAAATATAGTAAAATATAAAATAGTGATCTTTTCTATCTACTCCACTATAAATAATAAAGACTATAGAAATTTCCTCCCAATTTGAGTGTTGGAAGTCTTTATTATTTACAGTGGAGTAGATAGAAAAGATCAATGTTTTATATTTTAATATATTTTATTTTTCATTGTATTTGATCAACAAATATAGTTTGATGATGATTCTTTGACTAGTGCTACAATATTAGTATCTCGGGGTATTATATATGCAGACATAAACTACATTTGTATGATGCTTGATGTTATACCCATGTCCACTAGTTATCACCATATTTGTTATTATTATGTATATGCAATATAGGGATACTATAGAGGTAAGGAGAAACGAGCAAAGAGAAAAGATTTAAAGAAATGGACTTTAAAGAAAGGCATGACACTTTACTATAGATTCCAAAAAGGAGATCATAGTCATGACTATTCAAATAAAGAATGATTATTCCATGTCATAACCATGAAGGGGGCATTGAAATTAATAATAACAGTGATAGGCTAGTATGATGAACTTTAAAAGATACATAAAGAAAAGTAACTAAGCAGTCAAGAGGGCTTTTAAAACATCATAAATCTTGTAAAGGGTTCATTTTCTTCATAGCAGTATGGTAAACTAATAAATATTTCCATCTCACAAAGTTTCAAAAGAGGACAACCTACAAGTGTATTAAGGATTGCATGGACAATATCTCAAGCAGCTACCACAATTAATTTCTCCAATTGTTATGCAAGGCCATTGAAATAAAATGAATAAACTCATGCATAACCTAAAAGACAAAGGATAGTCAAGTTGCTAGAGGGCAGGTATCACAAAGGATATGGGATCACTTTCAACAGAGATGTGATGCACTTTTACGTTTTTTTCTTTATTTTTCCTAATAAGGTCAAATACTTTATTTTAGTGTCTGAATCTACCACATAGAGATTAAATATGCTTACTCTCAAATAAATTTGAATTATATAAACAATAGTTAGATGCCTCCCTTAACATAAGGGACAATCTAAAGTACTAAGGAATTTTATATCCTTTATAAGAGATTGCTTTTAACCAGTTAAAAACTTGAGAGGGTAATAAACAGGTTGCAAGGAAAGTTAAAAATCTATCATAAGTAGCTCAATCCAAAAGGAAAAAATTAAGCATGGAAAATAATAAGTAGGTTGACCAACTTCACTAAAAGCACAAGTTATTTTTTATAACATCTTACCTGGATATTACTTGATAAGGTAAGGAGTGCTCTTTTCCACTCAGTTTCATATGGTGGCATATCTACACACAAATCACCAAATTGTCAAATAACTAAATAAATTGTATTACTCAATAAAGTTTGGTTTCCAATTTGACAGGTTCATCTTTTGATTCCTGTACCAACTTCTGAAGGAATTTGGCAGCTTATACTTCTACATGAGGAGACAATTTCATCTTGTAAACTATTCCAAAGTACAAAACAAATAGAAATCATATAATCTGCATGATAGTTATAGCTTGCTAGATGTTTGGCACCATCTATAAAATTTAAGTGAACTAAGAAAAATAGAGAGGCCTTGACCTTCATTTTTTAGTTTGTTGCTCTAAATATCTCACAATATTTACAAATTGGTTGCTTTCTTTCTTTCTTGTTCAAATAAAAAATAGATACATTTGTATAGAGTCAAGATGAATTCAAGAACTTCAGGTAACAGATATACCATAACTACTTTTATAAGACACTTGCATCTAAGGTCAACATTCCCAATTCTTTGTTCAACCCTCTAGGCCTGAATCTTGACAGTTATTTCACTCTATAGCTATCCCTATGCCTTTGATATTATCTAGTTATGGCTCCCAAATCTATTGAAAATTGATCATTAGGGTTAAAATTGAAACCTTGCAAATATAATCTTTGTCCAAATCCATCAAGAATTTTCCATCAATTATAAACAATTCCCTTATAAAGAATTTGTGAAGTCAGGTCTAAAATCTGGAAATGAAATTCTGAAAATGCACAAGACTAAAAATGAAGTATGATGAGATGTTGCTTTAAAATATGATTTTCAAACCTGGGAGTACAAATCTAACTTCACAAATGAATTCTAGAAAAAGGCAATGACTACCCTCAACCTGGCGATATCTTCTTGAGTTTTTTCTAATTTTTCCCAAGAAAATCATCGAGCAAAACACTATCACAATAAATAGTCGAGCTCATTTTTATTTATGTTGGCCACAATTTAACTTTGCAAATTCGTTGAAATTTTGAGGAACATCGGGGATAAAAAAATTTTAAAAATGAAAATTTTGCACGTGTTCAACAATACATCTAATTATATAGCTTTCGTCGAAAATTTTCATCGGATTTTGCAATCAAATGAGTTAGTGCTAATAAAGTACACACTGGAATCAGTGAGACACAAACCTATTGAGTTGACAAAAAGCATGGTTTCCTCAATACAGCGATGAATTGACAAAAGAAAAGGGTGTTGAGAGGAATAGTTGCTATCTATGGAATATAAACAAAGTTGCCCCGATGAGCCAATAACACAAATAATGTCATAAGTGATTAATTACACACCTAAGGTACAATATCGAAGAGACTAAGGGGTGTCGAGGAGACATCATCTGATATCTTTTCGATGCCTTGAAGGAAAAATAATGACATACGTTTGCTTCAATGGGAAATATGGATATCAGCCAGAGTAAAATCACGGTTCTGTCGATACAAAGATAATGATTACTTTTGAGTGATTTGACAGCTCGAGATATCGAGGAGATATTCAAATTAAATGTTCTCCCCGATGACAAGATTGAGAGAAAGTGGGAAATTAATGAACTAGATCCAAGCAAAATATACCTCAGAGTTTATTAACAAGAGTTGGTGGCATCAAACTTAGTAGGGTGGCATCAGACTAAGAAGGGTGGAGGAAGTACAGTTCCCCAAAAGGAAATTAAATGCCACCTTGAGGGAGTCATATTAAATTAAGAGGCAAAAATAATTAATGGACTTAGATGGCTTCTTGATTGATGCAAAGCCAAGCACATATATCAAGCGATGAATTGTCAAGAATCGAGCAGATAGCCTAAAAAATGGACACTCTGATTAAGTTGCGCTGCTCAAAAAAGAAATCTGCTTTCTTAGGCTTCATAACAGATCAAAGGCTCAAGAATATATGTTTGAACAAAGACATCTTGTGTCTAGAATCCTTGCGGATGGTGATTGGGAAGAATTTATGCTTCTCCAATAACCGGACAAGGGAAAATTCAAACATTGCTTCTCATTTTCTGGCGTCATTGCTAGATCTAAACCTATTGAAATTGAGGTGCTTAATCCTTCTCAGGATGCTCTTCAAGGAATAAATTATGCTTGATGATGTGGATGTGGTGGCGATGGCACAACTAGGAGTTGGATTTCCCTTACTAAATGACATTGACAAAAATTTTCTACAAGGTGTAGAGGTGGAGTGGCATCCCTTCATGATGGACATGAGAGTTGAAGGTCTAGAGCACCACAGGAGATGGGCAATGGTTGGCTACAACTTCCTATGCAAATGACTAGGATTGAATGAAATGGAAGGCTTGGAATGGTTTCATGTGTTTGCAAACTTGGTGGAATCCACCAGATTCTACAATGAAGAAGAATGAAGGATGGTATCGGGTGGGGTCGTTGTTGGGTGTTTTCTCTAGTGTTTTGGGTTTTGTCTAGTGTTTTGAATCAGTATAGACTTGTTTGGCTCATTATTGAATCCATAGCCTGTGGTGGATCTTGTTAATTTTGGATTTTTGTAAGTGTGGTCATGGGAACTCAGTGCCATTTGAATTTTCCCAAGTTACTAGCTAGTTTAAAAGGATGTAATTCTTTGCAGTACTCAATATAATGCATGTAGCTCTGTTGCTTATTACAAATTTAAAAAAAAGACTAATTTATAACAAATGAGATAACACGATTTGATTAATATTCTTTTTTATGATTTTTTATAAATTTTATTTAAAATTATTTTTTAGATAATTTTTTGGCTGAATTCATGATTGATTGGTCTTATGTGCATATCTTAGGGACTAGAACATATTAAATAAATAATATCAGCAGCACTAGAACATATCAACGAAAGGGAACAAAACGTCCCACCGATGGAGCGATACATTATATAGTAACTAAGTTCAGCATGTGGTGAAAGTATATCGAGGGAACAAAAGGCTATCAGGCCAACATAAAGCCTGATGCAATGATAAAAGGCTAAAGGAATTGGAGGAAGTGACACTTATCGGTGGAAGGATAACAAGGGTCTCCCCAATGACCCAATAAGACCATGAACCATCAAGTACATGTTAAGGAAGGATATCGGAGGAACTAGGGCACATCGGGGAGACATTATCTGGCGTCTCGTCGATACCCCGAAAGGAAGGATTGCATCGATGAAGAAGGTGGTTATCTATGAAAATGGAATCATGGTCTCGTCGATGCAACGATGATGATTGTTTTCAACTGATGTGACGTCTCATTGATATTGTTGAGATATTCAAAATAAATGATTTGCCCGATGACAAGATTGATAACAAGTGGAGTGTTTATGAGCTAGAGCTGAGTGAATTATACCTCTATTTGATCTCATATTTTCATTAAGACTTAAAAGGATTCGCTGGACATGGGAGCAGAAGAAAGGAGGTTGGGAATTTGCCATTACTGTACAGTTCAGAACCAATGAAAGCAAATCCAAGTAAGTATACAAAAACTAACTAAGAAGTTGCTTCTATAAAGACTTATAAGAAAATTGAACAATGGAAGAAAGCTCATAAATGCCAAAAATTAAGAAAAAAAAAGAAAAGAGAAAAGACTTCTAAACCAGGACTTAATTGACCAATGCCTAGGGTCAGGACCGAGACCTAAAAGGAGTGCACCAAAAAATCCTTTCATTGATAAGTTATGGGACAAGCACAAAGGTTTAGGAGACGTGTGGACACCACGACGGGGATATGAGCTATTCATATACCATTATAGGAAATAGTATAGGTTTCAACCAGTCTGCAACTCATGGAGATTGAACCTAGGAAGATTAGTGGTACCCAATGTGTTTGTTAATACAGATTTGGTTAAAGCTAGCCAACAAATATGACCCTAAAAGAAGAGCTATTCAATCACACAATGGGTTTGACATTCTCATTATCTCCAAAGATCTCATATCTAATGTTTTTCAATTGGAATGCTCTCTGAATTTACCATTTACAATCAAAGACCTTCTAACAGAGTACCATAACATGGACACGAGCTATAAAAGATGGAAGCTACCACTACACAAGCCCAGGGATGAAGGTAGCCAGCTCATAAGGCTTTCTAGTAGTGAAAACCCTCCATTTCATGAGGATTTATTTGAAGAATATTTTCAATAGACATATTATTTAGCTGGACAAGTGTTAGGAGTAGATGTCCCAACCGTCATGTCAATTACCCCAATGGTCTTGGCTGTAGACATACAAAGAAAAGATGCCAGACCATTTAACTATGCCATTTATTTAGCCAATGCTCTAAACCAGGGGATGGGAAGGATCAAAAGCAACAGTGATAGCATTCATGATTTCAAACATTACTCTTTGTTTATGCATTTTCTTCTACATGAAGGACAAGTTAGAAGGTTCTGGGGAGAAGAATTAAGGATAAGAGATGTAGATGAAAGTGGGAATTATAAACCTGTACAAATGTGGACTTCCATATGGGATAGCAGATATGGTACATCACACTATTTGTACTTTGAGGAATATTTTGTCAAGCCATTATTGAAATTGTTGGGACATCCATGTAATTATAACCTGTCCCTTGAAATATAGAAATTCTTGAGACCAAAGGAAAAGGACCCTAGGAAAAAGGTAAATCATAAATGGGGGGATTGGTATGCATTTCTTGATTACACTGTGATTAGATTTTGTGAGTTTGAAGGAGCCCCACATCTATTGCCAAAAATAGTTCCAGTCAGAATAGCCTATTTGGAAATTGTGAGACAATTGGCTAAATCTGATGCAAAAAATCTTAAGAGATACAATAAGTAGTCTATCATGCCTAGCACTTTGTGCTTTAGAGATTTTATAGTAGTCACCAGTGAAGGGTATGAAGAAATTGATACAAAATTGGAAAAATACAATTTACCGTTGGGTGATGAAAGAAATAATTTTGATACAAAGGGTTTTATTCACAAGGCAAAATTGTCACAAGGAATGTTAGGGTATCAGCACCAATTCATTTTTTATGATATAATAATAAATTATGATGAAGCCTCAACAAAAGACAGGATGACTGCATATAACAAAGTTGTGGTTGTTGAGACCTGGAAGAAAATAAATGTCCCATCCTATTCAGGGGCATTTAATGAAGTAAATGATCCTCTGGAAAGAATTGAGTAGCTCATAACTCATGTGGATGAGCTAATAAAAGATGTACCCTTAGATGTCTTTGAAGCACCCGAACAACTTATTCAGGAATGCAAGTTGAGGACATAGAGCCTCTTGATTACATACCCTCACAGCCCACTCCAGAAATGAACTTCTCTGTAGATACAACCATGAGTGAAGAAGATGAAGAAGAGAGTGATGAGGAGGATGATGAGGTTGAATAGATAAGAACCCCTATAGTTACACAATATGAGCCACCTCTAGAATGACACATTTTCAAATTTGAAGCATCAGATGAACTCTTTGATGATGTGAGAGTCAAGGTCAGGAAAGAATTTATTTCTGACAGTGATTTTGTCAAGACTTCTGAATTTAAATCGTTTGTTTATGAGCATAAAAGAATAATGCTAAGACACAGGATGAAGGATATCACTCCTGAGCAGGAGGCAACTTCCTTGGAAGAGTTGAGAAAATAAATAGACAAAGAGTTAGAATCTATCACCTCCGAAAGGGGAAAATAATCACTTCAAGAGGCTAGGGTACTACTCTTACCAGGATGGGATATCAGCTCTGCAATAGTGTTCGACATTTTTAGGAAACGGGGAGACAAAAAAATGCATCTAATGAAAGAGACAAGTGATAAAATGTACTCAAGATCGAGGTACAATCCAGATGAAGCCACTCTGCTAATTTTGGCATTGTATCCTCAAGATAAAAGACCTATTGTCATCAATAATCCAAACCAAGTGTTTGGACATCTTTTGGTCCACAGGGTAGGGGACACTAACCCCATTGAAACAACTGAGCTAAACATAAATGTTGCAAAATTCACTAAGGCATAGATTGAAAATTGATAAAAGAAAATGATAATTTAAGGAAGGAGGTAGCTAGTCACAGAGATAAAACATCTTCCTCTTCTAGATCATAATTATATTCCCAATGGATAGAGAGTGACAAAAGAATATTGGATGCATTAGTAGATGTAGCTTACTGGAAACATTGTCATCATAAGTCTCAAGAGAAATGCAAGGAGTTGGAAACAGGAATAAAAACCACTAAATATAATGTTGTGTTTGAGATAATCAAAGAAAGATTCAACGGGATGATGGATCGTGTTGATGAATATTGGAAATTTTTTAAACAAGCACACACAACACTTATGGATAATGAAATATTGCAAGGGCGGATGATTGAAAAAAGGGATGAGCTCCTAAATGAGAAAGCCATGAAAGGTCAGACATTGGATACATACAATAAGTTGGTGGAATCACATAACAAGTACCACAATAGGCTCAAAGAGGACCTTGACTATTTTGATTTGCATCCTACACTCCATGATAGCCTTGGAAATCCTAGGGAGCAAGATGATTGGAAGGATGAGCTCGCCATGTATCTATCTACTGCATTGCAAGAAATAAATGACGAAGAGATGGTGTTACAAAATACACATAAACAACTTGAAAAGATGATGTATGTTGACTATGATATGAAGGGTGCAATTGCCAACGTGGACACTTATGTTGAGGAGGAATACACTTGTCATCTCACTTCCATCAACTTGTTCATCAACCAAACCAGAGATGCAACAAAGGGGTAGACATTGGAGCTTAAAGACCAGTCGGCATCATAAGGAAGATACACTATGTAGGTGGTGCATTATCATGGAGTAGGAGCCTTGAACAAATCTTAAGTGGTCATGGGCACCTGCTGAAGATTAAGGGATCAATGCATTCGGGTTCTGAAGTATTATGTTTTCATTTATGTTAATTAACTATTTGTCATCAAACATCATAACTATTTGTTATAATGCATATTATTTAAAAGGCAATATAATGGAGATGATTGATTATGATTTGTAATCCATTTTCAGTGTTTAATTGTTGTGTCAATTTTTCATGCTTATTTATTTCTTTGTTGTCTCCAAAGTGATCTTTTCAATTTATTTAAGTATGCAAGATTTTTCAGGGCACATTTATTATTACTGTGTGGATGCTTTGATTGGTTTTTGGTTAGGTGTGAATTAAAGTCCTTTCAAATAATTTACTTTAATTGGTTCCTATTAAGGATTAAAAGTTCTTTTAGAGAAATTGTTTTGATTGTTTTCCATCAACTTAAGAATTAAAATTCCTTTCATACTTCCACAATAACTTGAGGGGATAACATTGGAATTATTAAAGAAGAGCACTGTAATATCAATTGAAGCAATATAATGAAGAACATCTTATTATCAGAGATTCTCCATGACTGTGTTATCATTTTGTATTTTTCTTATGTTCGCCATGCTTATTTATTCTTATATTTGAATGAATATCAGTTATTGAGCCTCAATATTGTGCTTATGTGAACGAATATGCTGATACAGTAAAGTATTTATTGTGGATGTTGGTAGAGCTGCTAAATTTTTTGAAAACTTGAGCTTAATTTTCCATGTTACATGTTCAACATAAAAATAGAAACTATTTAAAGATAATAAAGTTAACAAAGTTGCTTATTTAAATAATTGTGATTTACGTGCATTAATATTTTATTAACTTTTGTGTCTTCACGAACATATGTTGATACAAAATGAATCGAAGAAGCATCCAAATAATCCTAATTTTTTCTACCAACAATTCATATCAAAGATTGAACAATTTAAGGATATTGCAATAGGTAATTTGTATCGACACAAATAATATTACCGAAGCATTTCAAAGTTTAGGCCATAAGAATCATCCTTTTTTAAACATGGATTGCAAATAATTCTGAAAATTTAGAAGTCTTGGTCATTAACATTATTGTCTGCTACAATGTCATCCATTGTATCATTATCAATGTTCATATGTTCTTTCAAGTAATTAATATTATCATCATCCTCCTCTTGATTTGCATCATCTTCATCATCGTTGAAATTTGACTGTAGACCATCTATATTGTTACCAGATGTATTTGGATCATCATTTTCTATACCATCCATATTGTTGTCTTCCATAACATCATCTAACTTTGGATTGTTGTCTTCTTGTGCCTGAACATAACCATCTTCAACATCATCATGGATGTCAATTTATTTGATGTTCTCTAATCCCTCTCTCTCATTTTGTTGGTCATCATTGTCTTGCTTAGTATCCACTAATGCAACGTCAAATGCATGCCTTAATCTTGGATCATAATGTATGACAAATATCCATTTCGGGTCTAAAATATCTTCATAGAAAAATACCTACACATGAACGAAATACATATATTAGATGTATGTTATAACAATTTTATTGATTAATAAACACATGTATATATTCACGATAAACTATGAATTAATAGATTAATTATCACTACCACTTCTTGTTTGAGTTAAAGAAATACTTGCTCACAATAAATTGGTAGAACATAAGGCTCCTTATCTTCCGGTAGGAAGCATGAGGAATCTATAGAAAACAATCCACTATGGGTATCATGCTTTGTGTCCTCTCAAATGCTTCATACCATCTACACTTAAAAATACAGCATTTAAAAGAGTGGTAATCCAACTCAATAATTTCTTTGTATTTTCCCAACATATTATAGATTCCCTTCAATTATATTCTTATCTTTTGAGCTTGATTGAATGGATTGCTTGAATTCAACCATGATGCCACAATCGAAGGATTGTCTCTTTACATCTATACTTTCTACACAATAATGTCGACCATATGCCCACATTGCTGGATATTTCCTCGCCTATGAAAGACCATTTATTTCAGTGAAAACAAATATAATGGTGATTATTAAAATAGTTAATAGTGTCAAACTGTAAGGAAACAACATTTTGTAAAATTCCAATTGTACCTTTCTTTCACATCCTCTAGACATGTTGATTTCATCTTTTGTTATGTCTGAATCTATACCTGCATCTTCTATTTGATTTTGAATTTTTTCAGTAACCCATTCTAGAGTGTGCAATATTTGCCCCATTCCCCAAGCAGATCAATGGGAAGTGGAGTATTCTTTGGGTTCGATCTCTTCAACTGTCTCCTTGCTTCTAACACTTCTCTCTTTTTATCATATAGATCAATCCATTTGTTCATAAAGTCCATGTGGTACAGAATGAACTTTTCGAGTATAGAACTTTCGTCTACACCTATTACATGTCAACATGTTTATTTCAAACTCCAAATGTCATGTTAATTTGACAAATAAATTACAGAGTAAATTAATGATTGCAAGAAAAATAACCACACCAATCATGAATTTACTTACTAATTTATACTTCAACACCATTAGATTGTGGTTTTTCTCCATCAATAATATCTGATGCTCGTTCTTTATCCTAGATGCGTGGCCCATCTTCAAAATTCTTACCAAGGAATTCACACAGGAAGAAAAATGCTTCATTCAATACATACCCTTCAGCCATGCAACCCTTTGGATGTGCCTTTTGTCGGACATATCTTTTAAGAGTTTTCATATACCTCTCAAAGAAAAACATCCACCTCATTGATACGACACCCGCCAATTCAATGTCATTGACTAGGTGTATAAGTAAATTTACTTGTAGGTCCATCAAACTTGTAGGGAGATCCTTCTCAAATACACATAATTTCTACAATTTCCTTCTTCCACTTTGGCACTTCACATTGGTGGATCTCCTTAGAGGTCACCCACCTAATATAAGAATAGTAAATTAGTATGAACCTTTAGTCAAAAATTAAAATGCAATATAATATCTCTATGTCTCTCACACATGAACATTTCATATAACCACATACCTTGTAAATGATGACAATCAACTTATGGCATTCCTTAAGTCAACAGTAAGACAGGAATCCCCCCTAATTGCCAATGGCATGATATGCTATCAAACACATTTATGAAAAGGTCATTAGTAATTTTTTCTCACACAACAAAATATCAAAATATATTTAGTACTTAATCAATGTTACCATTAAATGTTAAATGATGATATATAATACCTTCATAAAATTATGAAAATCATGTGTTTTAAATCCTATGATATGTCCATCAATTGTAAAAGCTTTAGCCAATGATGACCCATAACCAATAGGTGTCCTTATTGAAGGGATGATATTTTTTAGTTGCTCTAGCTCTTTTTTTTTCAAAATCCATGGAGCTTTTGCATATGTTTCATTTTCCCTGCTTGGCCACAAATGTTTTCTATAAAATTTGGTACGTGAAAGAGAAATATCTCTCCTTGAAGACAAGGTGTCCTCTTTGCCCGATATATGTCGAAATTTAGAATCTGGTACATTTTTGAAGATGTGCATAGGATCTAATATGTGAGATATTAATAGATCCTTCCATTAAGGGACTAATAAAATATGGACTTCCTTTTCATTCCTTTTGACATATGAAATAGAACTTGTTCTGGTTCTTGAATTGAATCACCCCGATCAAATAATCCTCTCAAGCTTTCAATTCAGCATCTTCATACTTCTTAAGTCAATCACCTGGACCCATAATTATGGGAGGCCCTCTATTTTCAACTTTTCCATAAAATTGATTCTTCAAGCGATTTCTAAACCTATGATCTAGTGGTAGAAAAACCTTGTTGTTTGCATAAATAAATTTATGTAGATCTTTATAATACCGCCCTTGAAATTATTTTTGCACATCTTGGACATGCAAGTATCCCCTTTATTTGAAGCCCTGTAATTCAACAATTAATGTTAATAACATCAAAAAAAAGTATAAAATTAAGTATGAAAGTTGGGATGAAAATAAATTATGAGTGTAAATACGTAAATATTTTATCTTACCAAAACAAACACCAAGTCCTAGGAAATCATGAATAGTCCAACATAGCACACCATACAACATGAAGGACCTATTTTATGGAGGACATGATATGTCATACATTCTTATGCCTTTCCATAGCATTTGCATCTCATCAATAAAAGGTGCAAGATAAACATCCATGTTTTTAACTTGATGTTTTCCTGGAACAATGAGAGTCAGCATAAGGTGCTCCTTTCTAACACTCATCCATGGAGGAATATTGTATACTATCAATCCAACTGGAAAAACACTATAATTTGAGCTCAGGAAAGAGAATGGGCACACTCCATCAATTGTAAGACCAAACCTGATACTACAGGGTTCATCTTTGAATTTTCTTGGCCATTTTTCCTCTATGTGTTTCATTGCTTTGATGTCAACCGGAATTCGCATGAATCCATCTTTACTCATGTTCTTTGCATGCCAGTCCATCAATTGTTCAATTGACTTGCAACGAAACATTCATTGAAGTCTAGGTATAATTGGCATGTGACATAAAACCTTCTTTGGAACTTTGGGACCTTGTACATCTGTACGATATCTCTTCTCTTTGCATGTAGGGCATTCTACCTTGTTCTGATATTCATCTCTGTATAAAATGTAATCATTTTTATATGAATGAATTTGCTTATATTCAATCCCCAACTCAACCAACAACAAACGTGACTCTTTGTAAGTTGATAGCAACACATTCTCTTCAGGGAATATTTTAGTTTTTAGTACCCTATAAGATTTCCAGAGATTAAATCAATTGAATGTTTGACTTATGATGAGCATGTTTGATATGTCAATCTATACTAGGACTGTTTATATAAAATATATGGTTTTAAAATCCCCTTAAAGAAATATAAACTAAGTTGATGAATGTTTACAAATTATGTACACCAATTGACAATGCAAAGTAAGAAATAGATTTCAACTCACTTCAATAGGGTAGTGAATCCTTTGTCTGACCAACCAAATAGTGACTTGATTTCTAATAATATTAATGTGCATGTCATTTTTGAGGTTCTACTTGCACCCAATTTGAACATGGGTGTCTCTGATGCTTGCTTGATGGATTCTTTCATGTTTTTATCATCAACATTACGTTGGTGGTAATTACCGTTGCCATCATCATTACTGTCAACCATATGATCATTATTTTCATCAATGTTTCCATCCCCAAAGAAATCTGTAAGCATTTCATTCAATCCTTCTTCATGTATTGCATTTTCACTACCACGATCATCATCATTAAGGCTAGGTGGCATGTCATCAGTGTATGTGAATCTCATCAGGTCTTCGAATTTCTCAAGTGGTAGCATTTTCTTCAATCTTGCTCTTTACACCCTGGTATGGTTTAAAGGATGGTTTGGATCATCCCGTCCAAATATTAATAACATAGTTGGATCTTGGGTATTAGTATGTGTTTCATCAACATCTTCTACCTATTGACAAACGCAAGCTTTATTTAATGTTTGGAAACAATTGGATAAATCATAAATGTATCAATTTCAAAGAAATATAATCAAATATGGCTTAAAAATTAAAAATATAAATTGTATGAACATATATACATCAATTAAATAATGGAGCATTATTTTATAGACTACCTTTTTTGTACAATAATTTAAATAAAACACAAATTTAACAACATAGTTTATAAAACATCAGTCCACACTCATTTATTATTCTTTGGTTTTCTGCCCTTGAGAACATCCTTAGGGAGACCTTGTTCTTCCCTTTTCTTTCGTGCAGGAGTGTGTTTTAAGAAGGGGTAATCAATCAATAACTCATCCCCAATGGTAAGTTCCTCAATAGGCTCACCCATTATTAATCTATCAACCTCTCTTTCCATATCTCCATCTTTATCATTTATAACCTCAATAAATTGACAATTTGGTCTTACATTAGGGTCCCTTCCCTTACTAATATTTATAAATTCTGCAATATTTTTGTGTGTGTATGC
>CM021108.1:376244819-376478649 GCA_007115665.2 Sequoiadendron giganteum | reverse complement strand
TTAAAATACCTGGGACCTTCTCTATCTTTATGGGAACAAAATCCTTGGTCACCACAAATGTGACCGGAAATGTTTTCGTACTAGTAATATGGGAAGATACATAAAATATTGCTAAAACATCACCAGTACTAGTGGCCTCTGCATCCCCAGGTACATGTCTTGGTGCATGTTCTGGCATGTGTTCGCTGTTAGAGGGTGCACTACCTGATACTTGCATGGTATGTGTTGTCGACATATCAGTCGACAATATAGGCATGAATGATGGGGTTGGATGATGTGATATATGCAGGAAGATCAAGATCAACACTTGTACCAACCCCTACTCCCCAGACAACACTTGCAGTACCTTGATCATGGCCAACGACATTATGAGGATGCAAATAATCCTGTAAAAACAACACATATTTTAGGTCATGACATAAAAGAGTACAAAATATAAAACCATGAATGAAATTATGTTATAATTAAAGATCTCATGACAACTTACTTGCAAGTTATGTGCTCTTTTAGTCAATATTTTAACCCTTTCTCTTATCTCATCTATTTGAGGCACTATGAATATCAACTTAAGGATTTATTCATTCCATTTTCTTTGGGTCTTCCTCATCATATCCACAAGGTTTGTAGAATATGTGATGTCATCATTGCATAATAGTGAATGCACCTCCCTATGGATGCTCTCCTCTACTAGTGTTGGTGCCTTTCCCTGATCAGCCGACCGCGACAAGAATATTAAAAACATTATCAAAATTAACCCTATAAACTTATGAAAAAAACATAATAATAAAACATTTTGCTCGTATCTAATTTGTACAATTACAATGAGGTAAACATGTCCTATAGAAACACCTAAAGATGCATCACAATCTGTGCTCTGGGCCGGAGCCTTCCCCATACGATCAATATCCCGCTATGACAAAAATTAAATATAGAAAAACATTACCGAAATGAAACCAATAGAATTACGAAAAAAAACATAATAATAAAATGGTATATATGAGTCATTAATTGGAGGTTGGGTAAAATGGTATATAGTACGTACTACCCCCATAGTAACTGTGTTTGTATCTAAGCGATTCAAATTTTAATTGATTAGCAACTCTTCCCTTGAAGTTATTGATTTTATCGCACATAGGAATACACGGTTTCCATCGCGTGCCTCGAATATGCAATTGGGTTGCTTATTTGTTGACCCAGGTCATGTACTATTTATAAACCTTGCAATATTCCCTGATGATTTTGGCCTTCCGTCAATGTACATAACCACTCCTTTATTTTTATCCTTATCTTTTAGTTGTATATAATTTGCTGACAATGCATACCTACACATACTTCGTGTATATCGAACCGGCTGCATTCAATATTTGTAACTGTAACAGGGTCTGACATACTCCATCAATTCAGTAACTTTTTCACAATAGACCTTTATATCATCCATGCAAAATAGGCCCAAACCATGTAATGATGATGGTGCTATGCGATATATCCTCTCGTTAAAACAAAAATCAGTGTTTATTGGAGGAAGTTCCTTGGGTACCCATTTTTTCCGTAGATGTTTGTACCTCAAGGGCACCTCAATGTCGCCTATGATCTCATCATCATAATAACATGACCCCCATCAACAAGAAAAAATTTCATGCATTTATGGAATTTTCTTCTAATATTTTGACCTCTAGTTGATCTCCCTCTTTTAGACCGATTACATGTCTCGCTTTCCTCTTCTCTTCCTGAATTTCCCTCACTCGAGGAAGACAGATTTGACAAATACCTATTTGGTGGTACCTGCACTCATAAGGATGTTGGATGAAGTTCTTTCATGGTGATGTGAACCCAAGGTGACATTATGATTAATCTATCATTTCATCGCTAGAATTTGACAAGTTATAAGGTGATTAAATCTTGATAGATTGCAAGTTATTGTTACTACCGTCCAAATGTGTCCATCACAAATCAAATCTACTTAACGTTTTAACTCCCAAACTTTGTAACAAGTGTTAAATGTGACTATGGTCCACCAGCTACACAACCAAAGCCTCAAATGTATTCTCTAATTGTAATCAAAGGACTTTTGATCTTCATTCAAGTAAATAAACTTGAAGGGAAACACCACCAAGTGGTTTATTGGGCACCTACATGACTAAAAATAGCAGCAAATTTACATTTAATTTCCATAAGTCTAAGTGGTTAATGGGGAGGGAGTGTGTACTAGGCCTAGTTAAGTCATCATAAGTTTATGCTTTGGCAATAAAAATTGTTTAAGTCATCTTAAATATTCCTATGTCTAATTGCTAGGAGACTTTTGGTATGTTTTAAGGTAGGATGGGTGGTTGCATCAATGTTCTATTTCTCTATGAAAAGGTTTCAACATCTTCAAATAGTGAAAGTTAGTGCTCATAGTCATTTGAAACAACAACATTTTGATTATGTATGATGGTAGGATTTGATAACTTAAAGTTAAAAGAAAATTTTTCAATCTAAGGGGTTAACACTTTCTTTCATCTTTGCATATTGGTTTGATTCTTCAAATGATGCATTTATCATCCCACTTCTGTCATATCGTATTCCCATCCCATTTCAATTGTTACTATTGTTGGAGGAGTTGATACCAAAATTCCATATCAAATACCATGTTCTTGAAGCAATTTTATGTGTTTTTACTATTTTTCTAAAGTTATTTTGTGTTGTATGGATCCGTACAAGCTTGAAATGCTCTGAGATCATTGTTGTAGATAAATATATGTGTTCCCTTTCATTTGTATTTGTTTTGAAGTGCTAAATCACTGTTTTGTGGGAGAAAACAATCAAATCCAGGGACTGCCTTGTTTTTCCTGTGTAAGGGTTTGAGGGCTAAATAGAAATGACATCCACCAATGCACCCACTGTCTTGGAACTGTAACTCGATGGATTGGTGTGCAACATGGTATGATAGAGGTTCATTGCATTTAGGGGTCTGTTAAAGAAAGAAACTTGGCATTGAATTGACGCCCTAGAGCTGACAAGGGCAATTTTCTTGTGAATTTGTGGTTGTTAAGTCAGGGTTTATCAATTTGATGGATATCTTGGTAGAGTCATGGTGACACTATTTGATGGTCCAATCTCTACTTCGAAACAAAAATATCTCTAACAACTCTAAGAGCTATAATGGGATGGCATTAAAGGAACCTTCATATGAAGGATCTTCTAATAGAGGACCTTTGAATTAAGGTCTTCATTTGAAGGTCCTTCATGCAAAGGTTCCTTTTATAAAGAATTTTGGACATGAAATATTTAAAATAAAAAATACCTTTATTTGAAAGTCTTGACATGGTATATCATTTTTGAATGAAGGTTCTTCATTCAAAGTTCATGATGACATCACCTTCAAATGAAGGTTCTTCATTCAACAGGTATTTTGTAATTTTGGGATTATTTTTTTTCCTCATTCCACAAGTGGGACACACTATTGTGAAATCACTCATTAACAAAGAGATGAATGTGTGATAATAATTTAGGGTTAAAAATAAATCCATTTGATCATTTTATAAATGAAAGGACATTTGATGCAATCATATGCCTTGTCAAATTTTTAACTTAATAGTAAGGGCATCATGAGTAGTTTGTTGGGCCCATTCAACAATCTCTGATTCAAGGATTGAATTGTCTAGATTGTATCTACTATCAAGAAAGCCAATTTGTTTACCTATATGACTATATTTCAAGCAATAGGTTTAATTGTGATGGCAATGATATTGACAAATATTTTGTAATCTAGGTGTTGAGAAGCATAATTGGACACCATCCTAGGAAAGATTCTTCATTCTCACTTTTAGGTGTTAAAATTTAACAATACCTTGATTGATGAAAGAGGCCAAAGAGCCTTTCTCCATGGTATCCAAGTACACATAGCAGCGGTCTTCTCTTATAATGTTGGACATGATTTAAAGAACTTAGCTAGGAATTATTTATTTAACCTAAGGTTTTCTCATAATGCCATCATTGGAAAAGTATGATCAAATTCTTCTATTATGAAGAATTTGAGTTCTTCAAAGATTATATTCCTCTATTCATAATTTGTAAGGGTTGTGTGTGGAGTAGGTTATCACTACCAAGAAGGGAGGAGACCTTTCCTTGCATATGTTTGTGGTGGAGGTATTAAAGAAGAGTTGTGTGCCTCTATTTCCATGCATTAGATCTAGCTTAGCCTAGCATATACTTGGGCTCCTTTTCCCCTATAAACTTCCATTTTTTTGAGTTTATGTTATGTAAGCGTAATTCCATGCTATGTTGAAATATAAGAGGTGGAGGAGGCCAAAAGGAAATAACACCTTTTTAGTTGTACCTTCAAATTTTTTCTTATTGTTTTATGTTTTTAGCAACTTTGTGGACATAAGATTTGAGGTAGGTCATACAAAAAAGAATAACATGTTCCCACCAACAACCAAGATGTGGGTAGATTATGGGAGTTTTTCCAAGATCTGAGGCTAGTCGATAAAAATGTGTAAGACTAAGCTATTTTCTTTTTTTTGTCTTATCTTATACCATTTTATGAGAATGGGGGTGCCAATGTACAAGAAGATCTTTCGAAACTAGGCATGAAAATTGCAGGTTAAAGAGAATGGGGGTGCCAAACTTATAATACTCATTGTCCCTTGGTCATCGATTTTCCCTAAGTGCCCTCAACCTCATCCTTGGTGCTAGTATTGACCTTGTTTTCACTCCTTCATACTCTTCCTCGGCACTGGTATTGACCTTGTTTTCACTCCTCCAAAATATTCCTCGACGCTAGTATTGACCTTTCACTTCTCCAAATTGATGAGTTACAACTTGGTTTCATTAAGTTTTAGAGTATGTTAATTAAATTTAAAATTATGGCACCATTTAGCTAGGTTTTAATATTCTACAATATAGTTAAGTATATATTAGCTATATTCCACAATTCCTCCAATCAAAAAATTCCAGCTCAAGAACCTTTACAACTCATGTTTTTGGCCCCACCATCTCCTGCATCGTCAAAGAAATCCACGCGTTAGTATTCCCTTGGTATCATGATCGTTAACCATCTTGAAACTCTTGATCACGTGATAGCGGGCAACCGTAGATCTTGATCTTCAGCGAACTTGCTCGTTCGGACGGTTGACAACTTTGACCTTAAAAGTTGAGCACCTTTTATGTTGAGATTAAAACATCTCCGCCGATTTTAAGCATGTGCATTTTAGATCCTCTTTAGTAGCTTTCCATTTAATATATTAAGGTCGGCTTAATATATTAAAACATTCATATTGTTCTTTCAGCCTCTTCGAATGTAACAGATGGCGCCTTCCTGTGATATCGTGATCAATACAATATTTCAGAAAAGGGCTTCACGGCATCGCGGGAACCTATGTAAACCTGACATGCAACACATCATTGGCACAACAAAGGGTACCCACCTAGGATGACAACAATAACCATAAGTTGTTCATAAATACATGACCACAGGGACATTAGAACTAGGAAAAACTTAGGGAAAAGATAAAAGACCGACCAGACATGAAAATAAAACCTAAGGATATAACACAACCCCCCTTTAATGATATAACAACCCTCAACCCATTTTCACTAAGGCCCAAAAAGTAATGTCGAAACATAACCGATGTAAGGCTTAGCATAAAAGGATTGCAAATGGAAAACCCTAAAACCCCAAGCCATGAAAACTTGACAGAGAGTAAGATTAACTAGATACAAACAAAATTATTTCACTAAGGCAAATAATTTTGTCAAGGCTCACTTTGAAGTGCTATCACATTCTTTGTAGTTTTTACATTGGAATACAAATCATATTTAATTTCACCCCAATATACTTCTTTCATAAAGATATTTGTTTGATTTTTCCTTGCTATTTTCATCAAAAAATTATAAAAAATGTATTCTATAATATAGAATTATTTTCAAATTGGGACAAAAAGGATTCTAAGAGATATATTTAATCATAATTTTTATCATCAACAACCTTTACAATGATCAATTTATGCCTTTTAAAGGCCTTTACACCTCAACCACCTCTACAACTGACTTTTTAATCTTTCATGATCACATGAAACATAAAACGCACTAATTTCAAGGTTGTTAACATCACTATTGAAATGTTTTGATTTTTTGACCTTTCAAATGTATTGAAACTCCTACGACACCTCTAAGACCATGCTAGTGCTTGATAATAGCCTTATTATTGAAATGGCACTAACCTTGCACCCTTTTACATGTAAATTCTCCAATTTGCCTTAAAAAGGCTACAAAAATCCTTAGTGCAAGACTCAAACTCATAACTCAAAACTTCACCTAGAACATGACTAATGGTCTTGAGTGACCTTATTCACAATAAAACATGCTTGAAATTCCTAAACCAACCCATTGACCTCCCTAATTATCATCACATGATTAAGCATAGAAGATGAGGTGTAGGTGCTCCTACACCACTACCCCATCCAAAATTTGCTCACATTACACAAAGCCACAATGTTCATCCAAGATAAGCCAATCAAATCCTACCTTATGTGTCCTAGTAATCAAATTGGAGATGATCCTAAAAATGAGATTGCGAAGGCTGATTGGTTTAAAAAATCTAAACGACTTTACAATTATTTCACTACTACGATCAATGTGTCATCTTTCATGAAATTTCCCAAAACACTATTCATTATGATCATATGGAAATTTCTAGGAGAGCTAAAATAGTTGTAACATCATGAATTAAAATTAAACATTAAAAAGTACATCATGAATTAATTATGTAATGGCATAAAAATTAAAAACATCATGAATTAATTATGTAACCACATAAGTCAAATATAATTCTATCAAGAAATTAATATCAAATAGATAATACAATCACATAACTCATACATTTCAATGTCATTGATCTTCTTCTTCATCTAACTATTTGTCTGTATCATCTGATCCATATTTGACATTGTAAGGATTGGTTATATCATCATCATCGTCATTGATATCAGTTTCGATAATGTCATTATCCACACAGATATCATCTTCATGAACATTAACTCCTACATCGTCATGATCTAGTTCCTCCTCTTCGACATCTTCATCAAACACATCATCAACTAACTGTTGATCCTGATCATCATCTACATCATCTTCTAGTTCTTCGGTATCTTCTTCTTCCACCACATTATACTTTACCAGCCTTCCTGTTGGATCATGTCTAACAAAAAATGACCAACCCGGTTTACCTGGAAGCTCTAAGTAAAAAACCTGCTCACATTGGCTTGGAAGAACATAGGGCTCATCTCCAGCTCACTTGATCAACCTTGTATTAACCAAGGTAAATCCATTATCATGTTCAATAATAGTTCTCTCAAGATCATTTTCATTCAATTATAGCCTGTACCATAGGATGTGTAACGCCCTGCCACGCAACCCTAGAGGAAGTTGCATTTAACTACTTAAACGGAATAATTTTTTTTTAAAAGTATAATTAATAAGCAAGTTCACAACATTGCCAACAACCTCTAAGGTTACGAGACAGAGGTTATATAGAACCTCAACAAAAAACATGAATTAAACCATGTCATATAATTACTAAATAAATTAAGTACATACATTCCAATTAAGATAATTTACAACAAGCATAAAGATAAATTTCCATTGCATTAATCCAGAATTAACAATAAGATTACAAATCTCATTCCCTGAATGAGGAAAGTCCAATAAACATAATTACAATTACAACTTCCACCTCGATAACAACTGATGGGTAAAATAATACAAGATCAACTGAAATGAAATACAACAAGAACTGATACTGAAACCCACGAGCTCTCCAACTGGAAGTCTCGTCCACAAGAACATGAAGAAAGATCCCAACGGATTTAGGTGCACGCCACCCAACCAAGTGGAACCCAAAGGCCCAACCCTTGTGCTAGGAGATAGTAACCAGGAATCCTAGTCAAGACCATCTACCTCTAGACACAGGTTAACACAAACTGAACCAAACTGAAACCACCAATCACATGTACATCACAAGAACATCCCAAGGTACATCACAAGTACAACTCAAATACAACTCAGACACCATGCAAGTACAACACAGGTACAAATCTACATGGTCACATTGCTTCCAGAAATAAAGTAGAACAAGTATGTTAAGAAAACCATACACATAATAATCGAATACCCACTATGGTCACACAAAGTGCCATCACACATCACATCATGAGTTACCCATTGTGGATTGTCAGGATGGTGACCCAAACCGATCCTTGGCCCTCATAGCTACTAAAGTAAAATAAAAAACCAATTGTTGTCATAGACGGAGTGTCATTGCACAACTCGTCATGAGTTACCCACATTGATCGTCAAGATGGTGGCCCTAACTGATCATTGGACCTCATACTTACTAATTCAGAATCAAATACCTTTCGTACATACAAGATAGATGACCTTGCCATCCCATGGCCTTCTCACTCATCCCAAGTCTAATCAAGCCCTTGCGCCTATGAGTGAGGCCAACTTAACTTGATTAGTGAAAAGTTAGTTCTAATCTTCTAAGTATTGTTTTCAGTTATCACTGGATTAAACAACTTCTGAAGGTTACCCAGTCTTACCTCTTCCAGGCTCTGGCCCCTACATAAGCCACTCTTCTACTTGACAACACACACACACCATCCAAACATCAATGGAACCAAGGTACAATAAACAAGATACCACGACCTCTCCTTTCTCAAGAGGTGACACAAACTAAAACGCACTCCAACACTGGAGGAAACAAACCACATAATATGGTCACCCATACAAGGAGACATGGATCCCATAATCCGCTCCTAAACCAAGGAGGTACAAACATCCTCGTTCGTGAAAATCGGGTATTAACATAGACACAACCTCATGCACTATCCAAGAGAAATCACAACAGGTTGATAACACAAACGACAACCCCAAAGAACAGAAGAACCCATCTGGAAGACTTACGAATAAAACACACCTTTAACCCATTCCCCAAACAAGAGCACGAAGGGAATATTCAGTGACGACACAGGAAATAAACTACCTTTGGATATTCTAAATCCATTTTTTCACATAATCATTCAATAATTTATTGCATTAAATATACTGAATTAAAATACGTCTTTTCCAGACAAGGGAGAAATTACAAACACAATCCTTATTTCCTTACAAGTATTTAAATAATAATAAGATATCTAGTTATTCCTGAAAATTCAAAATTCATTGAAAATAAATATAGCTTCATTTTTTCTCTATAACCGTTTTAATATAATCAATCTTGTCTTAGAATCATATTAATTTAAAACAAAACTACTTCTTTTCCAAAATAATATTTTAAATTTAAAACAGTGATTTAATTAAAATCACCACGTTTTCATTTCTTCGATTTAACTTAATTCATGCCTTGGATAAAACATTATCTTAATATAAATATACACAATATATATATTATTACTTAATATTATATTAATATAATATAAAATACATTCGTATTTTAATATTAAATTAATACAATATAAAATAATGAAAAAATATATATAAATATTATTATTATTTTTTTATAAAAAAGGGAAGCCACATTACGCCTCGGGCCATGCACTTGTCTTGAGTCGTGTGTCGCGGATTAGGGCTTGGGCAGCTGCGGTTTTCCTTTGGCCAAGGGCAGATTAGGTTTTCGCCGACTGCCAGATGGGGCGCCGCCACCGATGGAGGTGGCTATGTACACAATCGACTACCGGCATCGGTGGCAGTGGTTGTGTAAACAACCACTGCACTAGCGAGAGCTGCCACGGTGAATAGTGGGGGCGGTCACGCTAGGCGTAGCTCCCTCCCCACGCGCCTCCCATGGGGGGCGCGGTGGGGAGGTGAGCCCCCAGCGCTGCCTCCCATAAATTTATTTTTAAAAAAATAAAAATTTAACAATAAAAATCTCTACGGATTTTGTAAATCCGAAAATTAAAAAAATAAAACCAGGGACCAAAAAAAACATCACATTTTAATTTCATAACAAAGTTAATACCTCATAAATATATATATATATATATATATATTTCCAATAGGGATTTTCAAAATTAATAGAGAAGATCAGACATAAACCAATCATTTTAACCAAGAACACTATTTATATTTATATTTTTTTATTTTTAAAGGACTTCATTTCTAAATAAAGTTTTTAAAATTTTGAAAACAAGATTTGAGAGGGGTTCTTCCATTGCAATTCACAACCAGAGTATTGAGATATTTTTTAACAAGATTTATTTTTATTTTTTCAACAACCAAATACATTTAGATATAATTTTCAAAACAATTAAAAAAAAAAAAAACACAAGAACTTGGTAGTTTCTGAGTTTGAGGAGGTCCAGATGATGATTAACTTTCCACCTTGCTTCCAAATCCAGTTCCACAAGATTTCACAACTCAAATCCAAAAACCCACCAAATTGAAGAATTTTTCCTCTATCTAATTCAATCTTTTCCAAAACTCTATGAACATCCAAAATTGTGAAACCAAATTCAAACATAAGATTAAAACCCTAAAAATCCTACAACCACCCTCATAAATTCTTCAAAACAGAAAAAAATAGAAAATATCTAATTTCTTTCAATTTTTGAATTTTCAAATTCCAAATTGACTTTTTTAATTATTTTTCAATTTTTCAATTCCAAAATTTTCAATTTCAACAAATTCAACAATAACTTCAACATAAATAAATTAACTTCTTTCAACCCCATAAATTTAATTAATTAATAAATAAATTTAACCAACGATTAAATTATTTATTAAATTAATAATAAAATAAATTATATTTCAACATAATTCCAGAACACATTAATCCACAACTTAAATACCTTAAGCCATTTAAATCACCCAATTTAACTTGCAATTAAATAACGAAGAGAGGGAACGATAATCAAAACAACACAACCTGACAAACAACTAATGACATACAAGGACTAGGGTGACGACTTGGCACAGAAACCTAGCTACTATCTCCCAATCGAATACCATTAGGTATTGAACACGCTCCAACCTGTGAATCCAGGTGGAGTCGATGTCCTGTACCTGTCAACTTGCAATTCAAGTAAACAACAACATATAGTATAAACAACATAAAATACACACCGTGAAGAGGGAATCACGAGATCGCAGGGCGCTCGCAGGCGAGTGATGCGATACTGTCCTCTTCACCAATACACTGTAGCTAACTGACAAATCTAACATATTAGTATAATCCAAAGCATAATCATCTTTAATTCAAATAACCACTATGTTAATCCAAAGCATGGAATAAAGATGACATCTGAATAACCAGAAACACATCATAGTAACATACCCACACAAGGACACATTGACCGACCAGAAGGCAAAACAGAGGGGTATTACAGGATGACGAACATAACTAATTTGAAGGACTTAAAGTCACACTCAATTATATCATCCAAAATCCCATAGTATCGATTTTCTGAGACTTCTAGATGAAACATTAGTCACCTGAAAGATTGCAGTTATCCCATAATCACAAGTTTTCTTCATGTCATCCAACTTTTTGATTCGAAATTTATGACCATTGCACCACATAGCCTTGTGGTGTTTCACCTGCAATATGTCAAAAAATTATTGCAATATCGTTAGTTGATAAACATATTTATTCTTGGCCGAATGTATGCAAAAAAAATAATCTCAACATATATATACATCAATATAATTGAAAATAATTAAATAATACGGGTGATTAATATATTTATCTGTACCTGTTTATCTCTTAAACCATATGCTAAATCAATTTCCCTTGGTGTAACATTGGAATCTCCATTACGATGATCTTCTTTAACCAATGAAGCCACACCTTCCCATGTTAATGCGTGGCTAGATTGTTGACATCGTTCAATCCATACCGTCATCCAATCAAGATTTTTTGCGACGTACAAATGTAGTGCATCCCACTCTCAACCAACAATATAAAAAAAAAAAAAATTCACAAATGACGTATAATTAGTCAATTACCACGGTATACGACCTTAATTTATAAATGATGTATACTAAAGATTAATAATTAAATAAGTACAATATACATAAAAATCAAATGTAAAATGTATTCTAATTAATCTCCATGAACATCTTATTATTACCTCTCACTTTCCTCAATCTACTTTTCCCCATCAGGTACTCCCCTTCAAATTTGTTAATGGAGTTGGGATCCCAAATGCAATCTACATGGATCTTTGTTGCAAACTTAGGAAGATATTCAGTAATGTACACCATGGTCTGGTACACCATATATCCCTCCACAATAGAACCCTTAGGATGTGCTCTTTGTCTAACCAAATCCTTCAAAAATTTCAAGTGCCTCTCAACCATCTACATTGACCTTGTGTGTACAGGTCCACACAATTCAATCTCCTCAACTTGGTGTATGAGGTAGTGTTCTTGTGCATTGAAAAATGTCGAAGGTAGACACTTCTGCATTTCACACATTAGACGAGAAATTTTTCTATTCCAATAACTTATATCTTCTTTATGGATTCCTTTAGATGTCAGCCATCTACAATTGATTCAAGGCACAAATATTTTAACGAGATTTAACAAAAATATATATTATATTACATAACAAGTAAAACAAATGGCAATTATAAGATCTATACAACGAATTGAACAAATATCACTACTTACCTCATGTATTTTCCAAGATCATATATAACTTGCTTGACATTGTTGTTGAAGTTGTCTGGGAGAGATAGAGGTAGAACGTACTGCAACAACTATAAAATGATCTTTTAATTATTTTTCCAAAGGTAGTAAACATAATACACTGAAAATTACACGCAGTATACAAATATATGTATAATATACCATAATTATTACCTTAATGAAGGTATGCCAATCATGCGTTTTCATCCCTGACCCAAATTCACCTTTCTTTGTTATGATATTGTTTATGTTCGCAGCAAATCCTGTGGGAAATCAAATTTTTGGTATGACTTCTTTTATAGCATTGCTTTGCTGCTTCGTTAATAACCAAGGAAGGGCACTTATATTAATTTGGTCTTCATCGCTATTTAATTGAATGACATTTTTCATTGCATGATTGGCTTCCTGAATGTCACTACACATTTTGACAATTTTTTCTTTGTCATGCCTTCCATCCAATATTTTCCATAATGTTTTTTGTTATATTCTTTCCGATATGCATTGTATCAAACAAATGCAAAATTGTAGCTACTCATAGTAGGGCAACCTACTAAATTGTCTGGGATAACTTTTCAGTCCCTATGGAAGTCGACCATTAATGCCTTGATGACCTTCATGAAGCATATAAGTTAAACAAATTAACAACGACAATCATTGTCAATTACAACATGAGTAAACACAACACAATATAAAAATATAAATTCCAAACATATCATATATGATAGATAAAAAATTTGATCCGATATATAACCTTGACGATTAATTCTATTATATTCCAACTTCCATAGGCGAGGTGTCATTCTTCGTGGTTTTGATGTAGTGTCTTCTTTCCCATTGAAAAGATATTTTTCAGTAGTTCGATACTTATGATTTCTGTGGAGGAAGTGCCTATACTCATCAAACACCTGCTTTCCTAAACTTGTTGAACGACGAGATTTCATCTTTGGACCACAAATTGGACATGCAAATTTTCCCTTTGTTTGAAGACTTGCAAGATCATATATAATTGGATTAAATATGTCAATATTTATAATTATATATAATGAATAGATCTTTTAAAAAACATGCATGATATCTACTTCATAAAATTAAATATCGTTAAAGTGTAGTCGAACATTATAACATACCACAAAAATGTGTTAGCCCTGGGGCATCATGAATTGTCCATACAAGCATTGCATGGAATTGAAATTGTCTTTGTCCTATTAGTCTAGATACGTCATACATAGTGACACCATTCCATAACTTTAGTAACTCATCGATAAGAGGCTCGATATATACATTCATATCTTTAACTTGGTACTTACCTAGTTGAATGAACATAAACATTACATAATTATTATAACCATTTTATTGCAATATATATAAATTAGTGTACATGACTATTAAATGAAAAAAATATGTCATTATGCAACAAATAAGACAAATGAGATGCTACTACGTTAAAGAAAATTGATGTAAACAAATACCTGCAACAATCATTGCCAAAATTATGTGCTCTCTCTTTATTGACATCAATGGAGGAATGTTATTGTTGATAACAAAAATAGGCCACACTGAGTAAATAGATCTCAGCTCTCCAAATGGATTGACATCGTCCATTGCCAATGAAAGCATGAGATTATGAGGTTCTTCTTTAAAGTGTGGCCATTTTTCCTCCATGTCCCTAAATGCAGAACCATCCGCAGACATTCAAAGAATGTTATCTCCACTTCTATTTCGTGCATGGTAATTGATAAATTGCGCTAAGCTTTCACACCTAAATAATCGTTGCATACGTGGAATAATGGGAATATAATGAAGAACCTTGTGAGGCACCTTTTTTGATAGTTGATCTGTTTGATATCTACTAATATGACATTCCGGGCATTATGTTGCAAATTCATGTTGTTTATGATATATAATATGATCATTGGGACATGCATCTATTGCTTGATACTCCATTCCAATATCTTTCATAATGCCAGATAAATATCGGTATGAGCGAGGTAAAATATTTGATGGTGGTAACAAAAATTCACCAATCAATCTACAACAATTTTTTTTTGTTAATATAAAGAATATTAATGTGGTACATATTTCATCCTTTATTTACTAGTGATGAACTAACAACAATTAAAATAGATGAAAAAAGATGACATATATGACATACCTTAACATCCGTGAGATTGCTATGGTGGATAAATCATTCATAACCTTCAAGTTCACCAGCAACAATACAACAAAGAGAAGAGTTTTTTGGGAGCCTTCATAAAGGGGCTCATATGCCTTCTCAAGTATAGGTAAATCATGATCATCATCAAAGTCATCTCGATCATCATGATCAGTTGTGCCACCAAATGTGTCATGGATCAATGTATTTGTACCATCATCTTCAACTGTGTTTTCTGGCGCATGATCATCTTCTTCCATAGGATCATTAACTTCATCTTCGATATTCACAACTCAATGTTCCTCCGCTTGAAAAACCACATTCTTCGGGCCGTGATAATCCATATCATGTGCCCTAGGGAGCCCCACCTTTATAACAATGATAGACACAAATAAACCATGATCATGATCAAGTGATTTTTTTTATATATATAAAATGTTAAAATGATATAAACATTTACAAATTCAATCAATATAAACACATATAATGAGCAACTTACCAATGGACAATAATCATGCCCCCCTTCAACGTTTCTCAATTGTTGTGATTAAAAGTCTTCTCGTCTTTAATCCCTTGCAATTATTGCAAGGACAATAACATTTCCCATCACCCTTTCTTTTCAATCTAGCCCACAATCTAGCAATCGTCTCTTCATTTTGTTCTGGACTAATATTATCTAACATGATTTTTCTTTACCAAGCTTGAATATTTAGATCTTTAAAAAATATCAAACTCACACTCCAATAATTTTTAATCATAGACAGGTAACAAAATCTAATAATTCTGATATTTTATACCAAAAAAATTTAACATGCAACCACCCCTACAAAAGAGAAGATAGTCTGAAGTTAATGACCCCAAAGAACACTTTAAAATGTTAATTCTAGAAATTATTAAATTCTGATTTTACTATGATTTCCAACCATTAGACTCCTAAAATCAAGATATTGAACTTGCACAACAAAATCTGGAAATGAAATTCTGAAAATGCACAAGTCTAAAAATGAAATCTAATGAGATGTTGCTTTAAAATATGATTTTCAAACCTGGAAGTACAAATCTAACTTCACAAATGAATTCCAAAAATAAACTATAATGGCATAATAAAGAGTTTCATTTGAAGTGGACCACCCTATTATATGCCTTGATAAAGTTAAAAGATCTATGAATTTTATCTACAATATAGCCTGCATAGTCATCAGTCTTATTCACATACTTGCTTTGGATATCAATAGGCAACACCATTAGATGGCCTCCTTGAAATTTCAATCCATTAAGGGAATAATGAAGGGGTTTTCCTTAATGATTACATCCACCTGACAAAAAAAGTGTATGGTTGAATAAGGATGATATCATTTTGAAAGGCTAAAATGATTGCTGAGACCGATCCTAACATATTTATGTTGAATACAATACATACAAACAATCTTTTATAGACCTTCACTTCCACACTCTCGACAAAATATTTTTGTAAGGACAACACTTCATTTGCCTAGTTTTGTAGGTTAAGCTAAATCTTGTTCTCACAAGCAACTTCAAATATCTTGTATACTTTCATCTACTTATGAAGCAAGCCTCTATCTAAATTGACTTCACCATTACAATAGTGCTTCAAAGTATCATTGGGCCAGCCTCTAGTTTTATATGTCAAATGTATTGCCATTTGTATTGAATTTTCTTCCATCCATGTAATTCATGTCTTTGGTCACAATGTTTATTCCAAAATCCATATACAACTTCCTCCCTCCTATTGACATAGAATCAGTATAGAATACTATCTTGACTTTTAAGCTAAATATTAAAAATTGGTTAGAGCTTATACTATGCAAAGGAGAATAAGAATAAACCATAACCTTATCAGCAATTGAAATAGATAAGGGGTCACTCTATTCCACACATATTCACATAGACAATGAACATGATATTTGGGGTTCCTACTCTTACTATTTTTCTATTTATTTATATAATAATAAGGTTACACTACAATATTTTTGTTCTCTTTTTATCTACTCTAACTCCTATTTCTTTTGCTACATTCAATCATACTAGTATTGTGCTTCCTAAAAGAACATTATATCATGGCTGAATGAAAACAATGTTCAATGCCATGAGGCCCAAATGATATTCATGCATTGGTCTTGAAATGCCATCAAACTGAGACTAGTCATTGTTATATAGTATCAAAGTTTCATTGATACTATTGGTCAGTGTGATTTCTCATGTGAATTGATTAAAGATTGATAACCTATATATTCATAGGGTCCAATCATTATGTTTGACAGTGTATTGGCCAATTAACAACATCAAGTTTCCATAGTCCATGATCATGAATTGTTTAGTTTTCTGGATTGAAATTGTGTGCATTTTTGTGAATCAACGTTTGAAATCAAAATCCATGATCCAACCTCAGGATAATGCATGCAACTAGAGAGAAGAGAAAAAATAGGATCAGATAGCAGACTTAGAAGGTTAAATAGGTGAGGGGAATGAGAGGGTTAGAAGACAAATAGGTGTATCGGTCAGTTTATTGTCCAATGCTATTTGCAAAATAAAATATAGTAAAATATAAAATAGTGATATTTTCTATCTACTCCATTGTAAATAATAGAGACTGTAGAAATTTCCTTCCAATTTGAGTGTTGGAAGTCTTTATTATTTATAGTGGAGTAGATAGAAAAGATCAATGTTTTATATTTTAATATATTTTATTTTTCATTGTATTTGATCAACAAATATAGTTTGATGATGATTCTTTGACTAGTGCTACAATATTAGTATCTCGAGGTATTATATATGCAGATACAAACTACATTTGTATGATGCTTGATGTTATACCCATGTCCACTAGTTATCACCAAAATTGTTATTATTATGTATATGCAATATAGGTATACTATAGAGGTAAGGAGCAACGAGCAAAGAGAAAATATTTAAGGAAATGGACTTCAAAGAAAGGCATGACACTTTACTATAGATTCCCAAAAGGAGATCACAGCCATGACTATTCAAATAAACAATGATTAGTCCATGTCATAACCATGAAGGGGGCATTGAAATTAATAATAACAGTGATAGGGTAGTATGACGAACTTTAAAATATACATAAAGAAAAGTAACTGAGCAGTCAAGAGGGCTTTTAAAACATCATAAATCTTGTCAAGGGTTCATTTTCTTCATAGCAGTATGGTAAAATAATAAATATTTCCATCTCACAAAGTTTCAAAAGAGGACAACCTACAAGTGTATTAAGGAGTGCATGGACAATATCTCAAGGAGCTACCACAATTAATTTCTTCAAGTGTTATGCAAGGCCATTGAAATCAAATGAATAAACTCATGCATAAGCCAAAAGACAAAGGATAGTCAAGTTGCTAGAGGGAAGGTATCACAAAGGATATGGGATCACTTTCAACAGAGATGATGATATTTCTAAAGGATCTCCCATTATGTCTATTAAAGAGTTACAGAGATATGACAATCATATTTCATTGTCAAAAAGTAGCAGAGGTTTTGAATGATCTTGCATAATAGGAAGGAGAGGACAACATTTACACTAAAGGAGTTTTTATAGTCCATAGAAGGTCATATGATTTCCAAGAGAAAATATTGAAATAAGTTGCATACTTTACAATGAAAACCATGAAAAAAAATCCTATGATGCACTTTTACGTTTTTTGCTTCATTTTTCCTAATAAGGTCAAATACTTTATTTTAGTGTCTAAATCTACCACATAGAGATTAAATATGCTTACTCTCAAATAAAGTTGAATTATATAAACAATAGTCAGATGCCTCCCTTAACATAAAGGACAATCTAAAGTACTAATTAATTTTATATCCTTTATAAGAGATTGCTTTTAACCAGTTAAAAACTTGAGAGGGTAATACACAGGTTGCAAGGAAAGTTAAAAATTTATCATAAGTAGCTCAATCCAAAAGGAAAAAATTAAGCATGGAAAAGCATGAGTAGGTTGACCAACTTCACTAAAAGCACAAGTTATTTTTTATAACATCTTACCTGGATATTACTTGATAAGGTAAGGAGTGCTCTTTTCCACTCAGTTTCATATGGTGGCATATCTACACACAAATCACCAAATTGTCAAATAACTAAATAAATTGTATTACTCAATAAAGTTTGGTTTCCAATTTGACAGGTTCATCTTTTGATTCCTGTACCAACTTCTGAAGGAATTTGGCAGCTTATACTTCTACATGAGGAGACAATTTCATCTTGTAAACTATTCCAAAGTACAAAACAAATAGAAATCATATAATCTGCATGATAGTTATAGCTTGCTAGATGTTTGGCACCATCTATAAAATTTAAGTGAACTAAGAAAAATAGAGAGGCCTTGACCTTCATTTTTTAGTTTGTTGCTCTAAATATCTCACAATATTTACAAATTGGTTGCTTTCTTTCTTTCTTGTTCAAATAAAAAATAGATACATTTGTATAGAGTCAAGATGAATTCAAGAACTTCAGGTAACAGATATACCATAACTACTTTTATAAGACACTTGCATCTAAGGTCAACATTCCCAATTCTTTGTTCAACCCTCTAGGCCTGAATCTTGACAGTTATTTCACTCTATAGCTATCCCTATGCCTTTGATATTATCTAGTTATGGCTCCCAAATCTATTGAAAATTGATCATTAGGGTTAAAATTGAAACCTTGCAAATATAATCTTTGTCCAAATCCATCAAGAATTTTCCATCAATTATAAACAATTCCCTTATAAAGAATTTGTGAAGTCAGGTCTAAAATCTGGAAATGAAATTCTGAAAATGCACAAGACTAAAAATGAAGTATGATGAGATGTTGCTTTAAAATATGATTTTCAAACCTGGGAGTACAAATCTAACTTCACAAATGAATTCTAGAAAAAGGCAATGACTACCCTCAACCTGGCGATATCTTCTTGAGTTTTTTCTAATTTTTCCCAAGAAAATCATCGAGCAAAACACTATCACAATAAATAGTCGAGCTCATTTTTATTTATGTTGGCCACAATTTAACTTTGCAAATTCGTTGAAATTTTGAGGAACATCGGGGATAAAAAAATTTTAAAAATGAAAATTTTGCACGTGTTCAACAATACATCTAATTATATAGCTTTCGTCGAAAATTTTCATCGGATTTTGCAATCAAATGAGTTAGTGCTAATAAAGTACACACTGGAATCAGTGAGACACAAACCTATTGAGTTGACAAAAAGCATGGTTTCCTCAATACAGCGATGAATTGACAAAAGAAAAGGGTGTTGAGAGGAATAGTTGCTATCTATGGAATATAAACAAAGTGCCTTGAAGGAAAAATAATGACATACGTTTGCTTCAATGGGAAATATGGATATCAGCCAGAGTAAAATCACGGTTCTGTCGATACAAAGATAATGATTACTTTTGAGTGATTTGACAGCTCGAGATATCGAGGAGATATTCAAATTAAATGTTCTCCCCGATGACAAGATTGAGAGAAAGTGGGAAATTAATGAACTAGATCCAAGCAAAATATACCTCAGAGTTTATTAACAAGAGTTGGTGGCATCAAACTTAGTAGGGTGGCATCAGACTAAGAAGGGTGGAGGAAGTACAGTTCCCCAAAAGGAAATTAAATGCCACCTTGAGGGAGTCATATTAAATTAAGAGGCAAAAATAATTAATGGACTTAGATGGCTTCTTGATTGATGCAAAGCCAAGCACATATATCAAGCGATGAATTGTCAAGAATCGAGCAGATAGCCTAAAAAATGGACACTCTGATTAAGTTGCGCTGCTCAAAAAAGAAATCTGCTTTCTTAGGCTTCATAACAGATCAAAGGCTCAAGAATATATGTTTGAACAAAGACATCTTGTGTCTAGAATCCTTGCGGATGGTGATTGGGAAGAATTTATGCTTCTCCAATAACCGGACAAGGGAAAATTCAAACATTGCTTCTCATTTTCTGGCGTCATTGCTAGATCTAAACCTATTGAAATTGAGGTGCTTAATCCTTCTCAGGATGCTCTTCAAGGAATAAATTATGCTTGATGATGTGGATGTGGTGGCGATGGCACAACTAGGAGTTGGATTTCCCTTACTAAATGACATTGACAAAAATTTTCTACAAGGTGTAGAGGTGGAGTGGCATCCCTTCATGATGGACATGAGAGTTGAAGGTCTAGAGCACCACAGGAGATGGGCAATGGTTGGCTACAACTTCCTATGCAAATGACTAGGATTGAATGAAATGGAAGGCTTGGAATGGTTTCATGTGTTTGCAAACTTGGTGGAATCCACCAGATTCTACAATGAAGAAGAATGAAGGATGGTATCGGGTGGGGTCGTTGTTGGGTGTTTTCTCTAGTGTTTTGGGTTTTGTCTAGTGTTTTGAATCAGTATAGACTTGTTTGGCTCATTATTGAATCCATAGCCTGTGGTGGATCTTGTTAATTTTGGATTTTTGTAAGTGTGGTCATGGGAACTCAGTGCCATTTGAATTTTCCCAAGTTACTAGCTAGTTTAAAAGGATGTAATTCTTTGCAGTACTCAATATAATGCATGTAGCTCTGTTGCTTATTACAAATTTAAAAAAAAGACTAATTTATAACAAATGAGATAACACGATTTGATTAATATTCTTTTTTATGATTTTTTATAAATTTTATTTAAAATTATTTTTTAGATAATTTTTTGGCTGAATTCATGATTGATTGGTCTTATGTGCATATCTTAGGGACTAGAACATATTAAATAAATAATATCAGCAGCACTAGAACATATCAACGAAAGGGAACAAAACGTCCCACCGATGGAGCGATACATTATATAGTAACTAAGTTCAGCATGTGGTGAAAGTATATCGAGGGAACAAAAGGCTATCAGGCCAACATAAAGCCTGATGCAATGATAAAAGGCTAAAGGAATTGGAGGAAGTGACACTTATCGGTGGAAGGATAACAAGGGTCTCCCCAATGACCCAATAAGACCATGAACCATCAAGTACATGTTAAGGAAGGATATCGGAGGAACTAGGGCACATCGGGGAGACATTATCTGGCGTCTCGTCGATACCCCGAAAGGAAGGATTGCATCGATGAAGAAGGTGGTTATCTATGAAAATGGAATCATGGTCTCGTCGATGCAACGATGATGATTGTTTTCAACTGATGTGACGTCTCATTGATATTGTTGAGATATTCAAAATAAATGATTTGCCCGATGACAAGATTGATAACAAGTGGAGTGTTTATGAGCTAGAGCTGAGTGAATTATACCTCTATTTGATCTCATATTTTCATTAAGACTTAAAAGGATTCGCTGGACATGGGAGCAGAAGAAAGGAGGTTGGGAATTTGCCATTACTGTACAGTTCAGAACCAATGAAAGCAAATCCAAGTAAGTATACAAAAACTAACTAAGAAGTTGCTTCTATAAAGACTTATAAGAAAATTGAACAATGGAAGAAAGCTCATAAATGCCAAAAATTAAGAAAAAAAAAGAAAAGAGAAAAGACTTCTAAACCAGGACTTAATTGACCAATGCCTAGGGTCAGGACCGAGACCTAAAAGGAGTGCACCAAAAAATCCTTTCATTGATAAGTTATGGGACAAGCACAAAGGTTTAGGAGACGTGTGGACACCACGACGGGGATATGAGCTATTCATATACCATTATAGGAAATAGTATAGGTTTCAACCAGTCTGCAACTCATGGAGATTGAACCTAGGAAGATTAGTGGTACCCAATGTGTTTGTTAATACAGATTTGGTTAAAGCTAGCCAACAAATATGACCCTAAAAGAAGAGCTATTCAATCACACAATGGGTTTGACATTCTCATTATCTCCAAAGATCTCATATCTAATGTTTTTCAATTGGAATGCTCTCTGAATTTACCATTTACAATCAAAGACCTTCTAACAGAGTACCATAACATGGACACGAGCTATAAAAGATGGAAGCTACCACTACACAAGCCCAGGGATGAAGGTAGCCAGCTCATAAGGCTTTCTAGTAGTGAAAACCCTCCATTTCATGAGGATTTATTTGAAGAATATTTTCAATAGACATATTATTTAGCTGGACAAGTGTTAGGAGTAGATGTCCCAACCGTCATGTCAATTACCCCAATGGTCTTGGCTGTAGACATACAAAGAAAAGATGCCAGACCATTTAACTATGCCATTTATTTAGCCAATGCTCTAAACCAGGGGATGGGAAGGATCAAAAGCAACAGTGATAGCATTCATGATTTCAAACATTACTCTTTGTTTATGCATTTTCTTCTACATGAAGGACAAGTTAGAAGGTTCTGGGGAGAAGAATTAAGGATAAGAGATGTAGATGAAAGTGGGAATTATAAACCTGTACAAATGTGGACTTCCATATGGGATAGCAGATATGGTACATCACACTATTTGTACTTTGAGGAATATTTTGTCAAGCCATTATTGAAATTGTTGGGACATCCATGTAATTATAACCTGTCCCTTGAAATATAGAAATTCTTGAGACCAAAGGAAAAGGACCCTAGGAAAAAGGTAAATCATAAATGGGGGGATTGGTATGCATTTCTTGATTACACTGTGATTAGATTTTGTGAGTTTGAAGGAGCCCCACATCTATTGCCAAAAATAGTTCCAGTCAGAATAGCCTATTTGGAAATTGTGAGACAATTGGCTAAATCTGATGCAAAAAATCTTAAGAGATACAATAAGTAGTCTATCATGCCTAGCACTTTGTGCTTTAGAGATTTTATAGTAGTCACCAGTGAAGGGTATGAAGAAATTGATACAAAATTGGAAAAATACAATTTACCGTTGGGTGATGAAAGAAATAATTTTGATACAAAGGGTTTTATTCACAAGGCAAAATTGTCACAAGGAATGTTAGGGTATCAGCACCAATTCATTTTTTATGATATAATAATAAATTATGATGAAGCCTCAACAAAAGACAGGATGACTGCATATAACAAAGTTGTGGTTGTTGAGACCTGGAAGAAAATAAATGTCCCATCCTATTCAGGGGCATTTAATGAAGTAAATGATCCTCTGGAAAGAATTGAGTAGCTCATAACTCATGTGGATGAGCTAATAAAAGATGTACCCTTAGATGTCTTTGAAGCACCCGAACAACTTATTCAGGAATGCAAGTTGAGGACATAGAGCCTCTTGATTACATACCCTCACAGCCCACTCCAGAAATGAACTTCTCTGTAGATACAACCATGAGTGAAGAAGATGAAGAAGAGAGTGATGAGGAGGATGATGAGGTTGAATAGATAAGAACCCCTATAGTTACACAATATGAGCCACCTCTAGAATGACACATTTTCAAATTTGAAGCATCAGATGAACTCTTTGATGATGTGAGAGTCAAGGTCAGGAAAGAATTTATTTCTGACAGTGATTTTGTCAAGACTTCTGAATTTAAATCGTTTGTTTATGAGCATAAAAGAATAATGCTAAGACACAGGATGAAGGATATCACTCCTGAGCAGGAGGCAACTTCCTTGGAAGAGTTGAGAAAATAAATAGACAAAGAGTTAGAATCTATCACCTCCGAAAGGGGAAAATAATCACTTCAAGAGGCTAGGGTACTACTCTTACCAGGATGGGATATCAGCTCTGCAATAGTGTTCGACATTTTTAGGAAACGGGGAGACAAAAAAATGCATCTAATGAAAGAGACAAGTGATAAAATGTACTCAAGATCGAGGTACAATCCAGATGAAGCCACTCTGCTAATTTTGGCATTGTATCCTCAAGATAAAAGACCTATTGTCATCAATAATCCAAACCAAGTGTTTGGACATCTTTTGGTCCACAGGGTAGGGGACACTAACCCCATTGAAACAACTGAGCTAAACATAAATGTTGCAAAATTCACTAAGGCATAGATTGAAAATTGATAAAAGAAAATGATAATTTAAGGAAGGAGGTAGCTAGTCACAGAGATAAAACATCTTCCTCTTCTAGATCATAATTATATTCCCAATGGATAGAGAGTGACAAAAGAATATTGGATGCATTAGTAGATGTAGCTTACTGGAAACATTGTCATCATAAGTCTCAAGAGAAATGCAAGGAGTTGGAAACAGGAATAAAAACCACTAAATATAATGTTGTGTTTGAGATAATCAAAGAAAGATTCAACGGGATGATGGATCGTGTTGATGAATATTGGAAATTTTTTAAACAAGCACACACAACACTTATGGATAATGAAATATTGCAAGGGCGGATGATTGAAAAAAGGGATGAGCTCCTAAATGAGAAAGCCATGAAAGGTCAGACATTGGATACATACAATAAGTTGGTGGAATCACATAACAAGTACCACAATAGGCTCAAAGAGGACCTTGACTATTTTGATTTGCATCCTACACTCCATGATAGCCTTGGAAATCCTAGGGAGCAAGATGATTGGAAGGATGAGCTCGCCATGTATCTATCTACTGCATTGCAAGAAATAAATGACGAAGAGATGGTGTTACAAAATACACATAAACAACTTGAAAAGATGATGTATGTTGACTATGATATGAAGGGTGCAATTGCCAACGTGGACACTTATGTTGAGGAGGAATACACTTGTCATCTCACTTCCATCAACTTGTTCATCAACCAAACCAGAGATGCAACAAAGGGGTAGACATTGGAGCTTAAAGACCAGTCGGCATCATAAGGAAGATACACTATGTAGGTGGTGCATTATCATGGAGTAGGAGCCTTGAACAAATCTTAAGTGGTCATGGGCACCTGCTGAAGATTAAGGGATCAATGCATTCGGGTTCTGAAGTATTATGTTTTCATTTATGTTAATTAACTATTTGTCATCAAACATCATAACTATTTGTTATAATGCATATTATTTAAAAGGCAATATAATGGAGATGATTGATTATGATTTGTAATCCATTTTCAGTGTTTAATTGTTGTGTCAATTTTTCATGCTTATTTATTTCTTTGTTGTCTCCAAAGTGATCTTTTCAATTTATTTAAGTATGCAAGATTTTTCAGGGCACATTTATTATTACTGTGTGGATGCTTTGATTGGTTTTTGGTTAGGTGTGAATTAAAGTCCTTTCAAATAATTTACTTTAATTGGTTCCTATTAAGGATTAAAAGTTCTTTTAGAGAAATTGTTTTGATTGTTTTCCATCAACTTAAGAATTAAAATTCCTTTCATACTTCCACAATAACTTGAGGGGATAACATTGGAATTATTAAAGAAGAGCACTGTAATATCAATTGAAGCAATATAATGAAGAACATCTTATTATCAGAGATTCTCCATGACTGTGTTATCATTTTGTATTTTTCTTATGTTCGCCATGCTTATTTATTCTTATATTTGAATGAATATCAGTTATTGAGCCTCAATATTGTGCTTATGTGAACGAATATGCTGATACAGTAAAGTATTTATTGTGGATGTTGGTAGAGCTGCTAAATTTTTTGAAAACTTGAGCTTAATTTTCCATGTTACATGTTCAACATAAAAATAGAAACTATTTAAAGATAATAAAGTTAACAAAGTTGCTTATTTAAATAATTGTGATTTACGTGCATTAATATTTTATTAACTTTTGTGTCTTCACGAACATATGTTGATACAAAATGAATCGAAGAAGCATCCAAATAATCCTAATTTTTTCTACCAACAATTCATATCAAAGATTGAACAATTTAAGGATATTGCAATAGGTAATTTGTATCGACACAAATAATATTACCGAAGCATTTCAAAGTTTAGGCCATAAGAATCATCCTTTTTTAAACATGGATTGCAAATAATTCTGAAAATTTAGAAGTCTTGGTCATTAACATTATTGTCTGCTACAATGTCATCCATTGTATCATTATCAATGTTCATATGTTCTTTCAAGTAATTAATATTATCATCATCCTCCTCTTGATTTGCATCATCTTCATCATCGTTGAAATTTGACTGTAGACCATCTATATTGTTACCAGATGTATTTGGATCATCATTTTCTATACCATCCATATTGTTGTCTTCCATAACATCATCTAACTTTGGATTGTTGTCTTCTTGTGCCTGAACATAACCATCTTCAACATCATCATGGATGTCAATTTATTTGATGTTCTCTAATCCCTCTCTCTCATTTTGTTGGTCATCATTGTCTTGCTTAGTATCCACTAATGCAACGTCAAATGCATGCCTTAATCTTGGATCATAATGTATGACAAATATCCATTTCGGGTCTAAAATATCTTCATAGAAAAATACCTACACATGAACGAAATACATATATTAGATGTATGTTATAACAATTTTATTGATTAATAAACACATGTATATATTCACGATAAACTATGAATTAATAGATTAATTATCACTACCACTTCTTGTTTGAGTTAAAGAAATACTTGCTCACAATAAATTGGTAGAACATAAGGCTCCTTATCTTCCGGTAGGAAGCATGAGGAATCTATAGAAAACAATCCACTATGGGTATCATGCTTTGTGTCCTCTCAAATGCTTCATACCATCTACACTTAAAAATACAGCATTTAAAAGAGTGGTAATCCAACTCAATAATTTCTTTGTATTTTCCCAACATATTATAGATTCCCTTCAATTATATTCTTATCTTTTGAGCTTGATTGAATGGATTGCTTGAATTCAACCATGATGCCACAATCGAAGGATTGTCTCTTTACATCTATACTTTCTACACAATAATGTCGACCATATGCCCACATTGCTGGATATTTCCTCGCCTATGAAAGACCATTTATTTCAGTGAAAACAAATATAATGGTGATTATTAAAATAGTTAATAGTGTCAAACTGTAAGGAAACAACATTTTGTAAAATTCCAATTGTACCTTTCTTTCACATCCTCTAGACATGTTGATTTCATCTTTTGTTATGTCTGAATCTATACCTGCATCTTCTATTTGATTTTGAATTTTTTCAGTAACCCATTCTAGAGTGTGCAATATTTGCCCCATTCCCCAAGCAGATCAATGGGAAGTGGAGTATTCTTTGGGTTCGATCTCTTCAACTGTCTCCTTGCTTCTAACACTTCTCTCTTTTTATCATATAGATCAATCCATTTGTTCATAAAGTCCATGTGGTACAGAATGAACTTTTCGAGTATAGAACTTTCGTCTACACCTATTACATGTCAACATGTTTATTTCAAACTCCAAATGTCATGTTAATTTGACAAATAAATTACAGAGTAAATTAATGATTGCAAGAAAAATAACCACACCAATCATGAATTTACTTACTAATTTATACTTCAACACCATTAGATTGTGGTTTTTCTCCATCAATAATATCTGATGCTCGTTCTTTATCCTAGATGCGTGGCCCATCTTCAAAATTCTTACCAAGGAATTCACACAGGAAGAAAAATGCTTCATTCAATACATACCCTTCAGCCATGCAACCCTTTGGATGTGCCTTTTGTCGGACATATCTTTTAAGAGTTTTCATATACCTCTCAAAGAAAAACATCCACCTCATTGATACGACACCCGCCAATTCAATGTCATTGACTAGGTGTATAAGTAAATTTACTTGTAGGTCCATCAAACTTGTAGGGAGATCCTTCTCAAATACACATAATTTCTACAATTTCCTTCTTCCACTTTGGCACTTCACATTGGTGGATCTCCTTAGAGGTCACCCACCTAATATAAGAATAGTAAATTAGTATGAACCTTTAGTCAAAAATTAAAATGCAATATAATATCTCTATGTCTCTCACACATGAACATTTCATATAACCACATACCTTGTAAATGATGACAATCAACTTATGGCATTCCTTAAGTCAACAGTAAGACAGGAATCCCCCCTAATTGCCAATGGCATGATATGCTATCAAACACATTTATGAAAAGGTCATTAGTAATTTTTTCTCACACAACAAAATATCAAAATATATTTAGTACTTAATCAATGTTACCATTAAATGTTAAATGATGATATATAATACCTTCATAAAATTATGAAAATCATGTGTTTTAAATCCTATGATATGTCCATCAATTGTAAAAGCTTTAGCCAATGATGACCCATAACCAATAGGTGTCCTTATTGAAGGGATGATATTTTTTAGTTGCTCTAGCTCTTTTTTTTTCAAAATCCATGGAGCTTTTGCATATGTTTCATTTTCCCTGCTTGGCCACAAATGTTTTCTATAAAATTTGGTACGTGAAAGAGAAATATCTCTCCTTGAAGACAAGGTGTCCTCTTTGCCCGATATATGTCGAAATTTAGAATCTGGTACATTTTTGAAGATGTGCATAGGATCTAATATGTGAGATATTAATAGATCCTTCCATTAAGGGACTAATAAAATATGGACTTCCTTTTCATTCCTTTTGACATATGAAATAGAACTTGTTCTGGTTCTTGAATTGAATCACCCCGATCAAATAATCCTCTCAAGCTTTCAATTCAGCATCTTCATACTTCTTAAGTCAATCACCTGGACCCATAATTATGGGAGGCCCTCTATTTTCAACTTTTCCATAAAATTGATTCTTCAAGCGATTTCTAAACCTATGATCTAGTGGTAGAAAAACCTTGTTGTTTGCATAAATAAATTTATGTAGATCTTTATAATACCGCCCTTGAAATTATTTTTGCACATCTTGGACATGCAAGTATCCCCTTTATTTGAAGCCCTGTAATTCAACAATTAATGTTAATAACATCAAAAAAAAGTATAAAATTAAGTATGAAAGTTGGGATGAAAATAAATTATGAGTGTAAATACGTAAATATTTTATCTTACCAAAACAAACACCAAGTCCTAGGAAATCATGAATAGTCCAACATAGCACACCATACAACATGAAGGACCTATTTTATGGAGGACATGATATGTCATACATTCTTATGCCTTTCCATAGCATTTGCATCTCATCAATAAAAGGTGCAAGATAAACATCCATGTTTTTAACTTGATGTTTTCCTGGAACAATGAGAGTCAGCATAAGGTGCTCCTTTCTAACACTCATCCATGGAGGAATATTGTATACTATCAATCCAACTGGAAAAACACTATAATTTGAGCTCAGGAAAGAGAATGGGCACACTCCATCAATTGTAAGACCAAACCTGATACTACAGGGTTCATCTTTGAATTTTCTTGGCCATTTTTCCTCTATGTGTTTCATTGCTTTGATGTCAACCGGAATTCGCATGAATCCATCTTTACTCATGTTCTTTGCATGCCAGTCCATCAATTGTTCAATTGACTTGCAACGAAACATTCATTGAAGTCTAGGTATAATTGGCATGTGACATAAAACCTTCTTTGGAACTTTGGGACCTTGTACATCTGTACGATATCTCTTCTCTTTGCATGTAGGGCATTCTACCTTGTTCTGATATTCATCTCTGTATAAAATGTAATCATTTTTATATGAATGAATTTGCTTATATTCAATCCCCAACTCAACCAACAACAAACGTGACTCTTTGTAAGTTGATAGCAACACATTCTCTTCAGGGAATATTTTAGTTTTTAGTACCCTATAAGATTTCCAGAGATTAAATCAATTGAATGTTTGACTTATGATGAGCATGTTTGATATGTCAATCTATACTAGGACTGTTTATATAAAATATATGGTTTTAAAATCCCCTTAAAGAAATATAAACTAAGTTGATGAATGTTTACAAATTATGTACACCAATTGACAATGCAAAGTAAGAAATAGATTTCAACTCACTTCAATAGGGTAGTGAATCCTTTGTCTGACCAACCAAATAGTGACTTGATTTCTAATAATATTAATGTGCATGTCATTTTTGAGGTTCTACTTGCACCCAATTTGAACATGGGTGTCTCTGATGCTTGCTTGATGGATTCTTTCATGTTTTTATCATCAACATTACGTTGGTGGTAATTACCGTTGCCATCATCATTACTGTCAACCATATGATCATTATTTTCATCAATGTTTCCATCCCCAAAGAAATCTGTAAGCATTTCATTCAATCCTTCTTCATGTATTGCATTTTCACTACCACGATCATCATCATTAAGGCTAGGTGGCATGTCATCAGTGTATGTGAATCTCATCAGGTCTTCGAATTTCTCAAGTGGTAGCATTTTCTTCAATCTTGCTCTTTACACCCTGGTATGGTTTAAAGGATGGTTTGGATCATCCCGTCCAAATATTAATAACATAGTTGGATCTTGGGTATTAGTATGTGTTTCATCAACATCTTCTACCTATTGACAAACGCAAGCTTTATTTAATGTTTGGAAACAATTGGATAAATCATAAATGTATCAATTTCAAAGAAATATAATCAAATATGGCTTAAAAATTAAAAATATAAATTGTATGAACATATATACATCAATTAAATAATGGAGCATTATTTTATAGACTACCTTTTTTGTACAATAATTTAAATAAAACACAAATTTAACAACATAGTTTATAAAACATCAGTCCACACTCATTTATTATTCTTTGGTTTTCTGCCCTTGAGAACATCCTTAGGGAGACCTTGTTCTTCCCTTTTCTTTCGTGCAGGAGTGTGTTTTAAGAAGGGGTAATCAATCAATAACTCATCCCCAATGGTAAGTTCCTCAATAGGCTCACCCATTATTAATCTATCAACCTCTCTTTCCATATCTCCATCTTTATCATTTATAACCTCAATAAATTGACAATTTGGTCTTACATTAGGGTCCCTTCCCTTACTAATATTTATAAATTCTGCAATATTTTTGTGTGTGTATGCACGTCCATCTATATACATAAGATGACCTCTATTAACTTATTTTCCACTTTCCAATTGGAGACGATGTGTATACATATTTGAATTTAGACCATATGTTGACATGCTAGGTTTATATTCTGCTAGCCTTCTCCATTCACCACTGTACTATGATGGACCATAATATGGCATTAATCTCCTAGTGGTTTGTTCTAAATTGTTTCTATGTTTAGATCCAGCATGTACATTTTGGACAGTAAAGATACCTAGATTCGCTCCATATAGTCGACGATCAAATTTCTCTTTGTAAATTGATCTCAAACTCAGGGGAAAGTCATCATCTCCATCACATTCATTCTCATAGGGTATGTAGTCCACCTTCCCCCTATCTTTAAGCAAATTATACATCTTTAAACCGGTTCTTGTTCTATGAATTGTTTTCATCAATTCCTCATCTTCTGAGCTGGTATATTGGAAAATATTTTTGTTAGATGTATCATCTAATAAATTATCATTTCCCTCTAGGCTGGAATTCGGTGATCTAGGAAACTTTAAACCAAGAACTTTATCTTGCAAGTATCCATTGAGAAAAAAAATAGTTATTTAAATAATATAAAACAATTTTTAACAAAGTATACATGTTATTTATATCAAATTGGAAAATTCCTTACCACAATTCCTACTAGATTTGAATCAATTGTAGGAGGCATACTACCGACTGGAAGCTCATTATATATGTAATGTCTTTGTACAATTGCTAGTTTGAATTGTTTATTTCCACAACATATAGAACATCCACAAACAACAATTTTCTCAAAGTATTCATCCCATATACTATAGTCCTGACCAACCTCTTATTCAGTGCAATCATCTATTGTGTTTGGAAGAACCATTTTCATATCCTCTTCCACCCACTGCCATCTATGTGATTTAATAGTTTTAGGTCCACGTCCACATACATATCTTCTTCTTTTGCTAGTTGAAGGTGCAGGCTCTGCATTTACTCCAATCTCCATCTAAAATAATCAACAACATGCATTATTTTATGCCAGGATTTGATAATACATTATAAATTTCAATAATACTATGAAAAAAAATGGACGTATCACAAAATGCCATCAGATAATTTTTTCCAAAGTTAAGTCAAAATTTGAGTACTTGATGTCTCGCTTCATCCATTTTGTCCTCATTTGATATGACACGATCTCTTGCCATGGCCTCGTCTCGCCCCTATAATACACAACATAGTAAATAATGTTTAGTACACCAATTATATTGTTTCAACAAATATACTATCCAACACAAAACCTCACTTTAGTCATATATTTTCTCAAAGTATTCATCCCATGTACTATAGTCCTAACAAGCCTCTTGTTCAGTGCAGTCATTTTTTGTGTTTGCAAGATCCATTGTCATATCCTTGAACACCCACTGTCGTCTATGTGATTTAACAGTTTTAGGTCCATGTCCACATACATATCTTCCTGTTTTTCTAGTTGAACGCTCAGGCTCTGCATTTGCTCCAATCTTCATCTAAAATAATCAACAACATGCATTAATTTATGTCAAGATTGGATAATACATTATAAGTTTCAATAATACTGTAAAAATAGATGGACGTACCACAAAATTCCATCAGATCATTTCTTCATAAGTTAATTCAAAATTTGAGTACCTGATGTCCTGCTTCAGCTGTTGTGTCCTCATTTGACATGACACGATTTGTTGCCATGGCCTTGTCTCGCCCCTATAATACACAACATAGTAAATAATGTTTAGTACACCAATTATATCATTTCAATGAATATGCTATCCAACACAAAACCTCACTTTAAACATATATTTCACACTTTAGATGACTCATCTAGTTGTATAGGGGTCATTTCTGAGTTCACAAATCTAACCTCTATTAGTTTTGCACCCACAAAATTCACATGGGATAAGGAATAGATAAAATAGGAAACCATGATTGCTCCCTTGGAACATATGAAGATGAAGTCATTTAGGATCAATTTATTTATCAACTTCCAAGAAAATAACATCATTTTGTACTGCGAGGCACTAAATTAGGCGTACTTTGTGCCACCTTTTGCATCCCAAACAAATTACATTTTTTGGCTGAAATGCAACACAAAATTAGGCGCACTTTTCACCGTCGACTATTGAACTAGGAAAAAAAATTTAAAACTTCCCACATCAAGAAGGAAGAGATGACAAGAGAAAAAATTTGTGCAAAGGAAGAGAGGACAAAAAAAGGAAAAACGACACGAAAGAGGGCTACAAGCAAGTAGATCAGAAATTCGATTTAGTTTGTGACACCATAGGTAAGGTTAGAATTTATTTTTTTCGTTCCCACAAATATTTTACAGAACAATGAGCTTTTGGTTTCGAATTTATTGTTCGCACACATTCATTTTATTTCTAATCAGAAGATGTGACTCAAGCATGGGACCTATCTATGTTAACTCTCAATAAAACCACACTTTGTGCCCTTTTTATCCCCCAAAGATTACCACTCTATACAGGTGCGCAAGCGTTGATTTTTTTACAATAAATTTGTTTCATTTTTCATATATTTATATCCTTTCAAATATATTTATATTCTATACAGGTGCAGAAGCAATTCCTTCATAGGCGTTTAAATCCAGAAAGAGGGTCATTCAAAGTAAAAATTTTATACCACAAATTGGATGAAAACTTTCATACCTAACAGTGTGTACTTTGTTTGCCTCCACAGACTGGATGAAAATAATTTGCCCCAGGTCACCTCAAAATGCCAAGCAATAGAGGGAAGAGAACAAAGGGAGAAGACTCTGGCCACAATGAGGTAATTCATTGTCAATTTATAGATTTGTAAATGTTTCCCTTGTTTCTTTCATTTTTACTTTTTAGTTTTTTTATTTTTAAATTTAAAAGAAGAAATTTATTTTATATATATATAGGGACATGTGACTGACAAAGATAAAGAGGCATTGGTTTCCATATTAGGGGCAGAGGCAGTGAACAAATTGGATGATGTGTGTTAGACAATGCTCACCAAATACACAAAAAACTGATCTAGTGAAGGCCCTCAAACATTGCAATCAAATCAATCATGTCAAAGGGAATCAATTGATTCCCCAAGCAATCCTGGATCGAGCAAAAGATCTAGGAGGAAATCAATAATAGTAAACTCTAGGAATGTAGAATAGGGAGCAAAGGCTTCCACTGTCCCAGCTACTCCTGGGACACCGACTTCTTCCACCACAGAAAGTTTTCAATCTTGCATTGGTACCTTCAATACCAAGATAGAATGCGATGTGGTTTCAAGGGAAGTCCGAATGACAGCTGCTGGAAAAGAGTTTGTGAATAGGTTGAAGGAATCATGCCTTCAACGGTTCAAATACCATCTACATTTTCCATTCTCAAAGATACCCATACACCTACAAAAAGTAGTTATCAATGACATGGAGATTGAATTTGGAACAATTTGGTCTATGAAGAAGGTAAAGCTATGAATGTCTCAAAATTGTAAGAGATTTTGGTGCAACCAAACAAAGAAAATAAAAAAAATCCCTCCTGAGCTAAGGCTCAAAAAAATGCCAATTGATGTAAGTGTCAAAGTATGGAAAGAGCTTGTAAAAGCATATGAGAAGTCTAAAGCACGGAGAAAGTCCGGTGAGGAGAGTACGTAGGTATTTGAATTTGCTCATAAGATTATATAAAATTTATTAAACGATTTTTAAATTTTATTTGTGCATAGTTAAATTGAATTAGTATATGTTGCAGCACAAGGCCTCCAAGGCTAGGCTTCAAAAACTTAGTGTCAGGCATCATAGTGGCTAGAAAAGTTTACAATCCTTGATTTGTAAATTTGTAAGTATATTTAATATGTTAAATGATACTTTTTTAATTCCCTAGGAAAAAATAAATAATTGCATATCAATTAGTTTAACTAGTCCATGTGCCATGTTTTGACAGGAGGAGAAATATGGCTGGCATCCAAAGCAATTTGAAAAGGAAAAGTTACAAAGAAAAAAGTGGGCCGATTGTTTAATCTAGATGGAGAATGAGGTATCAATAGTTGACTTTCTGTTTCAATAACTTAGTTGGATATTGTTGTGTTAATATGTCAATTTTCATTTCTTGTGTTGAGTTGTTTATCGATGCATAGGATGAGTTCTAAAGTGCTTCTTTGTTGGCCCTAGATCCCACTCAATTGTCCCATTATTTTATGTTGAGGAAAAAAATATTATTTGCCTTAAAGGGTAGTGGGTTACATTCATGCCTTATTTTCATCACATCTTTTAATTAATGACCATTATCTTTTAATATCTCTTAAGTGTCCTCATTTAAGTTATGAGTTGTATCATTTGAGTAACTTAGTGCCATGTTGATTTGATTTATCTTATTTTCTCTCAAACATGGTATCTCAAGGAGTGCTTCCTTGGTATCTTAACGAGTGCTTCCTTGAATTCATGTTGTCATTCTACTAAGTGATCCACATGCATCTTTGACATCCTTTCTCATGATGATGTCATTCTTTGAACATGTAAGAATGTTTTGACGCATCTTGGTAGACATCTTATAGATCTAACACATCCTTGTAGTCTACATCACTTGGTGTAGCTAACCAGCCACTTAATTTGTCCCTCTAATTTTAAAAAAGGCAGCAAATCCCTATCTTCCAAGTTAAAAAACTCTCTCTGCCTTTTCAAACTCTTTCATTGCTACAACTAGTCTATGGGATTTAATCATTTGTACCACGTGGTTGATGTGCTTTGAATCCTTGGATCTAAAGTAAATTTCCTTAATATAAATACTGTTAGGGAATTTCAATGTTGGCATGTAGTTGGCATTAAAGTTGGTACCTGGAACATTGAAAATTATCCTTATATAAGAATTCCCTCCATCTTGTTGGCTTGTAACACTCTTGATGGTGGCTACATGAAATGGAACCATGATGCCATATATGGGTACCAAAAAAGAACCATTTTTTGTATCAACCTAAATCATGAGCTCTCTAGAAATGGGGATATCATCCATATTTTTGTAGGAAACCATCTCAGTGGATGGCTTGGAAGAGCCATGTCCATCTTCTGTACAAATGCTCCCTGCAGCCAATCTTCTTGTAGTCTCCTCATTCTTTTGCCTTGCATTTTTTGCTTGGTATTGACAATGTTTCTCTTCTTTAGTCATCTCTTGATTATCAGATCATAAGGTTTCCTTGGAGATGCATGATTCTCCTCCATTTACCTCAGCCTTGGGATTTTTTTTCACTTCCTTGTCTTCATCATCGTCATTAATTGAGTATGCAACATCATTGTATACTTTGGAGCTAATCCCAGTTGCATTTTTAGGCCCTTTATCCTTAACAACCACAGTGTTAGCAAGGAGCAATGAATAATTTTGTGTTTTGTGATTACCAGTCTGCAACTGCAAATTATGAAACCCAAGTGATACATTAAAATCCATTCTAGCCTTCACAATTTTTTCATTTCTTGAATTCAAACTTAAACCAGACTCTTCAAATTTGATCCCTATTCATGTTCCTGTAGACTTTGTAAGATGAGGAAAAAGTTTAGGGCCTTCTCTTTGAACTACCTCCATAGATGCCTTGTATTAACATACATGAACATGATATGATTATATACACGAAAAGGTCACCTAAAAATAGTATAATCAAAGTACAAAATGTCCTGAAGAACTATTCATGTTTATATCAGCCCATCAGGGGAATGCCTTAATTCGTTCCACCAATGTTTATCTATTATAGCGATGTGTTTACTTTTGTTGACTCTATCGGTATATCGAGGAGAGTACCTTAGGAGTCAGCTCGATGGGGTATTGTTACTCCGATACTAGGTTGTGAGCTATTTTCATCGGGCCATCGGTGGGGCTCTGATGGGGGTTTCGTCTATGAAGCATTGTTAGGACGATGGTATTGAATTTCACTAGGAATGGGGGAAAGACTATGGAGCTTCAATTTTATGGGTGCAATGGAGGCTATAATATGGATTTGGTCACACAAATTTCTACAATTTGTATTGATCATAAAATTAAAGTGTGGTGTATTTATGTGGTATATGGAAGGTAGGTAAGGTAGAGGCTAGTCGAGAATGCTAGATTTTTCTAGTCCCAACACCTTGAAACTCTGCATTGATTTTATTTTTCCTGTCCCTCTCTTGTTGTTCTTCCTCAATTTCATTAAGATCATGCATTGAACTTCTTGCTCCTCCTAAATTTTGGACCACATCTATTACTTCTACATAAAACTAACCATCCTTGGTCTTCTTGGTTCCCATGCCATGATAAGGTTATGCAAATGAAAATGAAGCAAAGTAATCATCTCCTTCTCTGCTAGCTGGAAGAATGAATGCTTAATGTTTTGATACATGATATCAGCTCTCTCTTCTTCTCTCATGGTTGAATACCTAAATCCATTATGGTGGACCTCTATAGTTCTCATCATCTTTCTTCCTCTTCCACCAAATGTTGGTCTGATCCACAAGTCTGCCAGCCTAATTGCCTTTTTTTAAAGCTGAAGTTTCTCCTGAGTCACCAATGTAGCTCTCTGCCTTTTCAGACTCTTTCATTGCTACAGATCGTCTGTGGTATTTAATCATTTGTACCACATTGTTGATGTTCTTTGAATCCTTAGATCTAAAGGAAATTTTCTTAACATAAATACTGCTAGGGAATTTCAATGTTGGCATGTAGTTGGCATTAAAGCTGGTACCTAGAACATTGAAAATTATCCTTATATAAGAATTCCCTCCATCTTGTTGGCTTGTAAAACTCTTGATGGTGGCTACAGGAAATGGAACCATGATGCCATATATGGGTACCAGAACAACATTTTTTGTATCAACCTGAATCATGAGCTCTCTAGAAACGGGTATATCTTCCACATTTTTGTATGAAACCATCTCAGTGGATGGCTTGGAAGAGCCATGTCCATCTCCTGTACCAATGCCCCCTACAACCAATCTTCTTGCAGTCTCCTCATTCTTTTGTAGAGGGTTGGGACTTAAGGTTATGTAATAGAATTTATAGTTGATAGTTAAATTGTATAACAATTTTTTTTATGATCTTTACTAACGTTTATTAGAATTGTTGCATGTTTTACATCATTGGAATCATATATTAGTTGTAACTTTTTAAATTTTTATTATAGTATGTGCACTTTGATATGATGTGATATGATTATGGTTTCGTCTCATATGTTTCAATATTAGATATATAACAAAAAAATAAATTATTGCATAAAATAAATAATAACTTTTCATTTTAAATGTTTTTTTTGTAGAACATGGGTCTTCCAGAAGATCAAGATGATCCTCATCATGATATAGATCCCAAAAAAATTGGTTATGTTGGTACAGATCACATGGCAGAGGATGATGATGAGCAGATATGGAAGACATTAAGTCTGATGACAATGATGATGACAATGATGATGACGATGATGATGATCACGATGGTGATGATGAGATATGCCAGTTGCTGGTAGTACCCAGCAACATTCATGATCATACAGGTTGCATCATGGATCATTGTTGGTATATCGTTATGATGATGATCATGATCATGATAGTGGTGATGATGATGAGGCATTTGTTGGCAGTACACAGTGACATTCATGATCATATAGACTGCATCATGGATCATTGTTGATATATTGTTATGATTCCTCTTTTCATGGTTACTATCATATTTATCATTTTCACGGCCTACAGTACCATATTATTGAGTTGTATCATATTAACATTTATCATTTTCACTTATATCATTTGGACATGTATCATCTTGACTTGTATCAATTTGAGCTACATAATTTATCATTTTTACTTAAATCATTTGTACATGTACCATTTTGACTTATGTCGATTGTTGAACATGTATCATTTTGGCAGTGATTTAACTAGCAAAAAAAAAAAAATTATCTTGTTATTTTTTTTGATACGTAATTATCTTGTTATTTAATCATATGAGTTAAATAATTAAATTACTTACTCTATAATCATATGAGTTATTTAAGAGGCATCATATATTTAACTAATTAAATTGAATTAAAACATATTAAATTAATAAATAGAAGCAAAACAAGAAGCATTTTTAGAAGCAAAAAAGGAAGCAACAATGGAAGCCAAACTAGAAACAAACCAAAAACAATCTTGGAAGTAAAATTGGTAGCAAAATCGGAAGCAAACCTGGAAGCAAAACCGGAAGCAAAACCGGGAGCAAAACAAGAAGCATTTTTTACAAGCAAAAAAGGAAGCAAAACAAGAAGCATTTTTAGAAGCAAAAAAGGAAGCAACAATGGAAGCCAAAATAGAAGAAAACTAGAAACAAAATTGGAAGCAAACCTAGAAGCAAAACTAGAAGCAAAACTGGAAACCAATTTGGAAGCAAAATCGGAAATAAAACTGGAAGCAAAACTAGAAGAAAAACTGGAAACCAAATTGGAAGCAAAACTGGAAGCACAAGTGGAAGCAAAATCGAAAGCAAAACTGGAAGCAAACCTAGAAGAAAAATTGGAAGCAAAAATGGAAGCAATACTGGAAGCAAACCTGGAAGCAAAACTGGAAGAAAAATCAGAAGCAAAACTCAAAGAAAAAGTGGAAGCAAAACCGAAAGTACAAGCGGAAGCAAAAGTGGAAGCAAAACTGGGAGCAAAACTAGAAGCAAAAATGGGAGTAGAAATGGAAGCAAAACTGGAAGCCAAATTGGGCACTAATTTAGGCACTATTTTCGGCACCATTTTCCGGTGTTATTCTCAGCGCTAAAGAAGACGTTGTCACTACGCCAATTTAGATACTATTTCCGGTGCCATTTTTTGGCGCTATTCCCGACGCTAAAGAAGACGCTATCACTAGCACCAAATTTTTGGCATAAAATCTGGCGCTAAAGTGGATGCTAAAAATAGAGCAAAATCTGGTGATGAAACAAAGAAATGAGTTTGCACCAACTTTTGTGCCGTGAGATGACTCCAATTGATGGACTCAAATACACTAAAATCTGGCACAAAATTAAATGCTAATTTCTTGTTGTGTTTTGTTGTGTCTAGAAACAAAAGTGGAATATCAATCCAAGTTATCAATGTTGTTTAAATCCCAAAAATAGTTATGCTTTTGAAGTCAACACCAATCGAACTACGTGGTCTCTGCATGTACAACATAGGAAAGGATTATCTTTGATAAGCCCCTAAGGTCCTAGGTAAGTCCCCTTAGGTTTCTATCATGATTTCTTTCAATTTAGTCAAAAAATACAAAATCCAAAAAATATTTACAAAATTCAAAATCTGAAAACATTTGAAAAACAGAAAAAGATCAAAAAATATTATTATCAAACCAATTAAACTACGAGCCTCGCTTACCTTTGATGAGCCTCCGAGGCCCTAAGTTAGTCCCCTGAAAACAACAAAAACTTCATAAAAACAAAAAAAATCAAAAAGTCTTACTCCATCATCACAATTCGCAATAAGTTTTTCATCCATAATAAACAAATCGTCATCTTCACCCCTTTAAAAAAACAAACAAACAAACAAACAGAGAAAGCATCAAAAGATAGAACTTTCAAGCAAACAATCACAAAGCTTCGATTACAAACAGACTAAAAAAAATCCAAAGTATTAACTACCTATCTTTTTAAAAATTCACCAACAACATACTGAGATATGCCTTAACGGATCCATTCCTATAATAGACATGATCAACACTAGATACTAGCCCCACCCCAAATAGATATGGAAAGTGATACTTTAACTTTGTGTTTATCTTTTTATAGTCTTATCTTTCTGGTTTATTTTATTGACTCATTCCCATGTGATCTCTCGAGGATGTCCATAAAGACTTAGAGAAGAAGGAATGGGGGCAATTGAGCATCATTTTGGTTTGTTGTTTGTAATTTTTTTTGTGATACTACCATGGTGAATACTCTCTTTATTGATTGTATGGAAGTTGTTTTGAGACAATTCGTGTAGCAGTTGCATGATAGGTATTCTATACCTCTATGTAATTGGTCTGAAAATTTTTAACACAACCCAACCATATATTTTAAACAAATATTTTGTATGGTATGAGCAAGAATATTCTTTGTATGTTGAGTCAAATTTCATGCATTGGATACAAAGTCACCTTGGTTATTAATACCCTAGTGCATAGTATATGTTTGCTACATCAAACAAGATTGTTCAAAATATGAAGCCTCCAAGCAAAGTGAAAGAAAAATCATCAATACTAACAACATCAAATTTATATCCATTGTCAAATATTTCTTCTAAACTAACATCCATCCTACATCACAATATCATTAGTACCACATCCATCCTGCATCCACGATGTCATCAAAAAATATCATCGGGATAATAAAGCAATAAAAACATCATGTGTCATGTATAGTCAACATATATTTATCATTTAACACCATTCATCATCATCATAATAAAACATCATATAAAATAAAATATGATCAATCCATCCATCCACATCATATGCATACATCAGAAAAGTACACAAAAACCATATATAAACATACATCATCATCCATAAATCATCACATAAGCATGTAATGATTTGAATCAAAGTATGTATATCTCATATATATCATCATCAAAAAAGGAGTGTCATCATACATGTCATCAATGAAACATGTGTGATAGGATAATACAAAAATATACACATATATGAGGCCTCAACTGGGCCGATGAATATATATACAAAATCATGTCTGCAATATAAGTCTCTAAACAGTAAACATCATAAAGAGCAAATACAAAACATTGTTTCCCGGCAAGAGGAAGAAGACTCTAAGGATTAGGCCGCACATCAAGATCATACTGTTTGATGGACTAATCACCTGACACAAAACCAATAGTAGTACTCGGCTCTCCAAACCGTGGTCATCGTTGCGCTCGAGGAACAAAGGCATCATACAAAGTTTGGTAATATGTAGCCCTTTGTAGCAACTGATCTCGCTCAGTGTGGAGACTGTCACACTCTATCCTCAAACTATCCCTATCAGTAGTAATAGCCTTCAACTTTGTCTCGACAATGAGATGACACCCAATCTTTGTGTCTCGCTCCACCCTGAAACCATCTCACTCCTATCGAGCAGTGTCTCTCTCCGCTAGCAATATAACAATTTGCACCTTTGCGGCCTGATGCCTCCCTATCTTTGCAGCTAACTATGCACCTCCATCCCTAGGTGGTGGAGGGGGACCTAGAACCTATCCCTGATCCGCCTGTATCGGATCACCTTGGACACCGTCCTACTGATTTCTACCAAGTTTCTCTGCTAAGATCTCAATGTGTTGTCTCTCTCCTCGACAACCTATGATGCTTTCCCGGCTACCCACTACAGGATCACCACCAGAATCTGTGAATCTCAAGGGAAGGTTTCGTGCCCACCACTAATCATAATTGAGAATAGTACTTGGATCCTCTAAGCCCACTGTCCAACCCCATCGACTTGGGCAAGAGCTCTAAATGCAGCAACAATAGCATTTTGATCAGCCTGTAAACCCCAGACACGGACCTCTCTAGTGGTATGACCATATTGAACCTCATAAGCATCTAGAAATCGACCCTATCTCTCTCCAAATTGCCTGTAAACCCAATCAGGAAGATATCTCTCCAAAAGAGAGTGTGTGACCGATCAACCATCTAGTTTGTCTGCAGTATACCAACTACTCTTGATCATCAAGCCACGCCTCACAGTCCATATATGGTCTCCATTCAAAACCTAGCATGTCATCAAATACACGGTGCCAGTAGGAAATCTATTCAGGCAATGTATAATGCAAAAAATCTCCATAGCAATAAGAGTATGGATCCTCAACGAAACGATCTTGTATACCATCAGGTCAGGCAACTGAGATGTTCTCCCAAGCCCATACGTGAAGAAGAGAGACACCAACAAAAATAGATTTCCCACCACGATATGCAACCTCATACATATCTCTGTATAGGTGGGAAAAAAGACATGGAGCCCATGTGTATCTAGTCCCATGCTCGAACATCTACTCAATGCATTTACCCCATCCCATAGGAAACTGACGGCCTCTCCTATCAAGAACAACAAGCCCCAACACCAAACCAGAAAGAACAGTGAAACAGGATCAACACTACCAACAAAATCTGATAAAACAATCTCTAATTGTCAAACCTCCAGATGTCTCACACCAAGAACATGGCACATAGCATGGGTGCCTCGTCGAACAAAGTATGTAACGAGTTCTCCATAAATGAGTGCGAAGAATCCTCCACACATCCTCAAGAGTGATGGTGGCCTCCTGAGTAGGTAAATGAAATGAAGAGGTTTCTAAGTTCCACCTTTTTGTGAGTGCAATCATCATCGCGCTATGACATCTGATGTTGGGCATGTAACAAATGTGTTGCAACCCGACATCATCTAGAAAATCTCACTCTAAAACATCAAAACCCACAATCAAATCAAATAGATCTTGTGGTTGTTGCTCCCTCGACTGGAGTGGATTAAGGACCACATATGATCATTAAACCCACAATGTTAAGGATTTTCTCTCAACACGCAAAACAAACCGAAAATAATAAAGAAATTGACTTAAAATTCTAAAAATTCAAAAGTGAAAAACTTTTATCAAAAGCGATAACTTTAAGAAAAAGCGATGAAATTATTGTCAAAAGTGATGAACAATTTCAAAAGTGCAAAAATCAAAAGCGAAGAGGTTTTGCAAAAGCACAAAATTACAACAAGAGCGACCAAAATGAAGCAATAAAGTCAAAGGCGAAAAAGTAAGTGAAAAGCGAGTTACAAATGCGCAAAAACATATCAAAAGCGCAAAATCAGAGCAAGTGTGCAAGGAAATATCAAAAGTGCCTGTTTACAAATGTCAAAAGCGTCGAAACCAACTCAAAAGTGCCAAAATCATAAATCGCGTGCTATTGACTAGGTTGTCTTTGTGCATTAATTACGAAAACATAGAAAGACAAAAAATGAGAAATAAGAGGGTACATATTGGGGCACTGATGCTTGCAGGCCGTCCAAACTCTCGATTGCATCCATGTAATGTGGGGCTCCCTGAATCCTTGGGATAGCTCCTGAACAACTAACAAAACAAGAAAACCAGAGGCAAGAATTCTCTATAGGCTCAAAGTGCAAATGAGGAAATTAGAACCCTAAATAACTATTTTAACCCTAGAAAACCCTAATTTTTACTTAGGAAACCTTCCTAGGTTAAAATTAGGAGCTCCCAGGAATATTTAAACAAGCAACGAAAGACCTATAGACTTAATTTTTCATCCTCTATGCATCTAAACTGAAATGAAATAGTGTTGTGAGCCTAACCTCAAAATTAGGATTTTCGGCCAACCTATCGAGGGGGCAACCCAAAGTCCTACCATCATTCCACTGACCATCGGGGCACAATGGGGCATATAAAAAATTTGCAAAAACTTGATCTTAACATTAGAATCTTTGAAACAAAGCAACCAATACTTTGTCTCAAAGAGGGGCAAAATGTAGACATGTAAAATTGACCTAACACTTATCACACATACTAAATGACAAATTTTCATCATCGGCATCATTATCATCGAACATCACAGTATTTCACATCAAAAGCATTGAAAACTCTAATTTTTTCTATTAATTGAATAATATGACATTATTTAATTAATTCACTTTTTCATCAATTTTTGACAAATTAAATAAATTTCATTTATTTAATAAAGTCCTAATTTAACTTTATTCCTCCTGATTAATTAAATAATGCCAATTATTTAATTATGTCACTAATTCACTTTATTCCCCTAAGTCAATTGAATTATTAATACAATAGTTTAATTATGGCACTTTCCCCCAAATTTGAATAATTTGAATAAACTATTCAAAACATCATCAAAAATCAAATCAAACAATTGCAAAAGTCAAACTTGATTTGCATGTTTAACTCCAGAGATTAATTAATTACCCTCGCCCACTTTTATGATTGAGTAAATTACGAACCACCGATTGCTCAATCTATTTCCTAACAGATCAATCTATTCTTCAATCCCACTGAAGGCTCAAATTGATTTCATCAATTTCATAGATTGCTCCACATGATTTCTTCAATTCCATAGATTATTCAATGTATTCTTTCAATCCCACTAAACATTCAAAATGATTTCTTCAATCACACTAATTACGTAATCAATTTGCACTGATTATTCCTTTCTATTTCCTCTCAACATCTTTCGACCATCGATCAAGATATTCTACTACACAATCTCAGGCGTTCATTTCGAATCACAAATTCTATATAACAAACCTCTTTCCTCTCAAAAAAAGAACGGAGAATCAATACAGTTTATTCAACGAAGTAATGTCAAGATCCTAATCGACATTGACAAAGCTTCAACCAACATCTTCAATCAAACGCATGCACACTCTTCAGAAGTTCTCGCATGCGTAATGGAGGCTTCATGTCGAATTGAACAATCCAACATACGTCAATACAGATACACTTCAACACGGGATGGTAAAGCTATTGTGTTATATTGAATTCATTTTTATTGTATTCTTGCAATTTCGTTCTTGATTTCTTTAATTTCGTAGTTTCATTTCGTGAGTAATGGGCATAGATCTTGATCATTGTTTTGGATTAGATTAGTTTATATTCATTGTTTTGATCTTGTTTATACTTGTATATTTCCCCCTTACACACTTATAAGATTCAATAATTGTTTTAAGCATCATTATTGCATGATCATATATATCTATATATCCTATATAAACATATACATATTACTATTTCTAGTTGGTTCCCATTTACAATGATTACTTTGGCATATATTATGGATATCCAATAACATATTAGCAATAATATCATTCTTGCCTCATTATTTAAATCCTCCATTTATTCATTCAATATCTACTTTACTAATGCATCCAACTTATTGTTGTTTAATTCATAAAATATTTGTTAAGTATCCTTGTCTAAATCCTAAATGTGTTTATCAAACTAGTTAAATAAATTCATGAGGTACTTATCTCTGATTTTTTATTGGTCTGCAAACCTTTCTTTTTTCCTAGCCACGATCCTCCCTCTTTCCCCCTATTATCTGAAGCTGCCTCCTCTTATATATCTTTTCTCCCTCTCTAGGGGTGTGTTTTGACCAATCACTACTTTGTGGAGCCTTGACCAATGCTTTATTGGCATCGCTTCATATACATAATCGCAGCTTTAAACTTATAAGTAATTGCTTCTTTAGATGGGTGGGAATCGATGCTAATCTTTTATTTAATTGTTTATTTATTTATAATGTTTATTTTAATAATTATTATTATAATTGTATTATCATTATAATATCATTTATAGTGATATTCATATTTACATTCTATTATTATTATTATTTATTTATTTTGATATTTGTTTTATTTGTTAATATTTATGTTTTATATTTGATAATTGTAATATTATCTTTTGATAATTATAATAAGAATATTAAATAGTTAATGTTTTTAATATGTATTTTGTTTCTTTTTTTCAATGCTTTATATTTCAATGTTACAATTTCGAGGACATGATAGCCCTCCCCACTCAAATTTGCTTGTCCTCAAACAATCACAATTCCAAACAACTCTTCACATTAGGAGTCACGTCCTTTCACACCTCCTCCCTATTCTTGAGGACCTAAATTAAGTCTCTTGCAAGGTTAACTAAGGTTCTACTTTTAATTGGATTTTCCCATTGAAATGCTCTTTTTTTGTATCACAATTTGAGGGAGTTACACCTTTTCATTTCAATAGTCACAACCCTTATTGGATACTAATAATAATTGAGTTTTAGATAAGTTAATTTGTTAGTGCCTCCAACCCCCAAGCATTTTGATAGGCGAAATTAACATCTTCATAATTTTTTAAGCATAAAGTAAACACAATGATGAGCTCCACATGAATCAAAAATTAAAGCAGACAACCAAGTAGCTCAACAAGGCAAACAAGTAGCTCAAGAAAACAAGCAACCAGCTCAAGTAGACAAGCAAGTAGCTCAAGCACGCAAGCAACCAGCTCAAGCACACAAGTAATCAACTCAATCAAGTAAGCAAGTAGCTTAAGTAGACAATTCAGTAGCTCAAGCATACAAGCAACCAGCTCGAGCAAGTAGGCAACCAAGTAGCTCAAGCACACAACCAAGTTGCTCAAGCATGCAACCACGTAGCTTAGGCACGCAACCAACTAGCTTAAGCAACTTGATAGACAACCACATGAGTACACAATATACACTTGAATACACATAATACATAAAGTCTACACAAGATGGCAAGAAATATGCTCAGATACCACTATAATGTCCCCATCCTAATTTTCCCTAGAATTCATCTATTGATCACAAATTTTGACAAACTAGAGTTAGGGATTTCTTCTTATCCAATGAGTAGCTTTTTATTGGTGGAATCTTGAGTGAAACCTACATTCACCACATAAACAATATTTCCACACATGCACATATTTGTTAGCATTAGCATCATGGCATCACATTTATAGCTCCATCACAAATGCAACTATTATGAACTAGGAGAAGTAACATGGACGGATCCGCCCGAAGCCATTTGCCAACCCCAAGAAGTTGTGTACCACAACTCTCCCTGCTAGCGACTTGTACCTGCTTTCTCTACCCATGTCACAACCTCCAAAGACACTTCGCCTACTGGAGGAAGCCAGCGAAGCTTATAGTAGTCTAGGCCTACCACCGCTCCATGGCCCTTCCCTTCTTTGGTTCAAGCGTACTTGAGTGGGACCTCCACCCATCCATGGCCTATCCCTGCCTTCGGATAGGGTGGATCTTAAGTGGACTCTCCACTCATCCATGGCCCCTCCTTGCATTGGGAATAGGCGGATCTTAAGCGAGGTCTCTAAGCACCACTTTCTCAAGCCCTTCCTCTCGAGTAGGTTTTCAAACAATCAAGCACTTCATATATTCTATCACAAGAAATTATTCATTAAATATTCTTATTAACATATAGGCAATATGCATACACATGTAAACAATGATTTGCAGAAAATAGCAATCTATAGTGATGAAGTGGAGTGGTTCTCTCGGCCTTGATCTGAATGTTTTTTCTCCCTAATAAATCCATCTGTTCTTAACACTCGGAAGATATCGTTAGTGTGAATCAAATAAATAGGAATCTATTTTCCCATACTAATATTAAAGCATCATAATTACTAATAAGATTCAATAATTGTTGTAAGCATGATTATTGCATGATCATATATATCTATATATCCTATATAAACATATACATATTACTATTTCTAGTTGGTTCTCGTTTACAATGATTGCTTTGGCATACATACATACATACATATATAATTATAAATGGATATCCGATAACATATTATCAATAATATCATTCTTGCCTCATTATTTAAATCTTCAATTTATTCATTCAATATCTACTTTACTAATGCATCCAACTTATTGTTGTTTAATTCATAAAATATTTGTTGTGTATCTTATCTAAATCCTAAATGTATTTATCAAACTAGTTAAATAAATTCATGAGATACTTATCTCTGATTTCTTATTGGTTTGCAGACCTTTCCTTTTTCCCAGCCACGATCCTCCCTCTTTCTCCCTTTTATTTGAAGCTGCCTCCTCTTATATACCTTCACTCTTGTGTCTTTTGACCAATCGCTACTTACTGGAGCTTTGATCGATGCTTTATTGGCATCGCTTCATACATAGTCGCAGCTTTAAACTTATAAGTAATCGCTGCTTTAGATGGGTGGGAATCGATGTTGATCTTTTATTTTATTGTTTATTTATTATAATGTTTATTTTAATAATAATTATTATAATTGTATTATCATTATAATATCATTTATAGTGATATTCAGATTTTATATATATATATTTGTTAATATTTGATAATTATAATATTATCTTTTGATAATTATAATAAAAATATTAAATAGTTAATATTTTTAATATGTATTTTGTTTATCTTGTTTTCAATGTTACAATTTTGAAAACATGATATTATAAATATTATATTTCCATATAACTTCCCAAAAAGAACTAACCCAACAACAATACAAAATTAACATCATCAAAATGATTTTATTATAAATGTAAACCTTAATTTCCAACATTGATATTTAGAATGATCGATACAGACTACTCACATAAACCACATGTTTCACTGTTCTAATTGAAAAGGTGAGACACAGGTCTTGACGGCTATATCTTTATATGTGCTTGTGATTGGATATTGAAGTGAATTGTAACGAGAGTTAGGAACGTACTCAAATAGCTATTAGAAATGTCTCAACATTATATAATTACTAATTGGTTAAGAGTATTTGTGCCCGTACCATTTGCATGAATCATGTATAACAAGCTAACAAGCTAACAAGCCAAAATATTACCATTCCACTGTACCTTAAATATGAAATCGGAACATGCTAAAATTGTCATCTTATTAGCTCACAATAGTCAGATATTCATCACAAGGTTGTACTAGAATTTTCCATTGCACTGTATGTCAAGGTGCAGACATATACTGCATGTGCTACGTACAACTGTCTATTTGGAAATAATATGTTGGGTATTAAACTGCAGGACACTTAACCAACATTGCATGTTAAACTGCGTCACATTTGTCCAATATTAAATTAATGACCTGCTCAAGTAAGCAAAGATGGTTGCTGTTGAAACTATGAGTAAAAATATATGGGAAGAAAAGAGAACCAGAGAGATTGCAATCCAAAGCTCTCCAATGTTCTCTATGCTTGAGAAAATAATTATAAAATTAATTAAAGATTAACAAAAATAGCTTTTCACAATCTATAGTGATAATTGCTTGAAGGTTTCTGGATTCGATTATGTGAATAATTTTTATATCAACGTTTGGATCACACTCCGTGATCCATCATCCGAATGAAAATGAGAACATAAGGATAAGAATGATAAGTTGCAGACCAAAAATCGAATCCAGAAACCTTCATGCAATTATTGAAGAGACAAAAGATTTGTCAACAGTGGTTCAAATTGTTCATGCCTCATGGCATGCTCTATTTTCTTATTTCACAACACAACAGTTCAACCAAAGGAATAGAAACTTTCCTGTTGTAATGAATTTTAAGCAGATAATGCATTAAGGTTAACCCCTCAGTTGATTAATTGCCTTGTTTATTAATCAAGCTTTTCGATCACAGCATCAACTACCTCCTGAGTAGTACTATCCCCTCCAAGATCTTTTGTACGGAATTTCCCTTCTTTGATGACCCCCATAACAGCTTGTTCTAGACGATCTGCAAAGGAAGGAAACTGCAAATGCCGCAGCATCATTGCAGAAGACAGTAACAATGCTACCGGGTTTGCCTTCTTCTGCGCAACTATTTTTTCATTTCCAACATTCCCAGCAGAGGCTCCTTGCTCAAAAACAGCATGTTCTGCACCAACATTACCTACAATACATGTATGTCGATTAAATTGTTAGAACTACACTTGTTTCTGGCATCACTCACTATTGAAAATAAGAAAAATAAATATAAATTCTGTACCTCCAGGCATAACTCCAGTGCCACCTGCAATACCAGCAGCCGTATTTGCAACCAAAGTACCATATAGATTAGGAGTAACCTGCAGAAAATCGGTTGTCTAAGTATTACAAGTGCATATATAAAGAGGAAAATGCAGTAGATCCAATATCATTTGCATAGTCAAAAAATGGTGTTACTCGTTAAGAAAGAGGAAAAAATCATTACTTTGCCACCCAAATTCATCCCACGTTATTTATAACCAGGATAGTTGCTAACAATAGGACATAAATCTCCTGCAATGTGAAAATATTGATAATGAACTAAGAGGAAATGTTAGAAAATGAGAATAAGAATCCCAACGCATGGCAATCTCAATCCTGTCGGCAACAAAAGGTGATCAAACATTTGGTCTCATCCATATTCTCTTTGGGTGTGTCTTCAAATGTAAAAGGACTAAATACTTAAAATCGATGATTGGAATTTTGTAATCATCAAATAAAGGTACATAAAAACTTTAGCTCCAGACTTCACAGACAATCCATAAGGTCAATACAATCAATTGCAAATTTGGTAATTTTGAGTTCTTGAAGAAATAAAATAAAGTATTAATATGGCCAACTCTATTTGTAATGATTAAAGGCAGAATAGTGCCAAAGTAAAAAGCAGAAATAAATTAAGGAATGAAAAGTTACAAGGCAGCGATTTAAGTTAAGAATACAATAAGGCTGCAGGATACCTGAATTCGAAGGATACAATAAAATATCTGTGTGGAATGAGCTAGCGAAGAATGGCAAGGGTCATGGAGGAGTAACAATCTTGGTCAGGAAAGAGTGTGAAAGAATCATAAAGATAGAAAAGAAAGATCCAAATAATCAATACATATGGGTGAAGATAACAGATGGGGAGTCTTTGATTTGGATTGCGGCTTGCTATTTTGCTCCCTATGGCTCTAAAGTGTACAAGAAAAGGAATCTAGATAGAGAAGACCCGTATGAAGCTCTAAAAATTGACTTAGCAAAATATTGTGAATCCGGCAAGATTATCCTACTTGGAGACTTCAATGCGAGGACTGCAAATAACCAAGCTCTTTGCTTTGATAAGGAGGAGGGGCAGAATAGCAATCCTTTGTGGCTAGAGGAAGAAGAAAATCACAGTTGGCAAAGAGTATCTCAGGACTCAAAAGGTGGTATTTCGTCCTTTGGTGTAAATCTGTTGGGGTTTTGCTGCCTTCACAACTTAATCATTTGTAACGGCATAAGCACTTTGTCGAGCTCGGGGGCTTTCACATGTCATACTTACAATGGGCAAAGCGTGGTTGACTATGTCATTGGCTCACAAAGCATAATACCACGGATAAAAGAATTGGAAATAGGGAGCTGTCCTATAGAATTAAAATCTGATCATAGCCCTATTTATATAAAACTTAGTATGAAAGATACTGTCCAGCAAAAAGCTAGTACGCAGCCGTACAAAGGGGGTGGCCTTCAAGACAAAATTCCTATAACAATGAGAATCAACACATATTTAAAAAAATGCTTGAAAAACAGCTAAAGGAAACAAAAAATGTTGGCAGCGCCACTAGAAACCAAGACATTATAAACAGTGACAGGCTGATGTTAATCATTCACAAGGCTCTTATGGCTTGCAAGAGAGCTAAGGGTAAAAGGGGTCCCAAAAATAGTTTTCCAGCAAACCCATGGTATGACGAAGAGTGTAAGATGGCTAAAAGGAGGTTGAAAATACCTGGCAGCGAACAAACAAATAAAAAGTTTTACGAAAAACTAGTAAGATCAAAAAAAAAAAGAATACATGATAGTAAGAAGGAGGGAGCTAATCTCTCTTGGAAAACACAATCTGAAGAGTTTTTGGGGAGAATTGCAGCAAGTTAGAGGCACTACCGAAAACAGCATCACGGACATTCAATGGCTAGAGTACGCAAAAATGTTGTATGAAAGAGTTAAAAAAAAGACCTACCCTCCGACAAGCAATTCTAATGATAAGCTTTTCTCCACAAAGGATATCAAGGGTGGTATTAAGGCTTTGGCGGTGGGCAAGGCTCGAGACATTGATGGGTTACAAGTTGAACATTTGAAATGGGGTTTAGAGCTCCTGGCACTGCATATCAAAAAGATTTTCAATAGAGTTATTCAGCACAGTTTCCCAAAAATTGGACCACAAGTGTTGTCATCCCTCTCCACAAGAGTGGTGATGTCAACAACCCATCAAACTATCGCACCATAATGATTAATCCTCTTTTTCGGAAGCTCTTTGGGAGCATGGTTGAATGCATAATCAGCCGTTGGGTTGAGAAGGAGGATAAGAGGGCGAAAGGGCAAGTTGGTTTCAGACCGAAACATTCTACTATTGACCATTGCATTACTCTCAGACACATGGTTGAAAAAGTTTGGGATAAACAGGGCGGGGAAGTTTTTTGTTGTTTTGTTGACTTCAAAAAGGCTTTTGATATGGTCCCTAGAAGTAAACTTTGGGACAGAATGGAACAACTTGGAATCCCAGAAAAGTATAAGGCTGCTGTCTACAGGCTTTATGAGCAGGTGAGGGCCAAAATCAGAACAAAGACAGGTCTTTCCGAAAGCTTTGGGAGTGACATTGGTGTCAAGCAGGGCTGTCCCCTGTCCCCCACTTTGTTCGGGCTATACATAGACAAGCTAGAAGAGTGGCTAGATAAGCGGGGAGGAGATGGTGTTCTTTTAGCCACTTATGTGATCAAGTTGTTGTTATATGCGGATGATCTTACTTTAATGGCTAATTCTGAAAACAGTCTTCAAGAGCATCTAAAAGCTTTAGAACTTTTCTGTCAAGATGTGGGGATGCAAGTCAACATCAGCAAGACGAAGGTCATGATATTCACATTGAAAAGGGCTAGGAAACAAATAAATTTTGAGTTTGAGGGAAACAATTTGCAGGTGGTGAATGAATACAAGTATTTGGGGCTCGATTTCTGCAACAATCTCAATTGGGAGGCTTGTAGGACGAAAAGAATTCAAGGGGGTTGGAAAGCTCTTTTCCTGATCCAAAATAGATGTAGGTCGGCTGAGTTATGGGATTGAAAAACAAAAAAGAAGCTTTTTGGGCTGCTTGTTACACCGGTGGTTTTATATGGCTGCGAAATCTGGGGCAGCAACACGTCAGCTGTAAAATGGAAACAAATAGAAAGAATTCAAAAGCATTTAATCACAAGCAATTTCAAAATAAAAAGTACGGTCCCTTATGAGATTGCTTTAGCTGAAGCTGGGGCCTTCCCAATGAAATGGCAGCGTTAATCCGTTTATTAGGCTATTTGCAAAGAATGGAAAATATGGAGGAACACCGTTGGCCTAAAATTGTGGTGGAAGAAGAATTAACTAGAAGGAAGAACACATGGATGAAACAAAATGTCAAGTGGATGGGGAAATGGGGGATTAACTTGCAAGATTGTCCAAGCACAAAAGTCGAGATGAAAAGGTATGTAAAAGAGAAAGTCAAAAACACCATGTGGCTGAAGCAACTTGGCCAGAAAAGTGAACACTATGCTTTACATTTTAATCCTACTTGTGATCATGAGCAAAAATTCTACATAGGGGCAGATAAAAAGTGGAAGGCTAAAATGCTAATAGCCCAGTTGAGAAATAGCTCACACCGTTTGAGATGCGAAACAGGAAGATGGAAAATACCCAAAGAGGGGTGGTCAAATAGGATTTGTTGTTTTTGCTCTTCGGGTTTAGTGGAGACAGAGTGGCACTACGTTATGGAGTGCAAAGCCTACGAGGACATCCGATATTATTACTCAAATTTGTTAAAAGTCAAATCTTTAGCGACTTTGTTTGAAGAGGAGAAGATTGTTAAAATGGCAAGTTACTTGTCCCAATTACACAGCAGAAGAAACGAAATCAGCAAAAAGATTGAAAACAACAATAGGTAGTTTGGTGCGACGGTTTTGCTGTGTTGGCAGGGGCGGTTTCCCGGTTTCATCTCTTGGGTCCCATAGACTGGCTGGTCTCGTGGACGTAATTAAAATCATTCATTCATTCATTCATTAAGGAAGAAAAAAGTAAGTTTAAAGGCAACGATTCATGAATAAGACAAAGTCATATCTAAAGTTAGGTGAATAAAGACAAAATCAGAAAGGACAAAATAGTTGAATAAAGTCAAAATCAAAAAGGTGCGATCCATATTAATAAAGCATTAGAAAAGAATTAAATGTAAAAGAAGTAAATATTATCTTACAAAGTCAGCGACCCCTTATGAAGAAGCAATAAAAGTTGGTTAGAATTCAAGAAGTGGCGATTCATTTTTTCAGCAATTAAAAATAATCAAAAGCAGCAAACAAAAGGATGTGATTTAAATGTTAGAAGGCTGCGATTAATTTTAAAGAGGCAGAAAATCAACAAAGAGACATGACTGTTTTGAAGGGACAGCAATGTTACAATAGACACATCTCCCATAAAAAGACACATCCCTTGGCAAAATAAGTAGTATAATTGAAGAGGGAACCAAAAGACAACAAGTTCAATGAATATTTTCTGTGAATAAGGAAGAGGAAGAGGAAGAGCAGAAATATGAAGAGTAAATTTGATTTATATTGAAGATATTTGTGTGATAAAAAGGAAAGGACATGTGCTAGTAAATTGAACTGATAATATTTAGATTTGAGAGGAAAGAGATTAGTGATTGAATCAGATTTGTGTGGATAGTAAAAGAATTTATAGTTTGGAACAGATTTGTGTGGAGTATATCATATCAGCCATTGAAGGATTAATAGGTTGTAGCCTATAAAATAGAGGTTGGTGCCTCAAATTGGTCGAGGTTGGTGCCTTGCTAAAGAAGATTTTAGTGACTCTCACTGAGTTGGTGCTCAATCTAGGGGATTGGTGTCCCCTGTAGATTGGTGCCTACAAAAGTTGTAATCAGTAATTATATATAAGTGCATTATTCTGTACCGTGGTTTTTCCTGCAAGGGTTTCCACGTATATCCTAGTGTTTGTATGTTCTTTTATTCTGTTTTGCATAAGTAGTGATGTTAAGTTCATTGTTAAACTTTAAATTTGTAAAGATCGCATTATACTGATTCACCCCTTCACCCCCTACCCCCCCTTCCCCACCTGCTCCCCCTTCCCCGCCCCCTCCTCCACCCCCTCTCAGTATAATTGTGTGCTCACCAGGTGGCACTCTCCTAAATAACTTAGAGGGAGAGAGTTAAGCACTAGCAAACCAATTGATTTTTTTGTAAAATATTTGATGCTCTGAATTTATTAACGAATATATAAGGTTACAAAGACCAACAGACATATTGAGCAAACTACTCCATTTTGGATTCACTACATTTAAGATTTTGTTAGTATTGTTTCTCTTGCATAGGTTTATTCATGTTATCTCTCCACCCCATTGCATTAAGAATTAAAACAGATTACGGAAACTTCTCTATTTGATTCATGGTGAAACACTGCCTCTCATGCCCAAGCGAGCCACTTTGACAATTTTGTACAGTGCTATAGACTCATGTTTAATGCCCCGAACCTTCATATAAAGGATCTTATTTGTCTTGGCAAGGGCAGTGCAATCAAGATTGAGCTCTACCAATGCTAATTGTTTAATTGCACTTAATATATCCAATGGAGCTAGAAAGTAAGGTAGGAGTATAATATTGAAAATAGTGTGAAAACCAAGGTAGGGTACATGATTGAATTCATAAGTATCTTTTTCCCTACCTTCTCTTTGATCATGTAGGCCCAATAGCCAACTCTTATCCTCCTTTACCAGAAGAGAGGACCCCTCTATGTAGTTAATGCATGCAATAATCTTCGAGTTCAGGTATGGATACCCCACAATCTCTCCTCTCAGACGGCCACTCACACTTCCATTCTTCTAGTTGAATTCTTTGGGTCTTCCTTTCGTCTTATGCAACCATACATTATTACCAAACTTGTATTGATGACATGGCTGATGCTAGTCATGATGCTACTTGTAGCTGGCATTAGTTTTCCACCAAATGGTATGGACCTGTTATGGAATATGATGAATTCATTCAATGAACTTTGCCACTTTCTTTGATTCTTTCTAAACAAATGGTGGGTCTTCTTTCCACACCATAGGGAGAGCTATATTAATAGGTGCCAATGGTTAGAACTTAGAACCAAGGTTACCCCAAGTTTCTGGGACGGGGACGGCGGGACGAGTCCCCAAGTTTCCGATTTTTGAGGCCAAAATTAGGGACGGCAGGGGACGGCTATATAAAAATATAGGGAAATCTTAAATATTCATATGATAACATGGATAAGGCATGCATAATACACATTATAGAACACTAACATATAACATTTGTGTCCAACATTATGCCAATACTCAATACGCATTCAAAATTAACATACACGAATCATGAAACAACCTCCAAGTTATAATTTATAAACTTATATCAAAATGCCCAAAGGCTACATTGCTGCCATATAGTTTTCAAGTTTGCTATGAAAATCAAAATACAATGTCAGTAATGAATACAGAATAAACAAAGTCAAAGAGCACTGCTGCCCCTAATCATCCCTCATAACCGCATCAAAATCAGAGTCATCCTCTGAGTCACTGCCACTGTGATGCTCCTCCTCAACCAACGGAACCCCAACCAAACCCTCAACTGTCTCCTCCTCATCTACCTGGGCCACATCCTCGGGATCAATATCCCACCGTAGAGCTGGAGTCTGTCGATACTCTGGAGTATGCCGATCCTGAAGCCGAAGAGCACTATGAACGGCCACTAGCTTCTCCGCTCGTCTAGAGGTAAGTCTATTCCTCTTGAGGGAGTGGATAAAGCTATACGTGGACCAATTCCTCTCTACAGCAGAGGAACTAGCAACCTATGCAAGAAGGCGAGTAGCAAGTGTCTTCAACTACGGTGTATCCCTCCCATAATAGGTCCACCATCCAATAGGGTTTGATTGAGCTAATATAGCTCTATCCAACCTCGCTTGTGGTTTACTCAAGTTTGGGCCCGAAAGATTTGCAAAGTCTAGGAATTGTGACCAAACTAGTGAAGCCTGCTCTGCTAGATAAATCTTTTCAATGGCCCGTGTGAACCCATCTAAAACCTCACTATCATCACATGGAGGCACCCTACCAGGCCTTGGTGCATACCATTTTGGATTTAGAGCAAAGGCAGCCATGTGAAGTGGGGTGTTCATTATATTCCACCTTCGAGTCACAATGGGCCCAATGTGTTGCTCATATAAATCCAAAGTGGGGTCCTTTGTCGAAATAACTTGCTTGATCTTCCCAAGCATACTGTCAAATGTCTCATAAATCTCTCCAAGACTAGGAGAGTCTGTATCAGCATATCTGATGACATCTACAATAGGGGAGATGAAGGAGCAAATATATCTGCAAAATGCAAACAAAAAGTTCAAAATAATTAGTTGACAAGTTAATTGACATGTTAGAAACTTCAAAAATTGGAACATTGGACAATAAAATTAAAATATTAAAATCAGAAATTTAATATGAAAATCAGCCATCTAATGTCTTACCTCACATTGGCCCACCAATCGTCATCGAGGATCTTTTGTTTGACATTCTTTCCGTCCGTGGAACTTGCATTAGGCCATCTAGCCCACTCTGCATTGACCATCATTGCTTGTAGAGGCTCATACACCTCTACCATCCTCTCTAACAAGATGAAGTATGTGGCATATCTACATTCAATGTTCATTCATTGATTCATTAAAAATTAAAAATTTAAAACAAAATCAGATTATGAATACAAATTGAAAGTGAAACAAAATGAAGTGAGTGGCATACCTTGTCTCAACAGGTTTGAGAAATTCCTTCTTTGAAAATGTTCTGAAGAGAGCAAGTGAGGTGTGGTGATTGCAAATAAACATTTGAATATCTCTAGCTTCTGCCACTATTTTCTTCACCCAATCCAGCTTCCCTATGTCTTTCAATGCATTGTTCAATGCATGAACACAACATGGGGTCCAAAATATGTGCCTGTACTGACCCTCCACCATCAACCCAGCCGATTTGCACACACGTGCAGAATCGGTGATCACTTGCACCACATTTGCAGCCCCAACCTCCTCTATAGCATCTCTCAAAATGGAAAACTGAAATTCTGCATCCTTACGTTTCCCCGAACAATCTATGGCTCTAAGAAAATAAGAACCAGCAGGGCATGTGACTATGACATTGATGAGTGGCCGACGTCTACAATCAGTCCACCCATCCATCACTATAGAGCACCCCGTCCTCATCCACGTTTGCCTCATGTCCTCCATTAACACATTAACTTTGGAGTACTCTTTGTCTAGGAGGGTGGTGCGTAGCTTATGATCTCCAGGGGGTATGAATGAAGGACCAACTGTGGTTAATTCTCTCACCATTTGTTTAAAATAAGAGGAACGGGCCACATGAAATGGAATGGCATGTGCAAAAAAAAATTTGGCAATGGCGGATTCAGTACTCTCTCGTGCTTGGTTATTAAACAGGGACTCAACTGAGGTTGCCTTTTCACTACCACTACCACTCACCTTCCTCTTTGCTCTTAAGAGAACTCCACTACTACCAACCGTGGAAGGACTGGGAGTAGGCATGGATGATTGTGCACTTGGGAAAGAAGGAGACCCACCTTGAACCCCACCATCACACTCTATTTGAATTTGTTGGCATTCTAAAAATAGGGCATCTGTCAATGAAGGACACATTCTAACTCCATGGCCCACCTCACCCAAAAAATGAGACCTAATTCTTGTGTAGCTGCCCCTAAAGTCTTTTTCACAAATATGGCAAAACCAAACCCTACTCCCCCCTGAATTTTTTTGTCTTTCACCCACGGGTGTAACATATCGAAGGAATGGTTTTTTTGGGTTTAATGGGTGTCTTGCATAGTCTTCCATAGTTTTGGTATTGGTTGATGAAGGATGGCATTGGATTGGGGTTCTTTCACTTCTTTGCTCTCTAGTTCTACTACCACCCCCACCACTTTGCCTTCTAATTTGCATTTCAACTTCACTATCACTTCCATTCTCACTGATGCTCATGTTTTTTGTTTTTAGAATGCAAGTGTAAACTGAAAATGCAAAAAAATAAAAAAAATCAGACAATATATGCTTCATATTTTGCAAAAAAATGAAAAAAAAAAAAATAGAGAAAGAAAATGCATACCTCTTTAGTGGATTTGCACTCCCTTCAACACTATTTCAACCTCCTCTTCTCCTTCAAGCTGCTGCTCCTTCTCCTTCAATGGCTGCAACTTCTTTTGCTCTCAAACCCTTGGCTGCTCAAACAAACAAAATGCACATAATGAGGTTAGAGAGGCCCTTTTCCTTTCATAAGAGAGTCAAAATAAATGGGGCCCACACATGCCACGTATGCTTGGCCGAAATTTTTTAAAATTGTGATTTTTTATTCAAGTTACAAGTGTCTAAAGCGCGGGGGACGGCCGGCCGTCCCCTGGGCGGTCGAGGGACGGCTCAGCCGTCCCCATCAGCCGTCCCTCTTTTAGTCCACGCCGTCCCCCCGTCCCCGGCACGTTTCCTGAGTTTTTTGACAAAAGAGGGATGGTCCCCTGCCATCCCCCAATACCCGGTACGTCCCGGAAACGGGTACGGGGCATTTTGGGGGGGGGGGGACGCGTCCCCGGGTTTCCCTACTTAGAACTCAAGGCAAGGCCTACAATTGATTGTCTCTTAGGAAAATTGTGTAGTAAGATGGGCAAACGTTCATCCCATGTACATTGATTTTTAAAAATACAAATTCTGAGATGTACCGGCATCCAATTAATGAACTTTGTCTGTCCATCTATATAAGGAGGAAGGTATTAGCCATTTTGAGTTTCACCCACATAGTAAATACATTGTTCTGAAACTTACTTAGAAATCTTTTGTCTCTATCTGAGATAATGGTCTTTCAAATATCAAAATAGGTCCACACCTGGCTGAATAAAAAATTTATGATTTCCACTCTTGACATGATCTTTTGGCAATGATAGGAAAATACCCAGCTTTGAGCTTCATAACAAGTAAATATGATGGTAAAACCATTGAGGTTGACTCCCAAGACTTGGTTAGCTTGGCAAAGGAGTGTATGTTCCCTATTTATTGTTTGCACACTGTGCAATTGTACAGATGAGCTTGGTAACAACACTTTGAATTTTTGGCCAATCAAAATTTTCTAGCATGCGGCCAAAGCCTTCTCCACACAAAAATGACCTACAAATGAACTGAAAGGTGATTTTCAAATCACACTTTGGCACTCACTAGTACATAAAGTGTCCCAAATCACAGAGGAGTCCATTCTGCAAATAGAAATAGCAAACTCACTTACCAACATGAAGAATCCAGTACATTTTTAGAGAGTCAAGGCCAAATTTTATTTAATTAAGACCAAATTGAAGTCTCATGTTCACAAGAATCAAGAATGTTATTATGTGCTACAATTAGAGATCAAACCAAGTTGTTAACAACTGGTTTAGTGAAATCCTTCTCGTGTTTGATGCTCACGTGGAACTCATGCAAATGTGTTGACCACTTTTGATGATGCTCATTCTATAACTTGCTTTTAGTTTACAAGAATTGTAATCTTGTGATTAGTGAGGATTATTGCTTTTTTCCCAAGATGTAGTGCTTCCCTTGTCAACAAGCTTGGAAAATGGCCAAAAGGTCCCCTTCATATGTTTAATTACCTTTAAACTGCATCCTTACAAGTCTCACCATGGAAGGCAACCATATGCCCGTGTTGATTAAGGACAGCTGCTAATGCATAATCTAGAGCATCAATCTATTTCAAATGCTTTTCTAGCAAGGCAAGAATTGGCAATAGATAGATACGACACTTCAGTCCTCCAATGTTTCTTATTGTACCTTTGACTAAGCAAAAATTATGGTGCTTTATCAAGATTCAATTGCATAGTTTTGGAATCAAACTCATTGATCCATATTCCATGAGTATCGGTTCACACAACCTCATCTCTCATAAACATGAAATGTCCATTTAGCACTCAATGCATCTAGGTGATGCTCATAAGGGTGAAGTATCGAGACTTCTCAAGAGGTAACCCATCCCAATACTACTCTAACTCAAGTGCACTTAAGCAAAATCGCTTCGGTGCCTCCTTTACCTGTTTGGTTCAAAGGGCCATGAAATGTGAGAGAAACCCAATCTAAAGTAATAATTGGCAAGGCTTAGGAGCCTCAAAGTTTCTTAAAAGTTGGCCAGCTTCAAATAACAATAGGGCATGCAAATATTAGAAGATTCCTTGGGTACAGCATGGTGCTCAAACTTTGGTATACATTTTGGTCAAGTAAATCATGCCTCGAGTTGAACTAACCAGTCATCTATATGACAAATAGGGTGTGTTCTTCATTGTGACCTTGCTTAGTATTATGTAGTCAATACAAGGTTACTGCAACCCATCTTGCTCTAGGGCCAATCCAATTGGGATTCCACAAGTATGGGTGTTATATTATGTGACACTTATGTACCAATTATTTTACTCAGTTGTCAATTCACTCAATTTCCAAAACATACAAATGAGCATCAACAAAGAATACACTTTTTATACATTGAAGGATACACTTTTTATACATTGATACCTACCATGCCCTTAGTTGTAAGGACCAATCTTTATGTATATTCATATTGCTTAGGTAGATATTATAGATATTATGCATTTTATTAGCTTTCTTAGCTTGCTTTATTAATTATTAGTGTAGTCTAGTTAGCTTGCTTTATTTTTAGCTTGTTTTGTGAGAATCTTTCTATTTTCTTTAAATTGTAACTTCATTGCATTTTCTAGACGAGCAGACAAAAATGCTGCTAAAGAAAAAGAAAAAGAAGTTTTCTGAATAAAAAAGGAAAGTAATTGTTGCTTGTAAAAAGGGTTTGTTTAAGTTTTCTTCATGGTTTTCTGCAAATTTGTCAGAGTTGATCTAATATTTAGTTTTAGTGTTATTCTGTTTTATGTTTGAAGTTCTAGTTTCAATTTTGAGCATCTTTTAAACATTGTAAACTGAAAAGTAGAGGAATGGACTGTAAGAATAATCTAATTTCATGAAACTTTAGATTGTTCAATATAAACTTGAAGTCTTGAAACAATTACTAACAACAGACTAGCACTTTTGTAAAAAATCTGGAACTATTTTAATGGAGCAGGGGGTCTCATGAAGCCAAAAAGAAAAAATGTTATAGGATTAGTTAGAATCTTTTCCTGATTAATAGAAGCCCATAATTTTTAGTTTGTAGACTTTGAGTGGGTGCCTTTGGGATCGGGCTAGAAATTTCCCCACCAGCTTAAGAATTTTTTCCGCCACTTGTCAATCATCTGGAGTTTTTAGATTCCCACCAATTAATCTGAAACAAATTTTTGAGGGAAAATTATCTCTATTTATATTTTTTAATCTCTTTGTTTGCAAATTAATATGTATTTCTAGTTAAATATTAATAGGTAACAAGATACATTTGACATGATCTTGATTTTCAATGAATGATAGACAACAAAACATCAAAGAGAAACTAAATATTTAGCAGTGAGGATCGATTATTATGAGTTTTTAATCAAATATGTGCGATTTTCCTAATGCTGGACATAATTCTATTTCTCTTCACCGCTTTGTCAAAATATTGGAGTTTAATTATATAAATTTGATTGATCAAGTATACAATATAAAAAAAAATTCTGAAATTAAATGTATTATTGCAATTCTAAAGTATCATAGGACCCCCAGCTTCCTAAAGAAACTAAGCTAAATTATTTAGCATTAATTAACAAGCATGAGACCCCCAGCTTCCATAAATTTTGAAGCTTAAACTCCACTACAAAAATCATGGGACAACCCACTTTAAAATACTGCTAAAAAATCTCAGCAGCACCCACTGAAAATTTTTAGGAAGCCCCCTTCCATGGGACCACAGCCTAAAAGTCTAAGTCTTAAAGAATAACTGTAAAAGGTCAAGAAATGGTGAAAGGGCATACAATATAATATTCCTTAATTGCAAATAACTTAAAAACTGAAAAGTAGAAGATATTTCAATGCTAATACCTAAATTTTATAAACTATCTTGCACTAAAGACGAATAACCTGTCAGAACTCATTTGATACTTCAAGACATGATTCTGATTAAGAATCTGTAACACACATACTTCTTTTTATAAAACCATAAGCTTGTATTACCCCATAAGAACTAAAGCTTTTAGCCCAACAAAGTCAACAAGGATAATCTTAATGGTATATAAAATGAGTCCATACAGAATATCACAGGCTTCAAGAGCATACCATCACATCAAACTGTTCAGGTCTTGAAACAAGTTGCATGCAGCAGTTATCAACAATAATCTCATTATACTTAATTCCAGGGTATTTCTTTGCAACCTCACGGCATGATTCCAAGAAGAGCCCGTCTGCAAGCTTCATTATATTAGCCTTGTGCACTGCAGTCACTGTCTTCCGATTGTTGAGATATGCATACTCGAAGGCATACTTTGCAATCCGCTCCGAACAAAACTTTGTTATCACCTAGTGATAGAGCAAAGTGATTATCTATCAGAGTTAGAAGGAGAAAATATTCCATACAAACTAGCAGACTGATATAAATTAAAAGTATTTTATGTCCATTCACACTCATGCCATCTATGAATATCTATAAGACTATAACAAAGAAACAAACAGTCTTATCTTTGAAAACAAGAATAGAAATCACTCAATCATCTCGTAAAATGTCAAAGACATCTCAATGCAGAAAGTAAATAACAGGAGACAACAAAAACTACACAAAACTGTGAAAAGTATCTATGAAGTTAATTAATAATATTGAATAATCAGAAAATGGAAGGAATAATTCAACTTAGAAAAACACATCAGTCAAAAGAAAACAATTCTATTCTCACTGAGAAAACCATGAGGAGGACACTTCCCATAATGAGAAACCAAGCTTGCCGGTTGGATTTTGAATGCAAGATAGCATCAACCCTCTTGCTCAACAGCTGCAGTGCTACAGAACTCTCTACCCCATACTTATTAAATAGAGCATTTAGCTTGCACATCTGACCAGCCACTTTTCTGGGTCTTTTACCCTTTCCCTGGCCTCCTCAAATATCCTTCAAGGCGGCAATCTTTCAAGACCATTTGACACCATCAAGAGAGGATTTACTGAAGTACCTACACCTGCATTCACAGAGAACAGCGGCTGCAAAGAGAACTGGGTGCAACTTGAAAATGAACACCCCTCCTCAGATTCCCCTTTCCTTAGAGGCGGGAGAAAACCATTTGTGATTCCTCAAACAAAAGTTTTAAATAGTCATTTCATAGGAATCCATCAAGGTTCCAGCTCTATTAATGTTCTCATGATGCTGAAAGGATGCTTAATAGCAATGTTGCTACCATCTCAAGAAAAATAACTTCAAAGCCATTTTATGAGGACTCTAGTTTGTGAACATTGCGGGCTTATTCATGAAATCATGTAGCCCAGCCTTCAACCCTGCAAATGATCTCTCACGCACAGTCCTGCTACAGGTTTGCCTACCACTTCTGCCAAGTGAATTTCAGGAAGAATCTTTTTTGAGAAGAATTGACAATTTGATAGGGAAGCTAATACAACCCCAAGAGCTAACTCTTTTTCAAGGTATTTTGAATTATGCATGTATATGTGTAAACACAGATCCTGAACAAACCTTCCAAATCAGATATATCTCAAGCTAGGAGGCACAAAATAGGGAAAACATACAAATTTGTTAAACTATCCCTTGTCAAATTAAAGTATGGCATTGGTATGCCCCTCCAATGTAGAATATTAGAATCTGATCAGACCACTCAAAGGGAGACAAGTGCCAAGCTCACAGACAGATTACTATATGAGGTGACCAGAATTTCAATCTCAGGAAGATAAGAATCTGACCAAGTGCAATGAAAAAGAATCAAACATCGCATTCAAGCAAAGAGATCAAGAATCAATCTCAAATCAGCAAAGCTTATGCTTGTAAAGCAAAAAGAAAATGGACACTACAGTAATTCTACCCGCTTCCAACTCTTTCTCAATGCTTGCTTCTTTTGGTAAGGAAGAAGGGGATTAAATGACAATATTCAGATCACTTGTGACACTCACAAAAAGTCAATACACACTATCCACAAGCCCTCAATCAATTCCAGACACTATAGTGCATCCCACAATCATTAATCAATAATTGGTGCTCAAAGACCATAATCCAATATTTTCATCCTCCACATTGCCCAAGGATTAAGTAAGCAACAAGCAAACAACAGCAGGATCATCAATAGCTCAAAAACAGTGAATTAATCACTAGCTCAGAAACAGCAAACAGAAATTAGAACAATCCAGCACGTGGAGGAAAAAAGAAGAATATATCACAACAGACAACAGAGAACAACTCACTTCATTTCTTACATAATTTTCACAGATCTGATGCAGCCAGTTCCACTGAGATTCAGTCACACCAGCTTCAAGAGCATCTACAGTCTGGTCATCAATGATCATGGCAGCGCTGACTCCCAACAAAATTCATAATGAGAATGCAATCTTGAGAGTCAAGAGGGATGGAATTCTAACAGGCAAATGTTTCTCAGAAATTTGATTTTTCAAACCAAGGCAGATCACCAAAAATCACCAATTGGTCAAAGTATTTCCAATTGAGGTCAATATTTTATCATAAGCGATCCATGAAAACATAACTGCTTACATTCTCGAAGCCACACATGAGGATTAGTTGCAAACATGAAATCCATATAATTTGGTTTAGTGGAATTTTGTTCTCAGCCTACATCCCACAATATGATTTGAAAACTAAAAGAAAACACACAAATACGGAGCTCTCGGTGTGTTCGTAGCATCAACAGTATCTATTCCTGGTGAGGGCATTTCAATTTATCAGCAAATGAATTATGAGGACAAAGACTTCAGGAATTCATTGAATTGCATAACTTAGCAAATCCTGAATTCTTCAATGGATTATTCATGTAGTGCCCTGCCTGCTCCTTACCCTTGTCCTAACTTTTCTGAAATCTTGTCTCAGACTCACTGGTGAATCAACCAAGGTTGTGTTATTTTTCTTTCATTTAGTTCAATGAGAGTAATCTAACTGCTGATGCCTTGGGGATATGTGTATGTCATAATGCCTTGATTATCGATAATTATCCTGATAAATTGATATTCTGGCTATATCAACCACCTAGTGCCCTGACCCCATCTGATATCAACCACCAAATTGAGAATCAGAATTAACCAAGTAGAGTAGAAGAGGGATGCAAGGATTCATTAGACGGGGTGATAGACTCAACCCAGCAGAGGATGCATCCAGAAATAAAGGTGTCTTCCAGATCAACATCCGAACCAGACATGGAGCAGAGCCCACAATAAGGATGAAGATATGAACCCAGAGACAAACCAGTTGTAGATAATTAATACTCAGACAAGTGCAGGAGCAGAAAAACATTTATGAAACTAAGCTTTGAGTTTGGAAAAGACAATTTAATGCAAAGGGTAGCCAGCATAGAAAAGAAGAAATCACAGCTAATTAAGCAGGGGCAATGGTGTCAACTGCAAGGGAACTGAATTGAGAATCAGATTTTTTCTGAAGTGCTGAAAAATGATTAAAAGGATTGGTGAAATCAGGCTCAAGGTAGATCTTGGAAGCTACCAGCAAGACTAGAGTCTGACAGTGGAATCAAATCAGAGAAAATTGGGTCCTTGAAGGTTGTCAAGGATGATTCTGATGGGGATCTGACAGGTGGCTAGATGAGGGATTCATACCACAACCAATCAGAGAGTTCAAATTTGAATGAAACAAAATGAAATGGGATTCATCAGACAAGAAAACTATCTCTACATTTAATTAGGAAATCAATCTTGGAAGAGTGGTCAGAAGAGAAGGGAAAAGAATATGAATAGGGAGCAGACTCGGAGATTGGGGTTAGCTGGGTTGACTTGACCGAGGAGAAGGAAGCATATGGTCCATAAGTTGGGCTGTATGATCTCAAAGGAAAAGATATCCTTTCAAGAGAATAATGATATAACCAGGTTGTGTCTTACCTTGAAACCCCTACCCCTTAAAAGAATAATTATGGTATTTCTGTTTTAAATCTGTGTTTAGAACTAATGCAGTTATGCTCTGCGTATTTGACACCTTTGATTTTTGATTACTTGCAAATTTGCAATATGTCTATTCTGGAATTTGGAAGTCATTATGATGTTATCATATTGCCGGTTTGAATCTCATCCCTTGAAAGGTACTTTTGTATTGTGCCTGAAGCATTTATTGTAAACCTTTATCTACTACTAAGATTGTGACTAAAGTCATGTTTGAGCACTCTTTTAAAATGCCATTACCATGTCAAACTTCTGCCCAGCCTTGAAGGGGTTTCAAACAACAAATTAGGCGTACTTTTAATTGATTTTCATCATCTTCAAAACCAAACTAAAAAGCATTGAAAGGCAACTGCACCTTGTGGGTGGCTTTACTAGCAAAAAGATCCACTAAATCTTCATAAAAAGTGTCAAATCAACTCATAAAACTCCGTTCAACATGAAAAACTTTAAGTGTTGATACTAAGGTGCACTTTTAGGTGACAAATGTAATGAAAAGTTCCACCAAACACACTTTTTGCTAACGAATGTCACAAAAAGTTCCTCCCAATGCATTGTTAATGACAAATGTCATGAAAAATTCCTCCAAGCGCAGTTTTTGGTAATAAATGTCATGAAAAGTACGTCCAAGTGCACTTTTTAGTGAGAAATATCATGAAAAGCTCCTCCTGGCACACTTTTTGGTAGCTAATGTACATAAAATTCCTCCAAATGCACTTTCTAGTGACAAATGTCATGAAAAATTCCTCCAGCTGCACTTTTTGGTGACGAATATCATGAAAAGTTTCTTTGAAGCACATTTTAGCTAAGTTACCGGTTCGAGTTCGGGGACGGGTTCGGGTACGAGAACCCGGTACGTGGGTACGTGAAAAAAAAATTTAGGGGTTTGGGTACGTATGGGTACGTGTGTATATATATATGTATTATATATACAAAAAAATAAGAGAAATATATAGAATTGTAAGACTAAATCATTTCATAGTATGATACTTAATCATCGATCAATGCCAAATGCCAAAGATAAATATTAAATGCCAATTGATAGTTGTACTTGATTGATTTGAAAGCAAATTGGGTACAAAATGGCATCCTCATGTGGAATGCGTTGATGTTGATATTCTTAAACAAAATGAAAATAGAAAATTGTTTTTGTAAAAATGAAAGTAAATACTACATTAATATATTTTACAAATTTACATCTTCCTCTTTCCCATGAAAATGAGGTGCGCTATGGAGTTTTGTATGGTTTTAGAAGCCTTAAATGTGATATTATAGATGAAGACTTGTAGGCAAACTATGGAAACTTGGACTTGGAGAGTACCTAGAAAAACAATTAAATTCAATGGGAGTTTGAGGGCAATGTCTCCAATGGGGTCGAGGGGCAGTGCCCCTTGTGGGGGTCTAGGGGCAATGCCCCAAGCGGGGTCGAGGGGCAGCGCCCCTCGCGGGGTCTGAGGGCACCACTAGCACCAATTTAAGGCCTTCAAAACCACACAAACCGCAAAAAATAAGAGGTAAAAATGAAATGTATGTGTTTGAAGCATAGTTGGAAGACTCTGCTGGACTCGCCGCGGACTCTGCGGACTCGGGAGTCTGCAAGCTGGCCAAGTCGACTCGGCGCGGACTCGTGAGCCGAGTCTCTGGCTTGGACTCCCGAGTCCTATGCCTGGACTCTTGCTGCAGCTGGAGGCTGCTTTCTCAGCTTTAAAACATGGTTTTTTTAAAAAAAATTGCCGATTCCGTGTCGAGTTTTTTGCCGAGTCCGAGTCCTATTTTGGGCTGCCGAGTCCGCGCCGAGTCCGAGTTTTCAAACTATGGTTTGAAGGGCCTCATATTGGGTCGTTTTAGGGTTGGGAGACAAAATAATAAAAAAAAAATTGTATTTTATTTAAGTTTGGGCCCACTTTAAGTGTTGGGTTGTGGGTTCTTCTAGGTACACCCGGGTACGTGGCTGATACTCCTGGGTCCATGAACCATTTGGATGGGTTCACCCTGGATACGCACAGGGTGCACGCCCAGCCCTGTGGGTTCGTCCGGGTGCGCGCCTGGGTCCATGAACCATTTGGCTGGGTTCGCCCTAGATACGCACAGGGCTGGGCGTGCACCCTGTGCGTTCCCAAGGCGTACCCACAGGGGAACCCGTACCAAGTTCGTATCCAGACCAGGTTCGAGCCCTGTGGGTGCGAACCTAGTAACTTAGCATTTTAGTGATGAATGTGAAGCAAATCTCCTCTAACGCACATTCATTGTGGCTTTGCCATCTATTTTCTTTCAAGCATGAAGTTGTCACTACAAAAATTTCAAGTTTGAGTGTTTGGCATATCATCATGACTAAAGGTTTCAAAGTATTCAAAATACCCGCCATGGTCATAATAGAGGTAAAGCTTCTTTCAAATCATCCAAAGTTGTCTATCCAAAACAATGTTACAAGACTCGTATAGACGCACTAGGACTCAACGAGTTCCAAGGCAAGGAGGTCAAATGAAGCCCGGAGACTTGTGACCCAAGTACCTAGTGAGTCTTAATGGATAGACTCGGTTGGTGGCAAGAAAAAAATATGTAGAAAAAGTAATAGAAAACAAATTAAAATATTAAAACCTAAGCACTTAAAATAAGCTCAAATACTTTAAAAACAAACTTATTTCATTTGCATATACAGGGAGGAGAAAAAAAAGAGCATTTTGAGCCAAAATTACATGCCATAGAAGAAAAAACCAGCATAACAAGTTGAGCAACAAACATTGATTGAATATCATTTGGACAAGTTTGTAGCAGTCCTTGGTGCATCTGTAGAGCCTTGAAGCAATTAAGAGAGCCCATTGTTGATTTGGAGCCACCCTCTATCGATTCAAAACAAGTTCAAAGAGATAATTTCGAATTTCGAATCTTTTTTTTATTTTTTTCTTTCAAATTTCATTTGTCTTCTATATTTTTTTTCTTTTTAGTTTGTGGAACAAAGAATAAACTCTAAGTATATTTAATCTTTTTTTATGAACAAACCCTAATTGTATTTGTAAATTTTTCTATTTTATGGCTGCAAACCCTAACTATTTTTACTTTTTTCTAACGTTTTAATTTTAATTTATCTAAAAAATCATAAATGTTAATTTAGCTTCCATTTATTTTTTATTGCCGCACGCTTTATATCTAAGTTACCGGTCTTGGTACTAGTTCGGGTTCAAATTTGAGGGTTCAGTACGCGGGTTTGGTCAAAAAAATTGGGGTTGGGTTTGTTTTGAGTTCATCCATACAAAAACATATTAAAATCAGAAATATATACATATTTGCAACAGTAATTAAGTTCAAAATACACCACAAGTAGCATCTTATACTATATAAGAAACAAAACCACCATATTAATAGTCAAATATTAGTCAAATTCGAATGTCATGATATATATTAGAGTTAAAAAATAAGGTCAAGTATCAACAATCAACTATCAGTGATAAAAAATCATCATATGGGTCTTCAAAGATATCATCACCATCCATATTAGATGTAGGTATTGGTAAATTAGAAGAACCACAAATAGTGCCACTCGCATTGGCATTGGCACCAGCACTCTCATGCTTGCTAGTTAGATCATCATCAACATCAAGTGCAGCAAAGTGGGAAGCGGAAGTGTCCAAATCAATATGCTCTAGCTCAATATCCCACTTCCTTATATCCCCTCCCTTGTAGCCACTTTGTTTGTGTGAAAGGAGCCACAAATTTGAATGCACAAACACCAAGAACTCTACCTTTTTTTAGTGTAGTTAATTGCACTTTACTAAGTGCATAAAGGAGTATGCGCTCCAATTCCTCTCAGATGTAGATGAACTAGCAACCTATTAAGACAAAATTAGAGAGTTTAAGAGGTACAAAATTTATAATTATAAAACTAAAATATAAATAAAACTTAAAAGATAAAAGATTTTTTTCATAAAACTTACTTGTGATCGCAAGAGGTTGTAGGTGTGTGAATGATTGGACATGGAAGTACCACTATGAGCATCGACCTTATACTTGTCCCGAAGAGCATCAATACTAAAGTTGTTGGAGCATGCAAAATCCATGAATTCAACCCTCACTACATCCCACATGTCAAGATCAATGAAGAGCTTGCAAAGTGTTGCCTTGTACGCTTGACTAACATCAATATCTCTATATGGGTCAACTCTTGTTGACACAAAAAGGAGCTCAACACTATAATATTTGGCACTCAATGCAAAGACAAGAAGATGTAACGGAGTGATCATTTTGTTTCATCTCTCTTCAATGATTTTGTGTAGTTCTTTGAAGAAATTTTCTTCAAAATCTTGCTCTTTTAAAGCTATGATGCCTTTCATCTTCTCAAACATTGAGTCGATGCCATCATATATCTCACCCAAAAAAGGCCTATCCATGTTAGTATAACGGATCATGCTCAATATGGGCTCAATGAAACTGAGGAGATACTCAACATGATCCATGTCATCTAAGATCATTTGCTTAACTTTAATGCCCTTGTAGTGCTAGATTGCCTCCATATGGACCAATTTGCGTTGATGACCATGTTAGAAAGTGCCTCACAAACCTTCACAAGTCGTCTCACCACAATTGTGTTAAAGGAAAAACAAGTCTCAGCAAATTGTTAATGTTTGAAAATCAAAATTAAAAAAATACATTTACAAAAATTAAAACTAAAATAAAATTAAAATCTTTAATAAAGTGAAAAATATTTAACTTACCTCTAGTAGCTCCAATTTTGAGAATGTTCTAAATATGCCTTGTGACATATGGTTGTTGGTGATGAACATTTGGATCTTTTCCGCCTCAGCATACACCTATTCAATCCAATCAATTTTGGTGCCAATTTTTTCTAGCATAAGATTGAGGGAGTGGACAACACAAGGTGTCCAAAAAATGTGTGAATAACGCTCCTCAACCAATAACCCAACTGCTCTACAATATTTGGCATTGTCTATTATAACTTGCACAACATTTCAAGGGCCCACTTCCTAAATGGCTTGACAAAGAATGTTAGCAATAAATTCACCATCCTTCACTTTCCCAAAAATACAATTAAAAAAATGTAAAAATAAAAAATAAAAAGCCAAAATTCATCAGTTGGGTGCAGTTACCTACCAAATTCACCTAGGACAGACTCACAGGAAAAATGTGGGACCCTAGATGACCTCACAGGTGAACTAGATCCAGACCCAAACCTTGAGGGCTACAAGCTGCAAACATATAAATTGTTCCAATGTCGGTCTTAGTAAGTGCCCTTGTTGAAAACATGCCATCCCTTGGTCAAAGAATGGAGAAATAACTTGTGTACATTGCAAAATAAAAATGTTTGGAGGCATTGACCAATTGAAATATCACCTTGCATAAATACCATACTGAGATGCTAAATTGTGTCCAAAAGCACAGCTTGAAGTTGTATGCAAGATACAAGGCCGATTAAAAACCTTTGAACAACAAAAAGAACTAAAAAAAAGGCAAAGAGTAGAGATGGTAGTCATTCATGATGACTCTTCTTTGATTCCTCAATTTCCTAGATCTTTGAGTAGTGGTAGTGGTAGTGTTAGTGTTGGGCCTAGAGTTTGTATATTTAAATTAGATTCATATATTATACCATGCACTACTCCAAGTTCCCAACCATCACTTGAGAACATGGATTGGAATAAAGACAAACATGATGCAACAAGAAGTGTAATCAAAGACTTTGGGTTTTATTGTATCATTTCATTTCACGTAGCCAAATAAAAAAAATAAAGTATATTGTTTGATTTCTTTATCTCTTGAATTTTTGAATTTAGAGGTTTGTAGAATTTAAACTCTAAATTTATAATATTTATTTTGTTTTATTTTTTTTAGGTCTCCTTATTGACAAAATATGGTAGATGCCATTATTGTTTGTCGAGCAAGATCCAAAGCTCTTAATGATAAGGAAATAAAGGGCTCTATTTTAACTCAAAAGGTGGCTGATATGAATGTTACAATTAATTAACATAAATATGGAACAGGAAGGGTTCCACCATCATAATTGATGGTTGAACAAATAAAAGAAATTGGATATTGTTGAATTCAATGTTCCTCAATGATTGTATTTCATTAAACCCATTGATTTACAAAGTAAGATTTTTAATTTCTAGTTTAGTGATTAACCTTAACATTTCAAATTTTATTGTTTCCTTTTCAAGTGGCATAGTTTTCCTATAATTTGTTGATGTTTCAAAAAACACAAAAAAAGTTGATTTCCCTTGTGAATTTTTGGAGAGAGTCTTGGCTAAGGTGGGTGAAGAAAATGTTGTGCAAATAGTTATAAATAATGCAACAAATTATGTTACTATAGATATATTTTTCATGGATAGGCACTTATCCTTATTATAGACTTCTTGTGTTTCTCATTGTCTTGAGTTTGACCTCATATTAGAGGATCTTCAAAATCCCATGGATCAAAGCATGTGCAAAGAATAGTAAAAGTATTTACAAATACATATACAACCAAGCTTAGGTCCTTAATAAAAAACTATACAAACAAGAAGTTGGCTCATCCTAGAATAACTCATTTTGCAACAAACTTTATCAAATTGCAATCTTTGCTTAGGTCAAAGGCTACTTTAAAATGCATGTTTGTTAGTTAGTAGTGGTGTGCATCATCATATGTTAAACTTAAGACCAATGTAGGGGTTGACATGGTTGATTGGGTTTTCTGTGAACATATCTTACGGCTTCTGACAAAGGAGATTGAAGAAGTTAGTTCATATTTTCATTATTATTTTGTTCGTATTTTAATTCTATTTGTTTATATTTGTTCATACTTATTTATGTTAATATTTAGTAATAATTGTAGTTCACAAAACCTTTAGTTGTTCTCCTTCAAGTTGTTGATGAGAAGCCCGCAATGAGTTATATCATAGTTCATAGACTAGGACTCAAAGAGTACTCGACAAGCCCAAAATTTTCAACTTGACAAAACTTGGCAGCTTAAAAAAACAACTTTTTTTCAAAATTCAATTGCAAAATGTATCAAATGAATCTAAAAATCTATGAGGAAGTGTTTTCAATTAGATTTGATTCTTGAATACATATGGATTACAAAATTGCATCATCAAGCTAAGTTGGATACAATAAAACTAGCTACTAACTAATAACTATTGAGAATTTATGATGTTTGTCTTTGAAAATCATCATCATAAATTGTATATCTAGGCATGTAAAAAATTACAAGTTTTTACAATTTCCTCTTCCCCGTTGTAGCGAAAATTTGAGAAATAAAGAGTATGGTCATACTCCTCACACCCGATTGTGGCTCCTTGCTTGGCTCCACCCTGCTACTAGATGGCATTTACTCCTCTACCATATCAGTGTCATCCAATAACAATCCAATCTCCCCTACTTCTACTGTAGCCACATCCTCCATATCCCACCTCTTGAAATTAACAATTTCATCCTCTATAAACAAGGAGGGCTAATCATCCTACATGGTCCATTCACTAAGGATCAATCTCATCCAAATCAATAGGTTGCTCTTATTTTTCCTCCACCTTTCTTGTGTGAAACCGAAGGTTGTATTGAAAAAAGACTAGATTATTGACGCGTCAAGTCAATTTATTTTGCTACTTCATGTGAATGGCGTCAAACAAACTCCAATTGCGCTCACAACCAAAAACACAAGGTTGAGACAAAATTCGAAAGGCTAGCTTTTGCAAACTACGTGTATTTCAACCCCAATCTTCCCACCATGAACCTACAAAAAAGGTATTCAAGAGTTTGTAAATAAACAATATTTTATTAATAATTGTAATTTGTAATTTGCAAGATATAAGAATTCATTTTTTTTACTTGGTGTTTGAGTGGAGTGGATCTTCATCAAATAGATAATAGTGAAGAAAAGAGCCTCCCCCTAGTTTGTTTATAATTCCACAACCCAAAAATGACATCATGCTCAAATGCCATCCTCTCAATGCATGTGGATAAGCCCTACATAACCTCCCCTTTAGCATCCATGAAGCTATCGAAGAAAAAAACTTGGGATTCACATAGTACCCCACTACATGAATGGGTTGGTAGAATTGATTGTTCCATCTATAATCAATGATCACCCAACAATGGCAAATCTACTTCATCCCCCTTGTAATAGTTATGGATGACCTATTTGGCCCTATCCATAGCCTCATAAATATATCCCATTGGATTTGGCTCTCCATCCACCAAGCACAAAACCCTCACTAGTGGCTTTGATACCTACAAAGTACAAACAAATTTAAGTTACAACAAAGTACTTACAATGAAACTAAATATTTTTTAATCGTAAAAATAAAGAATTCAATTTGAAATTTAAATTAAAGTTTGAAGTTACCTTAAAAATCTCTAAAGCTCTTTTCGCAAAAGCATCATCAAAATTGTTTTTGTGATCCTCTCTTCATCAACCTTCTTTGAATAACTTGAGTCTAGCCATGCTTGACTCACAAACATTTGCTTGAAGGGAGTCAATAAACCAAAAATACATTACAATGTTAGAAAATTAGTTGCAAACCTTGTAACACGTAATCGCACAAGCTCTTTCCCCTTGGTGTGATCTCCCATCAAGCTAAGAACCCACAAGTGATTATAAATATATCTTGTTATATTTCTTGCATCTTCTACAACTAGTCTCACCCAATAAATTTTTTCCTATATTCTCCAAAAGAAGGTTAAGGCAATCAACTGCACAAGGGGTCCAAAAAAGTGCAAAATGTCTCTACTGAAGCAATCTTCCAATTGCCACATATTCTATTGCATTGTCAATAACAACTTGGGCAACGATTTGTATGCCCAACTCTAAAACAAACTGGTCCAGCATCAAGATCAAATTTTCTGCATTCTTTATTTTGTTGGAGGCATCAATTGACTTCAAAAAAATTAACTCACCATTTGAAGCCACTAAAATGATGAGGGTGTGGTTCCTTCCATTTGTCTACCCATCTAAAAGAATCATGCATCCAAATTTTCACCATTGCTTCTCTTGATCTTCCATAATTTGTTTATCTACAATAGCATCCTAGAGCAACTTGCCACTTAACACTTTTGGAGAGGGTGCCTTGTAGCCTTTCCTTGCAACTGCTAATGTTGTCACCAAACACTCCCAATTTGGACTCCTTGCCATGTTGAAGGAAAGGTTGTCGTAATACCAAAAATTTACACACGCATTATCTACTTCTTTATGCACCTCCTTGTTCCGCACAGTATCTTCCAATTGAGGTTGTGCTCTTGGAACATTTCTAGGAACAAAAACCCTTCTGACTAAGCTTTACTCAAGCTAGATGAGGTGGATGTGTCATGTATGCAGGACCGTAACTAGATCCCACAATGCCTTGTATATCTACATCAGATTTGTTGCCAGCTTAGCTACTTTTATGGCTGCTTGTGCCCTAGCCCTCTCCAACTCATTTTCATCTAGTGATGCAAGAAGGGGCCATCATCTCTCACTTCACCTATTCTAGAGCTACTGGACATGGCTTGGAATCACAATTAGAAATGCCTGCAAGATGGTATTTGAGGCGATTGATGCCTCCACTAAGCTTCTTCAAGCATTAGTTACAAATCACAAACCTGCCACCGATCAGATTATGACATTATTCCATGCAAGGTCACAACTTCCAGGGGGTCTAATTCTAATGGAATGGCTTCCACTTGTTGAGTTTGAACAAAATACAAAGCCAAATGTCATTGTGTCTTTATATTAACCTGCAACATCAATAAGAACAAAATAATAGTGATTAAAAAAATATAACAATTTGAACATGGATTTTTTTTAAATCATGCAAATTTTAAATGCATTTAATTAATTAAAAGGTATAACAATAATATGGTAACTGAATTGATGAATTTAACAAAAAAATTATTTGTTGATCCTAATATATAAACCTTAATACCTATATTCAAAGTAAATTTTTAAAAAAAATTAAAATGGACTCAAATCAATGTAAATCAATTAAAATTTTAATCAATCCACAAATTTAGCAAATTGAATCAATTCAATGCTAGTATGTAAAGCAATTGATGACTAGTTCCACGCATGTTTAGAGTACAACATGCAGTTGTAGTTTCTATTTTTAGGGTTTCTTCTACAAAAGGAATCTATGACTTAAATGTTAAGTATGAAAAAGAAATTGAACTAACCTAATGCAAATCCAAAATTCTAGAAATTTCTTCCTCAAAATGCCTAAAAATATTCCAATTTGTGGTAGAATGCTTTCTTCCTATTGTGTGTGGCATGGAATGGTAAATGAAGGTTTTATAGAGCAAAAATCAAGTTTTTTAAAATCAAAATCACATCTTTTTCAAAAAAAAATCGTGTCTGAATTGTATCAAATCATGTGTAATCCAACATCAAGTTTTTTGCATGGACTCATCAAGTTTTGACAAGTACTCACAGAAAAAATCGGCGATTTTTCCAAAAACCCAATGAGTTTACTCTAAGTACTCACGGGCTAGAAAATCTCACAAGTACTCAATGAGTTTGTGAACTATGGATACAAAATTCACCATCACAAGTGCATGCTACTTTAGGATCTTGTTCAACATTGGTTTCAAGCTTAGACTTAGGTGGTTGACCATGAGTATGAAGATTCATACAAAAGGGAGGAATATTAAAATCCTTTACATTTACCCTGTACTCCCCAACACACATGGGGGTGAAATCAAGAGTAGCCCAATCATCTTCATGATCCACATTGAGTAGATGAAAAGAGATCTTTAAGTGGAGTAGATGATTTTGTCAAATGGTTGTGTGGAACAATAGCGCCTTAAGACTCGACCAATTGACAGAAAAATTTAAATAGGCCTTCATTGGAGTTGATGACATAAACTTTATCCTTATAAGAAAATTTCAATGAATGATGAAGAGTAAAAGGAAATGCTTTAATGGCATGTATCCATGGATGCCCAAAAAGAACATTATACATTAAATGGTCAAGAATCACATTGAACAAGGTATCCATAGTAACAAGTCTTATTGTGAATAGCAAAGAGATTAAACCTAAAGCATCCTTCCCCACATTATCAAACCCTTTAATCATTACTTTAGAATTTTGCAAATCTATAAAGTCAACTTTAATCTTGTCTAAGAAATCCTTGCTACAAATATTGTGCCCTAGCCCATTGTCTACTATATCCATATTATATTTCATTTCCCTTAGCCAACTAAAATATGCAAAGGTAAATGCTCATTAATAACTAATTGGCTAAGGAATTTTTTAGAAGCAAACAAAATGTCATCATTATCCATGCAAAACGATTCTAAGATAGTAGCCACTTCTATTGGTTTAGCGCTAGTTTCTGCAGTGATGTGTTGTAAAGTTTTTGTAAGATTTGTTTCCATAAAGAAATCCTAGCTTAACTATTTTTCAATTGGTCAATTATATCATACCCTTTGTCAGATTTGGTAGGCAAAGTAGGTGCAAGAGGCAATTCAAGAGAAGGAATAGGCAAGGTTTGTTGGTTAGATGTTGGCTTTCAACCTCTTGCTAAACTCTTATATCTCTGATCAACAACATGAAAAGCAATAGAAGCAGCTTTGAGTAAAACAGGTGTAGAAATATTTTAATTAGATACTCCCTTTAAAGCAAGAGGCTTAAATGGAGTATTGCAAGATGGACCATCATTGAGAAGTTTGCCTTACAAGACCAATGGTCAAAAAAGTGGGAGATTAGTTGTAGATGAAACCCTTTATGTGGATTAACAACTTAATAATCTAAGAGTAGGGTAGATGACCCTCTCCTTTTCAGATGTTGAAATATAATGTACCACTAGGATAACAGACAAGAGGGATAATAAGTCGGGCCATGTGACATGACACCATGGGAGACTATAAGGTACAACCTATAAAAATGACTCTTTAACTTATAGATTTCTCCATTATAGCATCTAAGGCAGAGCCACTACAGGCAAAAAGAGTAGTATCATTACACAAACACACTCTATAGTTAAAGTAAAGAAGTTTATGAAAGAATTTGATAAAGAATGGAATGATGCATGAAAATCATAATGTGAAAGGAACTATTGCAATGTCTTATCAATCAAAATGTGTCTAAATGCATTTATTAAAAACATATCATCATATGTAGGTGCATAATGTGAAAATAAAAAAGATCTCACATCTAAATGTGCATCTTTATTTCCAATAAAGTAGAGCATGGATTCTTTAACAATATTTGCATTAGGAAAATAAATTATTAAGCTCTCCGGGACCCATCCCCTGCCAAATTTGACCCCATTCCCCATGGGGGGCATTTTAGGGATGCGGGGACAAGTAGGAAACATCCCCACCCTGTCCCTGAATTTTCAGAGAGAACAGGAAACATTTCAAGTACTTGGTATGTTTTCTTAGGAAACGCCTATGTACATTAAGGGACGGCTATGCATGTTTTCGGTCACTTTTTTTAACTCCATACGGCTGGGATGAACCATCAAACTTCAGCATTAAATGTAAATACATACCTTATTTTTCATATGGAAGGTTTAGGGCTATTGCAAAGGGAGGAACACACATCAAAAGATAATTTTAGGATGCTGATTTCATAGTCCTTACCTTCTTGATGTTGTCACAGGTCAGTATGGTACTACTAGGATTTGAAATCCCTTTAATCAGATTTAGCAGCATGACTGTTTTAGCTGTATGAATGCCTTTTCCTAACATACTGTTGGTGTAAAAGAAAGTTGAGCCCTCAAATATATTTTCATGTTATTCACATCTTAGTCCATACTGGTGATATTGCATTCCTGTACGGTACATCTAGGTAATGGAAAACCTCACTTCTTGTGTTAGAGGGTTGACTGTAGGTTCAACCAGGTATACTAATTTTCCACAACAGCAAGTCTATCAGCAATAAATGATCATAAATGTAGGAAATAAATGAGTGATTTCAACATTAAATGTAAATGCACACCTTTTTATTTAATATTAACAGATTTCAGGGCCAGTTTAACAGGGAAAATTCAAAAATATATGTCAAAAGATAACTTCAAAATGTTCATGTCATCAGTCTGCACACCTGCTGTCATTTTTACATTAAAAGATTTTAGGGCCAGTTAAGAGGGAAAAATACACAACAAAAGATAACTTCAGGATGCTTCTGTCATCAGTCTGGTCACCTGCTATTGCAGGTCTGTACAATACAACTTGGAGAGGGAAAACCTGATATTAGAGGTCCGAACATTACAGTCTTAAACCTGCTATCACAGGTCTGTACAATACAACTTGAAGAGGGTTTTCAAAGTGTTCATATAAGAGAGAGTTAGGCACTAGATGGCATTTTTCATGTTATTGACATCGTCGGTCTATGCAGCTGATATCACATCCATGGATGGATCATGGAACAACTAGAGAAAGGAAAAAGTCACTTTTTCATGCTGAAGGTTGTTGGTTCATCCCAGCTGTATGGAGTCAAAATTGCAGTGTTAACAGATGCTGATTAGGGAGAGCTACATATTTTCTATGTTTTTGTCACTTTGTAGTTGAAACTTGCAACCTTTGGAGATTTTGTTGTAATTTTTACATAATATATGCACATTGACAATGAAAGCAATTAAATTTTGTCAATTCAAGTCTAATGTTATGTATTAATGTTCTATAATGATGAATGTCTTATCAATGTTATCATATGAATATTTGAAATTTCCTTATATTTTAAAAATTGCCCTTTTTTAATAGCTGTCCTCTAAAAAATGGCCTCCCAAAAACCCATCCTAGAAACACGTCCCCTTTCCCCTGCCATCCCCATCTAGAAACTTGGGCGAGGATAGGAATCATACCATCATGACATAAGGATATGCTTACGCAATCCAAGGTATCATCATGAGTTGTTTGAAGAGGATGAACATCATCAAATGAAGCAACATCATGTGGGGATGGGCATAAAGAGTTGTAGTGTAGAAAATTGTATACCTTAACAATTTCACATTATGTTTTGTCCCCCTAATTTATTGGACTTAATTAAGCTTCTAATTTTCCAAAATATGCATTTCAAAAGCCTATTTTTTATCGTTTTCTGAAGGAGGACAAGTATTGAATAAATACAACCAATCATTAATTTGCCTTTGACTTTGAGTGTCCTGGAAATTTGGGCCAGGACCCATTCGCCCATGGGTGAATGGGTCCCCCCTCTTAACTAGGACCCAGATTTAAATATGTTGTTGGCAACATTTTAACATCCAAAATTCAAATAGTAAGTGTCGGCTTTTGGAATCTAATTTTTGGAAAATTGGATAAACAACTATAAATACCTAGTTATTTTATCATTTGAAATCATCTAGAAATATATTGACAAACTTATGATCAAGAACACTATTGAGAAAGTCAAGAGCAACATTTCAGAGCATTATTACAACAATTCAAGATCCAACATCATGTCAAATTCTATGTGAGTTTATATGTGTGTTTATGTTCATGTTTTATCAAGGCTAACCCTTGTTGTAGGTCTCCAAAGTACTCAAGCATTCAAGCAAAGCAAAATCCAAATCCTTGAAGTGATGTGTATGACTTCAATCCTTCAAGAAAGCCATTGAAGGGTGGTGAGTTGCAGTGTTTTGTTCATTCATCATTCCTTCATTTCAATTATCCATTTATCATTGACATTGTCATTGTGGAAGTGGAAACACTTACACGGGATTGACTGAGGCAAACCCCTATATGGCACAAAATTTTCTCCCTCTTTGAATGTGCAAGTTGCAGGTTGTAAAGGATCAAAGGAAGATTGAAGACAAATTTTCAATTGTTGCATTTGTTGTCAAGCCACAAAAACTCAATTACAGAATTCACTAACATTCCAACAAGTTTACCACCGGGAATTAGGAACTCAGATCCAGCACCAAAGGACTGCAAAAATAGTTTCAAGACCTCCTATCAAAGACACATTCGCCTCTAGGCGACCAAATCCCTCTTGGCATGAAGAATACAACTTTTGGTGACAGGTACACATCAATCTGCACTTTCCAGATCCACTTGCAAATTATTATTTATGCTTGTTTGTCTTCGGGATTTTGCATTTGACATATTAGGTCATATAGTCTAATTAGGGCAATTACTCCAAATCATTTCCATTTCATTCCTAAGACTCAAAAGGATCAGATCCAAGTCTGATTGACTCACCTTGGAGGTTGAAAGTCAATATATGCACCTAGTTGATTTGCATCCTAATGAAATCCTAGAAATGATGGAATAGACCTTAGGTTTTGGAAACTAAATCTAAGGATCACCACATTTTTATGTTTCAAGAGGACATGGCATAAGTGTGATATCTAAGTTTCCTTTATTAGATATAGCATGGAAGGGAGAGAAAGAACTCAATGGGAAAGCATTATAACTAGCAACAAAAAATCATCATTACTTAGTGCATCAATAGGCATAATGGAATCAACATCTTCATCAGTGACACTATCCATACGAGACATGTGATCAATATGAAATTTATGAATAAGTGAAGTGAAGGTACATAGAATAGACAGAAAAGTAAAAACAAACCATGAAAGATGAAAACTTGCAATACACTATAATAATATTAAGTTAAAAGTAAAACACAACAGTACATGAAAGCAAATTGGATTGGGTGAGTAAATAATAATTGAAATGTAGCTTATGGCATGATTTGTAGCAACTTTTATACTTATATACATTCAAAAAATATATATTTTATTATAACATTCAACCATCTATATTTTCTATTATAACATTCAAATAATTTCCTTCCACTTTTCTCCAATTGAAAGACATGGTTTAAAAACCCCATAAATGTAGTATGAACTAATTAACAGACTGTACAGAATAGATTAAAAAAAGGAAGAGTTAAGTGATTGTGTAGTTGATTGTTGAAAAGTATTTTGGAGAATAAACTGCATGAATTGCATGTACGAGCATTAGGATTTCACAGTCTATTAGTTAGTTTGTCAAGTTCAACTCCATTGATCCATCATGAAAATAGCTTAGGCAAAGTATTCTGAAGATGAATGTGAACCGAAAAGTTATATCAAAATCACTACATAATTTTCTCTAGAAGCTTGACAAAACCTATGAATTGCAAAATTACAACACAATTTTCGCCAAAAAGAAGCCCTTGACAAACCCACGAATTTCAAAACTACGAAGCAATTTTTACAAAAGCTCGACAAACTCGTGAATTATGAAAAATGGTGAACGTCCTGTGAAGAGGCATGATTAAGGTTACCTTGAGGCTCTCGACGACGCCAGGAACGACCTCGTGTTCGAGCCCAGAGTACTCCCCCTCTGTGTTCTCCCTGATGACGACAATATCAACGTGGGAATGGCGGGTGGGGAGGCCAGGTGGGGTGAAGCAGTGGACGAGCGAGGCATAGAGATCCAGCTCCTTTCGCAGCTGCACGTTCAAAGAGCTCACACCGCCGCCCACTGGCGTCGCCAGGCCGCCCTTCAAGCACACCTTGTTTTTGCGGATGGAGTCGATGACGTGCGAGGGCACGCTGGTCATGTTGCCGCTCACGTGGAATGTCTCGAAGAAGATAGGAGCGTGCATGGCCTCCATCACCTGCTCGACCGCGCCTGTCACAAGGGGACCTATGCCATCCCCTGGTATCATCGTCACCGCCCGCGCTTCCCCGTCCCCCGGCCGTGGCATGTATGTCACGCCCCTCCTCCCATTCCACATCCCCATCTCCTTCACTCTCATTGCCCCCCGCCTCATCTTTCACTTCTTCCAAGGCCAGTCGCTCCAAATCCTACAATTTCATTTACACCCGATGCTCCATCACTGCGAAAATTTAAATATATGCGTATTCCAACTCTTTATATATTGTTTCTTATTGTTTCTTGAATGGGTGTAGTGACAAACCTTTCCCGTCGAGCAAACTTTCTGTGATGCGCATATATTCATAATAGCCCTTCAAAGAATAAGAAATCTTTTACTTAAAAGAAAAATTGAATATCTTTTAGAATAATTATATTAAAAATTTGATCTTTTTGTATAATATGATTTTTAAAATAAGTTGTATTTTGCAGTAAAAATGATTTTAAATATAGTCATATGACCATCAAATTTATGTCTTGTCGGTTCATATCGTCCACTATAATAGGGCATTAAGGAAGGGATTAATAGCTAAACTCTTATTCATGAGGGTTAAAAAATTAAGAAGAAGTAAAATACATGAAATAGATGAGTTATAGACAGAATATCTAAGGTGTAGTTTGGAATTTTTTACACCATCCATCAAAAGTATGTTTTATGGGTTCATTCATAATGATTTTTTGACCAATTGGATGACCAATTTTATCATCCCTCTTTTCAAAAGTGAAGATGTCAACTACTCATCCAACTATCGTACAATAATGATTAACCTTTTTTTTGGAAAAAAAAAATTGGGAGTTTGGAGATGTAGTACCCACCCATGTGTTAAATCTTGTCTTGTGGTCATGTTTCTATGATTGTATTAAAGATTATATTGAGTGTATTGTGATATGATATAATTGTGAGATGGATATGTAGCTTGCTAGATTACATGTTCTTATTAGTCCTAAATGTGGCTTTGACTATGATCTACATTGTCATATTTTATAGTTTGCCTTGAGTGTGTAGGATACACACAATTGTTGGAACAATAGATGGATGTGGACAAGAACAACATGGATCTACTTGACCTTCTCACCAAACCCACTCCTTATGGTTGAGTAGTGACCTTGTGACCACCACTAGTTAAAATTGTTGGTGATATTGGATCCTCAAATTACGGGTGAACTTGCAAAGTGGTTGTTTCCTTGTGTGTGTTTATTTAACGTAATGTCCCAAACTAGAATATTGGAACACTCGGCAAATTTTTAATAACAATGCACAAGTTCCATCACTTTTTAGTCAATAAGATCCCAAAATTGGCAAGGTGAGAGCATACGGTAGCTAGAATGTTTACAATAATCAAATAAATTAGATTTACTAGTGGCAAGCTAAACAACTTTATAATGCATGCAAATATTAAAAATGATGATTGTTAAAGGGGTTTTACAATGATACCTTCCAACACTACTACAAAAAATAACATGCACTATCCAAGAATATATGGTGGCAATCCTTACAAATTATAATAGTAAAATTCAAATACAAAATAAATATTGAATCTGGTGGTAAATCACTCAAAAAAAATAAGTTATAAAATTTCAACATAAAGAGTATACCCATTCTTTTTTATTATATAGGTAATACATGTTTTGGAGGGGCCCTAAAAACCTTTACAACTAGTTAAAAAATAACAAGATTATAGCAAAACAACAACAAAATTATTTTAAAACAATGATCCCAACCCACCCAAAAAACATTAAAAAAAAGCAAGAAAAAAGAAACAAAACACTCAGACCTTAACGCTTCTTCAATATCTCAATTACCTCAGGATCCTATTGGCAGAAGCTTTCATGTAGTTGCACTAAGTCTTGGACATGTCTTTTATCCTCCTTATAGGGTTTATTCTTAATACTCTTGGTTCTAGCATAAGGACTCTCATTGATATTCTTGCCACCCATGTATTCAACATCTAGTCCATCTATCATTTCTTTGACTTTCTCAGTGAGGATTTTAATCCCTATGGCACTATTTTGAATGGCACACTTGCTAACTAGAATGACCTTGTCAAGGTTTTATTTTATCCCTACCATCTACTTTTCCAAATTAAGCAATTTATTATTATGGTCTTCAATCCATTTCTCCAACTTAATTATCATTGTGACACCACTATCCTTTAATTCATCAAGATCTTGGTTCATCTTGTTAACCCTATGAACAACATCCCAATGCTAAAAATATTAGCATCATCCTCCTCAAGCAACTAATTTTGGCCTCCAATATTTTTCTCCATAAGAGACAACTTAAGCTTCACCTTATACCATAGATTATTGTATTTCATTATAAATTGCTACAATAATACCAACCAACTTCAAGTGTAATGCATCAAATTTTAAGTTCAAATAAAAAGTAACAATGGAATACATAAAATTTTATAATCACTACTAAACAAACAAAAATCAATGATATACTCACAAATGAGATGTTATAATCATACCCAAAAAAGATCCACCAATTGAAGTGACTCCTCTAAAATGTGTAGTAGACCAAAACAATGTTGATAATATAATTGTAGGAAATATAACTCATTGAAGACCATATAATGGTCTTATTTCAAGCTATAACAACATAATATACAATTGATAATAGTAAGGTTAGTATTGTAAGTGGTATAGCAACCATAATACCCATAAACAAGCAAATAATTTTTAAAGAAATAGTACAACAAAAAGATATTATCCCAGTACACATAATTTCTTTTTTAAATCTACAAACCCTTCAAAAATAATATATTTTTTACAACATATGTTATTTATTTATGTGAACAACAAGAGCTTATATTATCAATCTCACGAGACCAATTGTATGGTTACCCAAAAAGAAGTATGACAAGATCTCCAAACACCAACTACAATGTATAATAGTTCTAGGAGCAAGTTCAAATAATCATAAAAATTATGAATTAAATTGGTATATAGGCCAATGCTATGACCCACAAAGTAAGTTGTACAACAACTTATATATTATGATTCCTTTTTGTAACATGTGCAACATATTCTATTAGCATTGGCTCATAAAATAATATGAAATAGCTCCAAACTAGTATGACAACCAATACAATAACTCCTAAATTCATATAAAAAATGTAAAATTAACCACAAAAAAGATACAATCAATATAAACCGGCGATAACCTCTTTAAAAATGTGCACCCAGGTATTCTCAAGTCTATAAAAAATATATAGAATGGTACACCTCCAAAATGGACCCAAAAACCTCATAACCAAATAAACTGATTATATTTTTTGATACACAACAAATGGAAAATAATTCATAACTTCACCAAAATTGAAAACCACACCACTCACACACATTGAATAAAATATATTATAATCTTGGAAACCACACAAATATGAAATTATGGAAACCTTTGTGATCATCATAATTGTGATCCCTAAGTGAAACCACCTCTACAAATAAGAGGGTTTCTATCCTCTAGTCACTAGGAAACTAAAAGGATTGTATCCTCCAATCACCTACACATCAAGGGTTTTCATCCTCCAATCATCTAATAGATGAACACAAGGTCTAAGCTATTGGGAAAATCAAATTGATGAAATATTCACAATAAATTTTCTCCTTGAGCCTTGTCTCTCTTTTATAGGCTCTCCTTAAGATAGCTTTATCTCGAGGAAAACAACTAAATATTTATTTTGTTTTATCTTTTTCCCTTCAAAAAATTTAATTTAGTATATTCATTTTTTAAGATATTTTGGACTAATTTAAGTTTGCAACTCTCTCTTGATATTCCCTCAAATTTATTTTATAACTCCCACCCCTAAAGATAGATAAATAATGAAATGTTCCTAGGAGTTACAAATGATGGCCTTATTTGGCCCATTTAGACATACCACTTATTTACTTAAAATAATAATAATAATTAATTTATCCTTTATAATATTTTAAAATTTGATTACGACCAACTTAATAATATTATTTTACTATAATTCTTTTCTTACAAAAAAAATATCACTCCAAAAGATTTTAATTATTTAATTATGAAAAGAAAGCACTACAATCCTTCTTTCTTAAAATAGATTGTCCTCAAGAAATCAATCCTAACTACTTTTGGTTCTCCCCAAATGTCACCATTTGTATTAATTGAATCCCAATTAATCATCCTTGGGAGTTTTTTTATTTTGTTTATCTTGGTTGTGCATATTTTCGTTGTAATTTATATCTTTCTTGAAGGTTGCCATAAGTGAAAAATAAGCTCATCATCGTGTTTCCACTGCGCCATTGGTATAATTAGGAGCTAAAATATTTGCCATGTGGATATTTTATACACAAATTGCATTGTTCCATCAATTTTCATTACTTTAGGAAGGCCTTGAACTATTAGCCCTTGAAACATTGCCGAAGGAGATTGTTCATCATATGTACGGTCATCAATTGCCTCCTATAATATATCATTTTTCATATTATTGATAGTTCCAATGAGGTCAATCACATTGTGAACTCCTTGAGCATTTGGAATGATGTCACCATGATCAAATAGTGAGCCAACAAGATGTTAAATATGGTGAAATATTATTGTTTGTTCCAATTTAGACTTCAAAATTAGATGTCTCAAAGAGTTACCTAGATCCCATACTCTTGTATGTAAACAACTTTGAGTGAAAGGATTTTTGTACCCTTTGCTACAAGTTGTTTCCTTCACTCTATCTTCATGATAAAAAAAAATGAATAATATGAAACGTCAAATTTTATCTAGTAAAATTACTTTCATGCTCTATGTTATAAACACAAACATCCATTGCTTACTAATTTGAAATTTTCTACAAGCTCAACATGAACATTCTTCTTTTACGATTTCCTATAAATAGAGTATTTTTAAAAAATTAACCACATATGTTTCTTAGTTTGAAACATTACTTCCATATTCCAATATAAAATCACAAGAATGGTCCAAGTTCTTATCTTTTTCTTCAAAATAAATTTCATAAATGCCACATTTCTTGCTACTCAAGATTTTAGAAATCTTCTTTTCACTTTCATTTTTTTACCTTTATATTGAATTCATTTTGTTCTAATTCACTATATTGAATATTGATGGATGTTTTATAAATAGGAAAAAAAATTGTATTTTTATTGTCAACAAATGATGTATGTTTTACCTTAACATTATTAAGATAAAAATTTTGTTAGTAAGCAGTCTTAGAAGTCAAATAAATATTTATTGTTTTTACAAAAGATTCTTATCTTTGACTTACATGCAAAATTCCTTTATGATATTAATTTATTATTGTTCACTCTTAAGCTTGTGCTTTAAAATTCTTCTTTGTCCTTTTCAAGTAGATTGGGCTTGGGTACATTCATCATAGTTTTCGGTTCCAACATCTTCTTTTTTTAATTTTTTATTAGATTTTTTACACATTTTTTTGACACTATCTCCTCATTGCTTTGACAATTGTGGCTTGGTTCCCAAGATTCTTTGCATGAGAAGCAAAGTTTTTTATTTGGATTTTATTTGGTACCATTCTCCTTTCTTGTGATAGGAGGATTTTTCTCCCTTAGGAAAATCTTCTTCATCTCCAACTCCTTGGTAACTTCTGACTTCTCATCTTTCTTTCTCGACCTTATGTAATTATATAGGTCTCTTTTGTTAGGATTCCCATGATTCGAGTAGCTCTGATTAGCCATCAAAGGAAACTTGGTCTTTGTATTTAACATGAAATTCTTGGTATTGATTAAAAGAAATTGGCAGCCTCAAGTTTATAGTTCTTCGTATCCTTCTATATTTTCATCAATACCTCTTGAACAAGATATTTATCCTCTTTTTTTATGAGAATCTTGGCTACAAAAGATTAGGTGTGGTATTTGACCATAGATTGATTTTTTATAAACAATATTCCTTCTTCTACTTTGTCCCTTTTTTTACTAGTAAAATTAAAATAATTCATTTTCTTACTCAAAATATGTAAATATTTTAATATTTTAAATGAAGATTCTTGAAATTCTAATTTTTTGTCTTCAATATTTCCCATCACTAACATGCATATGATATTATCTACATTAAATTATTAGTTTTCTTGAATAGGCTAGCAAGATAACAACTCTACTATCATTGTAATGTCCCAAAGTTCAATATATGAGAGCACTTGGTAAATTTTCAATAATAATCCATAGATTCCAACACTTCCTAATTATTGAGATCTCAAAATGGGCAGGGTGAGAGCACTAACACTAAATTTATTTTATTAATGGTAAGCTGCACAACTTTATAATGTGTGGAAAGATTAAAATTAATAATTATTAAAGGGGTTTGGTAGTTATTCCTTCCAACACCATTACAAAAAATCACATGCAATATGCAAGAATATCTAGTGATAGGCCATCCAATTTATAATATTGAAATTCACCTACAAAATAAATATTAAATCACTTGAATTGATTAAGTTACAATATATTACTAGACATATTATACCCATTATCGTTTGGATTATTGCACTCATTGTAAATTGGTACAGTAATCTTAGCCAACTTCAAGTGTAAAAAGAAACAAATATTAACATCAAATAAAAAGAAACGATGGTATAATCACTATTGAATAGACAAAAATCAATGAAATACTCATAAATAAGATATTGCAATCATTGCCAAAAATGATCAATCAATTGAAGCAACTCCTTCAAAAAGTGCAACATAAAAATAATGATAATAATGTTCTAGATGAATTGACTCTTTGAAGACCAAATAATAATCCTATTCAAATCAAAGCAACATAATAGATAATTAATAATAGTAAGGTTAGTACCATGAATGGTACATTAGCCATTATGCATATAAACATGCCAAGAATTCTTAAATAAATATTATGCTAGGAATTTATTATCCTAGTATGTACATACAATTTCTTATTTAAATATGTAAACCTTTCAAAATGATATATTTCTTCAACTAATATTATTTATTAATATGAATAACAAATACATATATTATCAGTATCACAAGATTATTTGTACAGTTATCCAAAAAGAAGAATGGTGTGCTTAAAAAACACCAACTATAACATATAGCGATTGGGAGTAGGTTCAAATAAACAGAAAGTTTATGAATTAAATTGGTAAAATAAGTAGTTGATGTTATGCCCACAAAATAATTTGTATGACAACCTTTATGTTGTGATTCATTTTTGTAGCATATGCAACAACTTCTATTATCATTAACTCAACAAATAATATGAAATGAATCCAAAATAGTATGACAACCAATACAATACCTAATTCATACAACAATTTTGAAATTAACCACAACAAAAAGGTACAGTTAATATAAACTTGAATGACCTCTTTAAAAAGCTATAACTGGGTATTCGCAAAGCTATAACATTTATATAGTATGGTACACCTCCAAAATAGACCCAACAAACTCATAACTAAATAAATTGACTATATTTGTTACTACACAACAAATAGAAAATAATCAATAACTTCACAAATAAAAATTAGACCACACTAACACATTGAGTGAAACATATATTATAATCTTGCAAATCACCCAAATATGAAATTCTAGAAATATTTGTAAAATCAAAATCATTATGATCCTTGAGTGGAGACACCTCTACAAATTGTGTGAGGGGGAAAATCATAGATGCTAGACAAGAGAAATGTAATGGAAATCAAAATCTAATCTAAGATCAAGAACACTAATCTAAGATCTAATCCTACACTTACGAAATGAACAATTTAAAATATTAAATTCAAGAACATGAAAATGAAGTACATAAACAATTGAATTCAACAATAAAACCGTTACCCATCTCATATCGTAGTGTGTTCGCATTATGTTGGATTGCTCATATCACTGAGAAGCCTCAACAGTTCGTGTGCAAAAGCTTGATGAATGATGTGTTGCGTGTTGGTTTATTGAAGAAATGTTGAAGCTATAATGGTGTTTGTGAATGTCAACAATACTTCGTTATGCAAATGATGTTGACTCTTCGATCCTTATTTGTGAGGAAATAGATTTGTTATATAGAAAATGTGATTCGAAATGGACAATCAGGATTAAACAATGTTGCATCAAGATCGACAGTTTAAGGATGTTGAGAGGATTTAGACGTGAATGATTTGTGCAAATTGGATTTCACATTTTGTGTGATTGAAGAAATAGATTGAATGATCAGTGGGATTGAGGAATAGATTGATCAGTCAGGAATAGATTGATCAGTCAGGAATAGATTGATCAGTTAGGAAATCGTAATTTGCTCAATCAAGAATAGATTGATCTATCAAGATTACATTGAGAAATCAGGGGATCGTAATTTACTCAATTAGGAAAGTGGTTGAGAATGATTAATTAATTGATTTAATTCATTCATTCATTTTATAGTTGAACATGCAAATCAAGTTTGACTTTTGCAAACAAAGTTACATTAGTTTGATTTGATTTTTGATGAATGATTTGAATAGTTTGATTTATTTATTCAAATGTTTGGAGGGAAAAGTGTCGTAATTAAATTATTATGATTTAATAATTCAATTAACTTAGGGGAATAAAGTGATTTAGTGACATAATTAAATAATTGATGTTATTTAACTAATCAGGGTGAAATAAAGTGAGATTAGGACTTTATTAAATAAATAATATTTATTTAATTGGGATTTGATGAAAAGTGAATTAGTTAAATAATGTTGTTTTATTTAATTAATAGCAGAAATAGGGTTTTAGGAATTTATTAAATAAATGTAATTGATTTAATTAGTCATAAATGATGAAAAAGGTGAATTAATTAAATAATGTATTATTTAATTAATAGGGGAAATTAGGGTTTCAGATGCAATTGATGTGAAACACAGTGATGTTTGATGATAATGATGTTGATGATGTGAGAATGTCATTTAGGGTGTGTGATAAGTGTTAGGTCAATTTTGCATGTCTACATTTTGCCCCTCTTTGATACAAAGTATTGGTTGCTTTGTTTCAAAGATTTTATTTTTTAAGATCAAGTTTTTGAAAAAAAATTATGCCCCATCATTCAATGGAATGATGGTAGGAATCTGTGCTGCCCCCTTGAGAGGTTGGCCAAAAATTTCAATTTTGAGGTCAAGCTCACAACACTATTCTATTTCAGCTAGATGTGTTTAGGATGAAAAATTAAGTCTATCAGTCCCTTGTTGCTTGTTTTAATGTTCTTGAGAAGTCCTAATTTGAATGTAAGAAGGTTTCCTAAGTAAAAATTAGGGTTTCCTAAGTGAAAATTAAGGCTTTTTGAGGGTTAATATAGGTAATTAGGGTTCTAATTGTCTCATTTGTGTTTTGATCCTATAGCGAATTCTTATCTCTAGATTCACTATTATGTAAGTTGTCGAGGACAAAGTTGAGGATTTAGGGAGCCCCGCATTGTTTGGACCTGCTTCGAGAGTTTAGACGGCCCACATGAGTCGATGGCCCGATATGTACCCTCTCGCTTCTCATTTTTGTTTTGTCACGTTCTCATAATTCGTATACAAAGTTCCTTGAGTCAATAGAAAGGTTTTAGGAGTTTCTACGCTTTTGCATTATTTTCAACGTGCTTGCCAATTTAGGAAGCTCGCATTTGACCTAAACCTACACACATGCTCTAGATCCTCGCCTTTGACTTAAACCTTCACCTTAGAAACTTGTATTTGCTATAAAACTACGCTTTCGTTTGCTCAGGGATAGTTTTTGTGCCTTTGTGTTAAACCTACGCACTTGCTTTGAACCTTCTCTTTTGATTTCTTTGCCCTTGACTCAAACCAACGCACTTGCCTCAAACCAACACTTTTGCTAGTGTTTGCTCGCTTTTGCTAAATGTTGCTTGCTTTTGCTTGTTTGGAACCCTAAGTATCATTTTTCATCATTTTTGTTTCGTTTTGCGTATTCAGAGCGAAACCCTAACATCGTTGGTTAAAATGATTGCAGGTGGTCCTTAAACCACTGCAAGTGAGAGAGAGATGACCTCAAGATCTATTTTATTTGATTGCCTATTTTGATGTTTTGGAGAAAGACTTTCTAGATGCGGTCAGGCTTCATCATATATGTTACATGCCTCCCATTCGGGCTCATATAGTGATGATGACCGCGCTTGTGGAGTGGTGGCATTCAAAGACATCTTTGTTTCATTTACCTACAAGAGAGACCACCATTATTCTCGAGGATGTGTGGAGGATTCTTCACATTCCTATCCATGGTGAGATCATGACATACCATGTTCGATGGGGTACTCGTGCCATGCGATGTGTGCTAGGTGTCAAACACTTGGAGGTTTGACAATCCGAGATTGACTTGTCTGAGTTTGTTGGCAGTGCAGACCTTGTTTCTCTCATCCTGTGTGGTTTGATTTTGAGACTAGTTGTTCCTGATAGGAGAGGTCATTAGTTCCCTATTAGATGGGGTATTTGCATTGAGGTTACGTTTGGGCATGGGACCATATATGCATGGGGTCCATGTCTTCTCACCCACCTCTATAAAGATATGCATGAGGTTGTCTATTAGGGTGGGAAATCTATTTCTGCAATTGTCTCTCTTTTGCATATATGGGCCTAGGAGCACATTGCAGTTGCTCGACCTAATGGGATACAAGATCATACTGTTGAGGATCTGTACTCATATCATTATGGAGATTTCTTACATTACACCTTGCTTGGGGATCTTCCATATTAGCGTCGTGTGTTCAATAATATGATAGGTTTTGTTTGGAGGCCCTACATGGATTGTGAGGCATGGCTAGAGGATTTAAAGCAGCGTGTTTACTGTTAGCAGACCAGATGGTTGATTGGTCGCTCCCACTCACTGCTAGGGTGTTATTTACTAGATAGAGTATGTCATCAATTTAGAGAGAGGTAGGATTGGTTTCTTGATACTTATGAGGCTCAGTTCGGTCAGACCACTAGAGAAGTCTATGTATGGGGTCACCAAGCAGACATAGATGTTGTTGTTGTTGTATTTAGAGCACTTGCCCCAATTGGATGGGGTTGTCTAGTGGGTTTAGTAGATCCAGTAACCACACCTGATTTTGATCAGTGGTGGGCATGATAGAGGCCTTTGAGACTCACAAATCCTAAGGGTAATCCTGCTTTAGGTAGAGTAGGTATTATATGTTGGGAAATTATGCATCAACTTTTTGGATCCCTTTCGAACTTGGGCGATTTATCCATGTTTTTGGCCTTTACCGCTGCAAGCTTACTTTGGTGGCACAGTTGAGCGGTTTATCGCTTTACCGTGGGCCCCTCTGCTTGGTCTGGTGGTTGGGCGGTGTTATCGCCTTATCGTGGTGGTCTCTTCCCTACTTGGTGGTGGCGTAGTGAAGGCTCAGCGGTCCGCGTGGCTATTACCTCCTTACCACAGGGGTCACTCGGAGGTAGCGCGGTAGCACGGTCGGTGGCACGCTGGCAGAGTGTAGTCCTACCTCCTTACTACAGAGGTTGTTCATTGGTGGCGTGGTGGTAGAGCGATGCCTTACCTCCTTACCGCGGGGTCTCTGTCTGGCGGTGGAGGTAGCACGATGAGTGGTGCGGGAGTGGTCGCTGGCGGTTGAAGGGCGGCGGTTATGTTTGGCGATTACCGCCTTACCGTGGGCAGTGAGAAGTCTCACCGCAGTGGCCACGGTAAGACCACTGGTGGTCTGCCAGGGTGGTCACCGCCCTACCATGGGGTGGCCTAGCGGCCTCCGCGAGAGTGACCATGGTGGTTTTCCTGGCAGTCACCACCATACCGTAGTGGGCAAAACCAAGCCCAGCAGTGGCGCAGTTGTAGGCAGAGAACGGGTCGACATGGGCTCACCGCCATACTGCAATGGATGTTTGGACTCGAAGCGGTAGCACGGGGGAAGCCAGTATGATCTTGAAGCTTGTTCGACTTAGCTTGACCGAGCTTGACCAGAAGTAAAAGCGGCGAATGAATGGAAGGGAAACATGTGGCAAGATCTTTAAGATCTGGTTGGCCGAAAGCTTATTTTTAGATTGCAATAGAGTTGCATTAAATGGATGGTCTGGAGGTTGAAGGATATGTATCTATAACCATTTTAATGTTGTGCGGCTTGATGCGCATGGCTAAATAAGCGGTGCACGTTATCAGAGAATGATGGAAGCTTGCAAGTAGGATAATTAATTATCCTGATGACAGTTGATTTCTTGAATAGGCAGACCAAGTAGGCACACGGTTAGAGATTATAAAGTAATCTCGTGTGCAAGATTGATGTTATGAGAAAAAGAGAGAGAGGCTGAGAGTGTTCGAGCGGTTTTTTGCGTATTTTTGTAACCGTGAACACTTAGACTCTCAGATCTGAAAAGAGTGAACCTGAGATGCCTAAAGGCTGGGCTGGCCTTGAGGCTGGCTGAGACAATCAACTGAGGAGTTGAAGGGAATCTACATAGTATGTTGTTTGAAGACATTGTAACTGTGTGAAGATTTTGTATATTGTTGTTGCCTGCATTCTCTAGATGGACAAGATGTAATCTTTTGAAGACCATAGCTCTGATATTGTATTGTAACTGTTTATTGCTGAATAATATAATTTGAGCTGAGTGTTTTGGAGGGTGGGGTTTTTTACCTGAAAAGGTTTTCCCCACGTAAATTTGTGTGTCTACATGTTTGTCTTTCATGGTTGTTTGATTTTGCTTCTTGAATATATGCTTGTGTTGAATCCGTATTTCTTAAGCATTTACTTTTCTCAGAAAGATCAATGGGGGATCCATTATGCCTATTTCCTCTTTATGGCATAGTTTTTGTCTTTGATGTGATTTGAAGAAATGAAAATCACTAAGGCACTGTTGTTTTAGACGTTCATTCTATGATGACAGACCCTCTGTATCCCCAACATTATAGGTTGACACGGGGAGCGACAATGTATTGAGATTCTTGTAGAGCAACTATATAGGGCCCGACATGATGGGGCATAGGGTGGTCAAGATGAGCATATTCCTCTAGCACAGGGTCATGGACAGGTTCTAGGTCACTCTCCACCACTTGGGGATGGAGATATATAGTTAGCTTAGATGACTACTGCAAAAGATGCAAAGATAGTGCGATGACAAGCCATGGAGGCTCAGTTGCTACTCTGACTGCGGAGAGGGATAGTTTGAGGGCTGAGAAATATAGTGAGAGTGGGTGACGACATGCTACAGAGGCTCAGGTATAGTTTCTTATGGTAGAGAGAGATACTCTCAGGGCAGAGCATGATAGTTTCAGAGCTGAGCAGGATCATTTGTTACAAGTGTCAACATACTATCAGAACTTGTATGATGTTATTGTTCTTAGGGCTATTCTACGTCCATGGTTTGGAGAGCCTAATGTTGCAAGAGGTGGAGGTGGCGTCAAGGAGGGTTTTATGAGACAGCCTAATCCAGATGGTGATCCACAACTTGGTCTATAGAGTCCCCCTTTTCTTTTTCAGTAAGTGTTACATATGTACTTTGATCTTTATGATATGCATTTCTCAGAGACATCTTGCAGACATGATTTTTGTATATATATTCATCGGCCCAGTTGAGGCCTCGTATATATATGTATTATTTTGTATTATCCTATCACACTTATTTCACTGATGATGATGTACTATGATATTCTCCTTTTTTTTATGATGATATATATGAGATACACCTTCTTCGATTCGGCTCATTATGTGCTTATGTGATGATGTATGGATGATGATGTATGATGATGTATGCCTATGATGTGGGTAGATAGATCATACTTTGTTTCATATGATGTTTTATTATGGATGATCAATATATCATTTTGATATATGATGTTTATGTGGTGTTGGTATATGATGGATGTATGCCCCATACATGATACATGGTGTTTTCATTTCTTTATTATCATTATGATATGTATTGATGACATTGTGCATGCAGGATAGATATGGTACTAATGATGTTGTGATGTAGGATGGATGTCAGTTAGAAGAAATATTTGATGATGGATAGAAATTTGATGTTTGTTAGTACTGATGAGTATTGTTTTTGCTTTGCTTGGAGGCTTCACAATTTTGAACAATCATATTTGATGTAGTAAACAAATATGATGCACCAAGGTATTAATGACCAAGGTGACTTTGTATCCATTGTGTGGACTTTGACTCTACAAACAAAGAGTATTCTTGGTCATACTAGACATACGAAAACTTTGTTTAAAGTATATAGTCGGGTTGTGTTAAAAACGTTTTGGACTAGTCACACAAAGAGGTATAGAACACCTAACATGAAACTGCTTCATGAATTGTTTCAACACAACTTTTATACACTCAATAAAGAAAGTATTCACCATGGTATTATTACAAAAATATCTTACAAACAACAAATCGAAATGACACTCAATTGCCCCCATTCCTTCTTCTCTAAATCCTTATGTACATCCTCGAGAGATCTTGGGAATGAGTCGATAAAATAAATTGAAAAGATAAGACTATAAAAAGATAAAAACAAAGTCGCAGTATCACTTGCCATATCTATTTGGGGTTGGGCTATTATCTAGTGTTGATTATTTCTATCATAGGAATGAATCCGTTAAGGCATATCTCATAATTTTTTGGTGACTTTGTCAAAAAGATAGGTAGTTGATACTTTGGCCTTGTTTTCATTTGTTTTGTAACCAAATATTTCTGATTGTTCACTTGAAAGTTTTGGCTTTTGATGTTTACTTTGTTGTTTTTGTCAAAGGGTGAGTGCGATGATTTATTTATTATGGGTGAAAAGTATTACGGATTTATGATGATGGAGATAAGACTATTTTATTTTCTAAGTTTTATGATGTTGTTTTGTTGTTTTCAGGGGACTAACCTAGGGCCTTGGGGGCTCATCAAAGATAAGACTTATCTACATTGTACATGCAGAGGCTCGTAGTTTGCTTGGTTTGAATGTAGACATGTTTTTGATCTTTTCTATTTTATGGATGTTTTTGGATTTTGGATTTTGTGACCATTTTTTTGGATTTTTGTATTTTTTGAATAAGTTGAAATGAAGCATGATAGAAACCTAAGGGGACTGACCTAAAGTATATAGTCGGGTTGTGTTAAAAAATATTTGGACCAGTCACACAAAGAGGTATAGAACACCTAACATGCAACTGCTTCACGAATTATTTCAACGCAACTTTTATACACTCAATAAAGAAAGTATTCACCATGTTATTATTACAAAAATGTCTTACAAACAAAAAATTGAAATGACACTCAATTGCCCCCATTCCTTCTTCTCTAAATCCTTATGTACATCCTCGAGAGATCCTGGGAATGAGTCAATAAAATAAATTGAAAAGATAAGACTATAAAAAGATAAAAACAAAGTTGTAGTATCACTTGCAATATCTATTTTGGGTGGGTCTATTATCTAGTGTTGATTATGTCTATCATAGGAACGAATCCATTAAGGAATATCTCATAATTTGTTGGTGACTTTGTCAAAAAGATAGGTAGTTGCTACTTTGACCTTCTTTTCATCTGTTTTGTAATCAAATCTTTCTGATTGTTCGCTTGAAAGTTTTGGCTTTTGATGTTTACTTTGTTTGTTTTGTCAAATGGTGAGTGAGATGATTTATTTATTATGGGTGAAAAGTATTGCAGATTTATGATGATGGAGATAAGACTATTTTATTTTTTAAGTTTTATGATGTTGTTTTGTTGTTTTCAGGGGACTAACCTAGGGCCTTGGGGGCTCATCAAAGATAAGACTTATCTACATTGTACATGCAGAGGCTCGTAGTTTGCTTGGTTTTAATGTAGACATGTTTTTGATCTTTTCTATTTTATGGATGTTTTTGGATTTTGGATTTTGTGACCATTTTTTTGGATGTTTGTATTTTTTGAATAAGTTGAATAAAGCATGATAGAAACCTAAGGGGACTGACCTAAGGCCTCGGGGGCTAATAATCCTTTCCTACATTGTACACGCGGAGACCATGTAGTTCAACCGTTTGACTCAAAGCATAAACTTGTTTTTTGGATAAATAATACTTGGATTGATATTCCACTTCCTTGTCTAGAGGATATATTGCGGGAAATCTACTTGAACTAGCTGTGGGGTTCAAGAAAATTTTGATATCTTAGATTTTTTTGAGTGAAGGAATAATCCAATGATGTTGTTTTGTTTTTGATTTTTTGTTGTTTTAACCATGATAGGATGCATAAAGATCTAACCCACAACTAGCTTCGGGAAGTTGCCCCCAGTTTGAAACAAGACAACTTTCCTAAATCATTATCAAGCCATGGTTGGACCCATGTTTTATAATGAGGCAAATGGGTGGATGTTGTGGGGAGTATCAATAGATAATGATCTGAGTCTTATTCAAACATAGCGCATGTTTTCCAGGTTTTCACTACGGTACCTATTCTATGAGCACCACAAAGTGGTTTTCACTCAAGGAACATTTTATTTCTCTTAACTATTTTCTTGCTTTTTTAGTTTTTTTCTCTTTTTTATTTTTTGGATTTTTACCCTTTTTCCTAGGGTATTTTGACACGCTTCTTGAGGTGTTTGTTGTTCAGCGGTTCAACTAAAGGTTCTCCTATAGGAGTAGCCAATTGATAGGCCCCAAAGCCATAGCTTGTTGTGATGACGAATGAGCCTAACCAATTGGATTAAAATTTTCCTTTGTCATCCTGATTTAGTTGTATCTTCTGATTCTCCTTGAGGACCAAGTCACTAATTTGAAAGTTTTTGTCTTTTATTTTCTTGTCATATCTTCGTTTGAGAAAATTCTGATAAAATTGTAAATGGTTTAATGTGCTTAAATGCCTTTCATCTCAAAAATCTAATTCATTTAGCCTGGATACCTTGTATTCTTCGTTGTTGGCCATGCCTTTTAATGATATTTATAATGAAGGTATTTCGACCTCGATAGGTAAAACAACCTCTAATTCGTAGACCAAGGAAAATGGTGTGGCACCTGTAGGTGTTTAGATGTTGGTTCGATAAGCCCATAGGACTGGGTTTAATTGAAAATGCCAATCATGACCAACTTCATTAATAGTATTTTGAGTATTTTTAATATGGTTATATTAGATGCCTCAACCTAACCATTTCCTTGGGGGTAATAGGGTGTGGAAAATCTATGCTGGATAGAAAATTGGGAGAAGAGTTCTCAAATGTCTTGATTTTTGTATGGGGTTCCATTGTCTGTTATTATCATTTGGGGAATTACATACCTGCATATCAAATAATTGAAAATGAATTTTGATATCTTCTTTCTAGTGATGTAGGTCAATGGAATTTCCTCGATCCATTTAATGAAGCACTTTGTTGTTGTGATAATGAACTCATGTCCATTAGATGAAGCAGGCAAAATCTCACCTACTAGGTCTAATCCCCATTGTGAGAAAGGCCATGGTGTTGTGATGGGTTTCAATTCTTGTGCTAGTGCATGAACCAGACCACTATGTTGTTGGCATTGATGACACTTTCTAGAATATTGCATGCATTCATGTTCCATAGAGGGCCAATAATACCCTATTTTGAGCAATTTTTGGACTAGGTTAGGTCCGCTAGAGTGGGATCTGCAAATACCTTCATGTACCTCTTGTAAGCCTATTGTGCTTCTTTTGTATTAAGACACTAGAGTAATATACCATCTAGACTACGATGATATAGGGTATCTCCTAGGATTGTAAAGTGGGAAGCTCTATGGGTGAAGGTTTTATTTTGAGTGGGTGTTAGGTCAAGTGGAATGATACCGTGTTGGATGTAGTCAAAGGTGTCTTCGTACCATGGGAAATTAGAACCAACAACAACACATACCAGTTCTAATTATGGGATGTTAAATGTAGGTACGAGCAGTTGTTTGATGAGGAACTCATACTTAGGAACATTCTTTGGAATATCAAGCAGTGAGCCTATTGTTACCATTGTATCGGTAGCTCTATTGTTGATCTAAGGAATTTTCTCAAAGTTTATTGTGACAAATTATTCCTTGAAGTTATCCACCATCCTTTTATATGGCATTAAATTTTCATCTTTTGTCTGGTACTCATCGTTCACTTGTCTGATCACTAGCTGAGAATCTCCAAAGACATGTAGCTCTTTTATTCTCCATTTGATGGCAATTTTACTCCCTTTGATCAAGGCTTCATATTCTGAGATATCATTCGTGCATGGAAAATTAATCCTATATGCCTTGGGTATACTATCTCCCTATGGTGTGAGAAATAGAACACCTTCTCTAGAGCCATGTTAAGTGTGGGACCCGTCAAAGTATAGAGTCTAATGGCCTATCAATTTTGTCATTAAGATACTCTCATTTGGAAAGTCCACTGTGAGAGGTTTGTGATCATCTATGGGTGCTTCGACCAACTATTTTGCTATGATTATTCCTTTGATGGCTCTGCTATCCCCATATTCTATATCAAATTCGCTTAGGATCATCACCCATTTGGCAATTCGACCTTTAGAGCTGCCTTTGTAAGTACTTGAGTGGGTCTACTTTTGAAATGAACTTTACCTTCTTGTTTAAGATTTATTGTCTCAGCTTTTGTGTCACAAATATGATTGAGAGACATTATCTTTCAATGGGAGAGTAGTTTAGTTCATAGACTGACTGTTCTTTCTTTATTGTTATCATCTAGTTGAGCTAGGAGAGCTCCCAATGTTGCTTGTGTGGTAGAGACATAGAGCACCATTCCTTGTCTGGGATAGGCAGCATAAGTATAGGAGGAGTAAGTAGGTACTCCTTTACTTATTGGAATGCTTGGTCACATCTTCCATCCCACTTGAAGGTGATATCCTTGTGTAGAAGATGAGTGAAAGGGTGACATTTGTCTACCAATTATGCGATAAATCGCTTGATGGATTGCAACTTTCCCTATAGACTTCTTAGTTGTTTTAGTGTTTTTGGTGGGGGCATCTCTAATATACCTTTTAATTTTTTAGGATCCACTTCAATTCCCCTTCTTGACACTATGTATCCTAACAACTTTCTGGATGTTACTCTGAACACACACTTCTTAGGTTTGAGTCTCACATTGTATTGTTCAAGCCAATCAAACACTCATGCAATATTTGACAAGTGATCTTCCCTTTGAATGGAATTTTCTAGGATATCATCCACATAATCTTCCATGATGGTGTGTAGCATGTCGGCCTCCTACAATGATTTTAATAACTAAGTCTTTACAACTGTGATTCAGAGATTGGACATCTAACCTGAATAGCCATTTTAACCATCATGAAGGTGCATTTAAATTGTCAACCTAGGGACGTGAACTTGAAATGGGTCAGCATACTATGTGTTCTAGGAACTTCAAAGTAGTCATCTTCATTCTACAGCTAAGAAAGATTCAATACTAAAAGTAAATTGCATGGAAAGGAACAAAGTAAATGTTGAACATCATTTAAAAATTAAACTAAGGTGAACATGCATGACAAGAATGAAAATCTGAGCAACAAACAAGAAACTACTATGTCCTCTTTGGCTACCAGAACAGTCACAAAATGGAATTATAGTGGCTGCAGGAACAATCGGTGCCAGATTCTTAACTAACTACTAAACAAAAACTAACAACTAATCTAGCTAAACTAAAGGATGGATTACTCACCAAGTGGGCCCCCTTGGATGAGTATCCTCTAAAACTAATATCAACTCAAATGCTCAACTCATAATTTCATATTATTTATTAGGAAATGTGAATACTAAAGAGTAGCATATGTAGAAATGTTATATTATCATATTATACATCAATAACTTAGCAATTCGACGACCTCCGAAGAAGGAATATCTAAACCTTATTTATGCTACCAACTAAACAAGGCAGTCAACTCCCACTAGCTGAGAGGATGCCATTTATGGAAAATAGAGAAAAGAAGAGAAGGGTGGTTACACATGTAGGGAATTTGGTCAAACATGCATGTCCAAACGCAGACTCAACACTGTAGTAACACCCGCAACTTCCCAACATCGTGAAAGACCAATATAAGGTGGTTACATGTGACTGATATGGGGAATCTCCTATCGTCGTCCTTTAGTTGACCCTCGAACGATTCCTCTGCATGACTAGCTGGCAACTGCATTTCTCAATTTAGTATCCTCAAGTATGTCTGCATGGCAATATTAGTATGCATAATAATTGCACATCTATAACCACCTTAAAGAAAATTCATTAACCACATGCAAAATTAATATAGATAGTCCACATAATAGGCTAATTTCATTAAAACTGGTAGAAATGGAATTAAACCCAATGTCTATGATTTGAGGGAAACTCTATAGAAATATCAACATTTAATATCAAATTCCATGTCAACTTCAACAAATAAACTATAGATTCTACCCAAATTTGGACCAAAAACTAGGCTCATCACTCCCCACAACCTAACATTTTGCTGGTCCTCCAACAAGGGAAGAGTTGTTCTTCTGTCTCGTCAAAGCTCTGAAATTTTCAACTAATAATTGTCCAATATCAGTGTCTGTTGAGCGCGGGTCAGGGGCCCAATAGAATCCTCCCAATCTATCGAGTCTTCTCCATCTTTGATTTTCTTCACCAATATCATAGCGGTAGAATCTAAAATTTGGAACAAGCCACATGAGGATAGGTGGCTGAAAGATCAAGGGAAGCTACTCTCAGCCCTTTGTTCTCCCAAGCTGAATGTACCTTTCAATCCTTTTTATTGTTGCAGCATAGTTCTGGATGGAATGAGGTTCATCTTGTTTCAGCTCATCAGTTAAAGTGTTTCATCTCTATGATAGATATCCTTTCATGGTGTCCTCTTTTTTTGTCATCTTTACCTCATATTCATTGTAAACTACCTCAATCCAAGACATAATTATGTTACCATAACTAGGCTTGAAAAGCATTTTGTTGCATTCTTTGTAAATATCCTTAGGGTTTCATGATTCTGCTCTAATGGCCACGGGGATATTGGATTCCTTCTTCCTATAAGAATTGTATTGCTCTCCCCAACTAATCTCATTTTGCACCCAAGACATGAATACTCTCAGTTGGATATCTCCAACATACAACAGCAGGTTCCAGTCTTGGTCTTGAGTTACAACAAAATTATGTAAATAAAACTCACATAACAAATTCTTCATTTCAGGGGAGGCAATGCTATAAGCATTGAAAAATTCAATGGGAGTCTCAATTGAAGGATTCAAGTTACCTAAGATATTTCTTGATAGCTTAAAAGAGAGATATTTTTCCTTCAGGTGCATAGCATAAACTCTTGGAGGGTTTCTGCATTCTAAAATCTGTGGGACCAGGGTTGCAATGTTGTCCACCCTCTCCTTTAGAGAGGCAATCTCCTCATTCTTTTCTTCAATAATTTCATCCCTCTTTTGAATTTACTTTTTCAATCTTTTATTTTCCTTTTTTCATTCTTCCTCTCGCCTTTGTATCTCTTTCCATAAATTCAAAATTGTTGTATGCACTAAAAAATCAAGAGGGTTATGAATTCCTACCAGGATTTTTGTTGATGGTTTCTCCCCATATAGTACCATTTGCATAGATTTAGGTTGTCCTACTAGCTCAGGCTACGGAGGTACAATTTATTCTCCCACTTCTTGTTGTCCTAGTTCTTGTAGTTGCTGCAGGATCTCCTTATCTAATTCTTGGTCTTGCTATAGGAACTCTGAATTTTCTTCATGCTCTCGAATTTCAACTTCCTCTGCAAGGACAACACGATCCGCCAGGGTCACTTTTATCGCCTCTTTGAATACATTATTTTCTTTGACATTTTCCTACCCCATTGGGGCTTTTGTGCTCTTATATTATGTCCTTCCATGCCCATGGTTTTCCCATGAAGGCATATCAACAGCTGGTTTTGATTTCTTAAGAGGGCTCTCACATTTTCCTCTGGGTGCAGGATGAATAGTGTCAACCTTTCTCTTCTTAGGACTTGACACCTCTCTTTCCACAAATTGTGTTTTGGATTTTCTTTTTCCTGCCTCTGCCTCCTTCTTTTGTGCCCTAGTTCTTACTAGGGTTTCAAGTGGAACATCATCATCAAAATACGATGAAGAACTTTCTTTTTCAGAGTGCTTTGTTTCAAAGGAACTAATGTCTATGGTCCCTTTTACTGCAGGAGGATTCATACTAGAGCCAACACCAGAGGTTGAAGCACCAGGGGTGACTTCAGCCATGCTTAATCTCCTACTAGACCTACGTGGTTGAGGTAAAGCCCTAGATTGCAGCTGCTCAGGTCTAAATTGATCAATATTTATGAAATCCTCCTAGGTCATTTCAGGTGCTACATCATGCAAAGATTTTTCAATCAATAATTTAATGAGGCAATGGTCTAAGATAGAGTTGTCCCTACCTTTTTGAGTTTTAGCCGCAATGATGGAGAGAAGGTTGTATAAGACATTAGGCACACTCATCCTTCTCCTATACCTCATATGACTCAAAAGTTTGAAATGTATTGAATGTAGGTTTGAAAATCGACCTTCACAAGTGATGTACTTGATAATGTGGATGGTTTCCTGCTTCCATGGCTTAGGCAGAGAGGTTCTTTTGGCACTCTGCTTGTCTATACTGATTGGAGGGTCACCATGTATTGTGAATACGACCCTTGCTGACTTGGTGTCTCTAGAAACAGGGTAATTCTCGTCATCAGCAGGTAACCCTTTAACTTCTGCAATTATTTTCTCAGTTGACACAACCTCCTGTCCTTTTACTATGGCTTTTCCTTCTGAAAATGTCTGGGTGAACTCTAGTGCAGTGCCTTCATCAAAACCATCTAGCTTTAGGAAGTAGTCCAACTAGCCACAGTTTCTAAATTTAGGCAGGCACTGTGCATCCTGCAATAAGGCATCATGAACTGAGGATTCATTTTGAATTATTCCACCTCCCATTGTTTGCAATCAAATGTGAGCCATCCTTGACTTCAAATTTTAAATCAGCTCAGCTGTATTTGTTGACGCAGACAAGTCATGGATTGACATGTGGGCAATGTACCTGCATCTTTCCTTTCCCCCCTCCAAACTAAATTTGTACATGTGTCCACACATGTGATATGGTAGTAGTGATTTGATAGGGAGGTATGAAAATTATGTGAACATCCATACTAATCATACAATGATTAAATGAATGCACTAAAAAGATAATTAAGAGAGAAATTAATGCACACATACCTAAATGTGTGGAGGATACATTGAAAATATCATGGAGAAGGTACCATTCTCATTTTAAGAAATAAGTTGAGCAATCAATGATGATGAAGTGGAATGATGTGAGGTAGAATGAAGTGATAGAAGAGAGAGAAAGGTGATGATGGATGGGCGGATGGGTGAAGAAATGGACTTCTACAAAGTAGAAGTCTTTATTATGACTAGTACATACCTTAATTAGCTAGAAGGAGGGATACTAGGTCCACTTCCTTTGGCTGCAGGAAGCTCGGGTGCTGCATGTTGGATGAATTGTTGCAGGAACTCTTCTTTGGAAGCTGGCTTGTGATACAATCTGAGATGATGACCATTGACTAGTAGCTTGAATTTGACAGGGTCAATGGTGGTGAGATGAACAACTCCATTGGGAAAGACCTCAACAACTTCATATGGTCCTATCCACCTTGTCTGCAATTATCCTGCATTGTCCTGATATCGTGAGTCATAAAGCAATGCCTAGTCACCTAGCTGAAATTTCTTCTCTTTGATAAATTTTTCATGCCATTTGATTCTTTGATTCTGCTTGACCTCAATGTGGTGCAAAGTTGTCTTCCTCATCTCATCTAAAGCACTCAGCTACATGATTCTTTCTTTCAGTGCCTCATAAATATCCATCCCTAAGTCTACTGCAGTTCTAAGAGTCTTGTGCTCGAATTCAATGGGCATCATAGTTGTCTTCCCATACAGTAGCTCAAATGGAGTGAAGCCTGTAGTTATTTTCCAGGTGGTTCTATAGGCCCAAACTGCTTCTTATAATTTGTTTGCCCAGTCCTTTTTGTGAATAGCCACTTTTTTGGTTAGAATGGCTTCAATTTCTCTGTTGGTCACCTCAACTTGTCCATTGGCCTGAGGGTGATAAGGAGTAGACTTTATGTGCTTATGTTATATTCATTGACTAGTGTTGTAACAAGTGTTGAGGTAAACTGAGCTCCTTGATCAGTTACTATTTCTCTTGGGACTCCATATCGTGTGAAAATTTCTTCATAAATAAATTTTGCAACCTTGTTATCTCTTGCATGCTTCATGGCCTTGACTTCTACCCACTTAGTTACATAGTCAGTGCATACAAAGATATAAGACTTACCATTTGATGGGGGATAAATGGGTCCCACAAAATCCAATCCCCATTTGTCAAAGGGAGTGACTACTACTTGGGGGTAGAGTGGCATCTCATTTGCTTTGGTTGGTTGACCCATTCTTTGGAATCTATCACATTTCCTTGTATATCTTCCTACATCCTTGTGGAGTGTAGGCCAATAGTATCATGTGTTCAAAATATTCATTGTTGTCCTTTTGGCTACAAAATTCCCTCCACAGGGTTCATCATGACATACATGCAAAATGTCACATGTCTCATCTTCCCTCACACATCTTCTCATAACATGATCTGGTCTAGTGTAAAATAATCATACAACAGTCTATGAAGAAGGAAAGGATTTTTCAATGAGCACTCTTCTCTCTTTTGGAGAGAAGTGAGGAGGAACTCTCCCTGTCACTAGGTAATTAGCTATGTAATCATACCAGGGTGTGTGCACACTAATGGAAAATAGATGCTCATCAAGAAAGGAGTCATCTATGGTTTGATTGTCTTTTGATGTGGTCATTCTTGAAAGAAAATTTGCAACAACATTGGCCTTCCCTGGTTTGTCCATAATGGTTATGTCAAACTCTTGCATTAGCAATAACTATCTTGCTAACCTTCTTGAGATTAGGGGTTTATTCATGAGATATCTAATGGATGCATGATCGGCGTGCACAAAAATCTGGTAGCCTATTATGTAGTACCTGATTTTTTTAGGTCGTAGATCACTGCTAGCATTTCTTTTTCTATTATTGTATAACTGAATTTATCTTCTTGTAAGTTTTTGCTGACAAAATAAATGGCATTTTCAATGGCTCCTTCTTTCTGTCCTGAGACTACTCCTATATCATAGTCCGATGCATCAGTATGGATGTGAAAAGGAATTTCCCAATTGGGTCCCTTAAGTACAAGAGCATGAGTCAAGGCTGCCTTCAAGTCAGAAAATGCTTTGGCACAATCTTCTGTCCATTGGAATTCACCATCTTTGGTTAAAAGAGTATATAATGGTGCTACTATTGTACTAAATTCTTTGATGAAACGCTTGTAATATCCTTCATGTCCCAAGAAACTCCTAACATCCTTTTTTTTTGTAGGTGTAGGCAGATTAGTAATTACCTCAATTTTTGCAGGATCTACTTGAATTCCTTGGTGGGAAATGTAGCAGCCAAGAACTACACCTTCCTGCATCATCATGAAGCACTTCTCACTGTTTAAAGATAGATTTTGGTCTTCACATCTCTGTAAGACTTTCTTGAGATTTTCCAATGCTTCATCAAAATCAGCACCAAAGGTGGTAAAGTCATCCATATAGATTTCCATGCAGTCAAGGGAGATGTCTGAAAATATGTTGATGACTTCTCTTTGAAAATTTGCAGGTGCGTTGCATAAACTAAATGGAAGTACTGAATAGGAATATGTCCCCCATGGACATGTGAAGGTTGTCTTCTCCTAGTCCTTAGGTGCAATTTGGATATGATTGTAGCCACTAAATTCATCTAGAAAAGAGAAGTATTTTCCTGCAAGTGAGTCCAGTACTTGATCTACAAAAGGCAAGGTAAAATGGTCTTTCTTAGTAGCAGCATCGAGTTCCCTGTAATAAAAAAAAACTCGCCATTTTCCTCCCTTCTTGGGCACAATCACCAATGGAGACACCCAATGTCTATCTAAAATGGGATAGATAAAGCCTGCATATAGCAACATTTGCAGCTTTATTTTGAAAATTTCCCTCAACGCAGGGTTGATTCTTCTTTGTGGTTGCCTTACCGATTGACAATCATCTTTGATATATATCCTATGAGTGCAAAGTTTAGGGTCTATTCCTTTCATATCATGATAATCCCATGCAAATGAATTTTGGTGGGCATTCAACAAATTTGCCAATGACAGCTGTTATTTTTCTCCCAGTTTGCTATTAATATTCAAGTATTTCCTTCAGACACCTGTACTTGTCTAGTTAACTCTATTATAGTTGTTTCATTAATACATGGTACCTTAAGTTAATATGGCAGCATTGTGTGGAACATACCTATTGCTGTAGGAAGTTTGTCTGCTAGAAGAATGGCTGTAGGAAGTTTGTTTGCAAAAATAGTGGTTGTAGGAAGATCAGGCAGAGCAGACAAAAGTGTCTTCACGGGATCAACAGAACTAGACAAATGAGAGGGTGGCACCTCTTCTACCTCACAATGGTTAGGAATTTATTAGATAACACTTCATCTTCATCTTGAAGGTGTAGGAAAGGGCTTCTACCTAACATCATAAGTTGTGCCACAGAGTTGACTTCCTTGGCCTCTTCACCAACATGTGGCCATACAGGATTATCCTCATCATGCGATGGCTGAGCAAAAGGATAAAGAACAAGATTTTTGGTGTTCCTACCATAAAAAATGGTCATGTCACCTGACCAACATCCAATATAAGCGTCTGATGTTGCTAACCATGGCCTTCCAAGGATAATAGGATAATCGCCTAGTGTAGCTTTAGGAAAAAGAATCATGAAGTTTACTGGATACTCCTAAGAATCTAGAATCACCACAAGGTCCTCTACTATGCCATCAGGCTTAATAGTGGAACTATCAACAAGCTGTAGGACAGTAGGAGTGGATCTCATACTTACAATGTTTAGTTGTTGTAGGATGTATTTAGTCATCAGATTTATTGTTGCACCCAAGTCAATCAAAGAATTCTTTAGGTGTATCCCATTTATAATAACTTCAACCACATAACTACCTAGATCATTGTACTTGGGGATAGTTACTTTTCTAAGCATGATGTCAGCCAGCTGTCCCACTACATGAACTGTAGTTGGGTCATTATTTTTCCTGCCTGGATTCTTGAGGCATGCTTCTTTGATTGCTTTGTCGTATCTAGGAACATCTTTTATGGCCTGGAATAGGGGTATCTGGAAATATATATGCTTCAGTTGGTCTAGAATGTCAAAAGTGGTTTTCTCCTTGTCTTCCTTTTTTTCCTTGTCTTCCTTGTCTTCCTTTTATTTGGAAACTTCCAATCTCTGGGGGAATGGTGGTTCTTGTGTCGTCTACTTGGCTGGAACTAGTTTAGGATTTTTAGGTGCACCAAGCTAAATGGGAACATCCAGAGGTTCTTATTCTTCCATAGGAAGCTTAGTGATGATGGGTGTGGAAGGAGTTGGAAAAGTAGTTCCTAAACGCAAATGTATGCCACTTAAACTCACATCATATGTAGGAAATTGATTTGGATCACTTGAGTATACAGGCTGCTGCTACGGTTTATTATTTGGGTTAGGTGTGGGTTGGCTAGTAAGTGAGTGGGTTTAGGTGTATTTGAGCTGGAATTAGCAGGGGGAGGCATTATAGCAGGTTTTTGGGGTTGAGAAGGTGGTTGCATGTAACTAGTTGTCTAGTTTGGCCATTTCTGTCCACCTCTTCATTGAGATGTTTGTTGTCAGTTTCTTGGAGGTGGCTTCCAAGGTCCTTGAAATTGCTACCAATTCCCCTGAGGTTGTTGCCACTAAGGTGAATAATTTTGATAATTGGGCCAAGCATTTGGACGGTTACCTATAGACTATGGTGGATATCCTCCATAGTTGGATGGACATGGGGGTTGCCACTGGATACCAGATGAATAAGAATTAAAATATGGCCCAACAAAAGATAGAGGATCTGGTGGCATACCTTGTCTTGGAGACCATGGCCTTTTATGTACAACAAAGTAGACTTGATCTTCCTGAGTTTGAATTGGTTTGAACTCAGGTGGAATATGCTTGTTGTCAATGTTAGCTACCATCTTGCATTTGTAGTCCTTCTTCTTTTGTCTGCAATGAGGGCAATATTTTGTCAGCATTGCCTCTACCTCCTCATGTTTCTTCTTGGCTTGAAGTGTATCCAACTGAGTAGCTAGATTGTTTATGATATCCTGCTTGAAATTTACCAGGAAAGGAGTAATCTCCATCCTTGAAACTCCACTGGTGGATGACTTACCCATAGAGGATTGTTAAGCTCTCCCTTTCTTTGAAGCTGCCCTAGAATAGTTCTGGCATATCTTCTTGATATCCTCCCAAGGAACTTGAGTGATATCTCCTCCTGCCATGAGGTCCAAGGCATCAATGCAACTTTCATTAATTCCTCTCAAGAAAAGCAGCTTCTGTGAGTCTTCATTCAGTGTATGGTGTGGAGATTTCTACAAACAAAACATAAACCTTGAAATGAAATCCTTGAAGCTTTCATCTTCCTTTTGCTGCATTATGAAAATGTCATCTCCTCTCATATCACTGCCCCTACAATACTCTTTGTATTTCTCAAGGAACTTTGTCTTCATGTCCTCCCAAGTCTCCACATTATCTCTGCCAAGGTTCATAAACCATCTCAATGCAACTTCTTTCAAAGTGGTAGGAAATAGCTTAAGCCTATGGGCATCAGTGGTATAGTCATAACTTCTACAGAGTATATCAAACTCAAACAAGAATGTATCAAGATCTTCTGTGACAAGTCCATAGGACTTAGGAAGGACTGAAGTAGGGATATTTTTGAGTTTTTTTACATCATTCTGATGAGAAATGGGAAAAGGAAAATTTGGTTGGTTCTACCTATTAGGCTTGTTTCCATTTGCATCAGCCATGCCTGCTTGATGAAGTTCTAAAGTAAAGGGTTCTTCAACTAGATTTTGATCTTCAAGGGAAACTTCAGAACTCGTTAAGTCAGGAAATGTATCAGCAAAGGGGTGTGGCTCTTCTTCTTCTTCAAATCTGGGCAGATTTGGAAGCTCCACTAGTTGAAATGGTTCTGGATTATTAGGAAGGAATCTCCCATAAGCATCTCTTCTTCTTCTATGCATGCGGTATCAACTCAGCATCAACCAACTCACACAAAAAAATGGTGAAATAATAGTGGATCATAACTTCTAATTACTAAGAGAAAATTTTGGAAATACTACAACAAAAAAAAAAAACTAGCAATGACTCCAAAGAACTCCCTAGTTTGACACCATTCCCGACAACGGCGCCAATTTTTTTGGCCTCCTACAATGATTTTAATAACTAAGCCTTTACAACCATGATTCAAAGATTGGACATCTAACCTGAATAGCCATTTTAACCATCATGAAGGTGCATTTAAATTGTCAACCCATGGACGTGAACTTGAAATGGGTTAGCACAGTATGTGCACTAGTAACTTCAAAGTAGTCATCTTTATTCTACAGCTAAGAAAGATTCAATACTGAAATTAAATTGCATGGAAAGGAACAAAGTAAATGTTGAACATCACTCAACAATTAAACTAAAATGAACATGCATGATAGGAATGAAAATCTGAGCAACAAAAAGGATACTACTATGTCCGCTTTGGCTACAGGAACAGTCACATAATGAAATTCTAGTGGTTGCAGGTACAGTCAGTGCCAGATTCTTAACTAAGTACTAAACATAAACTAACAACTAATCTAGCTAAACTAAAGGACGGATTACTCACCAAGTGGGCCTCCTTGGATGAGTATCCTCTAAAACTAATGTAAACTCAAATTCTCAACTCAAAATTTCATCTTATTCATTGGGAAATGTGAATACAAAAGAGTAGCATATTATCATATCGTACAACATCAATAACTTAACAACTCGACAACCTCCGAAGAAGGAAGATCTGAACCTTATTTATGCTACCAACTAAACAATACAGTCAAATCCCACTAGGTGAGAGGATTCCATTTAGGGAAAACAGAGAAAAGAAGAGAAGGGAGGTTACACATGCAGGGAATCCGGTCAGACATGCATGTCCAAACACAAACTCAACATTGTAGTAATACTCGCAAATTCTCAACATCGTGAAAGACCAATATAAGGCCATACATGTGGCTAACATGGGGAATATCCTACCATCGTCCTTCTATTGACCCTTGAATGATTCCTCTGCATGACTAGGTGGTAGATGCATTTCTCAATTTAGTATCCTCAAGTATGTTTGCATGATAATGTTAGTACACATAATAATTGCACATCTATAACCACCTTAAAGAACATTCATTAACCACATGCAAAATTAATATAGACAGTCCACGTAATAGGCTAATGTCATTAAAACTGAAAGAAATGGAATTAAACCCAATGTTTATGGTTTGAGGGAAACTCTATAGAAATATTAACATTTAATAGAAAAGTCCATGTCAACTTCAGCAAATAAACTATATATTCTACTCAAATTTGGACCAAAAACTAGGCTCATCATAGCATATCATGGAATATGGTTGGCATTGCTCTTTGATATGTCGCTCCTACATTCTTTAGGCCAAAGGGTATTACATACCAGCAAAAAGTACCCCAAGCACAAGTAAAGGCTATTTTGTGTTGATCATCTGGAGAGATATTTATCTGATTATATCCATTAAGGATATCATCTCATGCCGATATCCACAATCATGTCGATACTTGGCAATGGAAAATCATCCTTTGGACATGCCTTGTTTAGGTCTCTGAAATCTATGCAGATCCTTGTGCCTCTAGTAGGTTTTTTACATAGGTACTAAATTTGATATCCATTGTGGATAATCGATGGGTCTGATAAAACCCATGTCTAGTAGTTTCTTTAGCTATTCCTTTACCAGTAATGCTATCTAAGGATGCATTTTTCTGAGTTTTTGCTTGATAGGCTTTGCTCCAAGGACTACAGCTAAATGATGTATCACTAATGTTGGATCTAGTCCAGGCATGTCAACATAGGTCCAAATAAAATTTACCTTTTTTTCATTGATGAATGTTGTGAACTTTGCTTTCTCTTCAGGATCAAGTGATGTTGCGTGGTATATTATTTTTGGATTCTATGTGGTGCCAACATTTATGGACTTTGTTTCTTCTATCGGGAGTGTTGATCTTTCTTGGTAATCAGATATGGAGAGATTGAACCCTCCATCCTCGGGTACCTTTGGGAGGTTTTCACCTTCGGATGTGTCCTTTATTTTCTTCTTTTCTAGACCCGATAGAGCCACACTATGTTTTTTCTCTAGGGGATCTCACTTTGATCTTTATATTTTCCTTTTCATTTTTGTGACTAGAAGATTCAATCTCTCCACCAAAGTAAGCATCCTATTCAAGCTCCATGATGAACCTTGCTTTGTTATCTCCTGTTGGTATGTCTATTTTTAGTCCCATGAACTCTGCAATTGCCTCATCATTCTGGAATTGATCCAAAATAGGTGTTTGTTGTTGTTGGTCCCAATCTATTAGTTGTGGGTAATAGAGTGGGAGGCTATTGTCTTGGTCTGCAAAGCTTACGGAGGTGGGTGAAAGGGTCAAAATGGCTCTGGTATCTATTTCTCACTGGGTGTCTAGGTCGTCATTACTAGAAGTGGGGGAACCATATCCGGTGATGAAGGAATGTGAATCCTATTTATATTCGTTAGAGTTCATTTCAGAATGGTAATAGATGTTGGGAATGGTTTTTACAAACTAGAGAGGGAACCTATCAATTCTAAAGTTGTTGAATAAGTCTTTGACAGGTAAATTGTTGTCTATGATATGGTAGATATCCAGTGCCTTAATGCTAGCAAAAGTTTCTTGTTTCTTAAAAGAGGTTCGTTTGGTTTTTGGAATAACCACGTCTTTTGGCTCATAACCTAGGCCCATATTTTTCTTTCTTTGTTCCACTATGATAGGCTCCCACCTACCTTGTTTGTGTAGTGTGAGGCCACCTATTCCACTGTATCCCATCTGTTTAACTAGTTGGTAACCTTTATTGCTAGGGTCTATTAGAAAGGTTTTTGGTTCTTCTAGCTCTTCTTGGTCCTCTTTGTAAATTATGGATGAGAAGTCCTCTTTGAATATCTCTTTGTCTTTCATGTCTCCCCACTTGGTGAAAATTGTGGGTTTGGCTATCATTTTCATTATCTAAACAAGCTTGATTTCTTTTGGACCTCCATAGATTTTAGGTGTTGGTGGGAGCATACCAATACAAAATGCTTGGTTAAAGTGGTAATTCCCATTACCCCTGTCAATTACTTGTACCTTGGTTTCCATTTTTGGTTTCTCATTTGATGTGGTTTTGATTAAGCTCGATGAAAGCGTGGAAGGGTCAACATACAAGAATGAATGGAAGGCTATGCCGTTGCTAGGTATGCGTTGGATCTTGTTATAATTTTCTTCCAAATTTGCACAGAAGTGGAAGGGCCCAGGATTGACATTTAAGGTCACCTCTTTTCCTTCATGGGGGAACTTTAGTCATTGGTGGAAGGTGGAAGAGACTGCTAGTAATGTGTGAATCCAAGGGCATCCCATGAGTAGGTTATATGGCAATTCAAGGTCAAGTACTTGACAAGTAGTTTGCATGGTGGCTGGTCCTATTTGCACTGGTATCTTGATTGTTCCTTCAGAATTCCTTTCAAGGTCATTATAGCTCCTGATGGTGATACTCCTTACTTTATCTATCACATTGTCAGAATACCCCAACTATTTGATGAATTTTAAGGTACAAATGTTTAAGACCGCACCATTATCTATCAATACTCGCTTGACCATGGCTTTGTGAACACCAACCTCTATATATAGAGCTTGATTATGGAATGTCCTTTGTGGTAGGTCTTTCTCTGAAAAGACTAAATGATTGCTTGTTGTGATATTTCCAACCATGGCTTGGAACTGACTTGGTCAAGGTCATCGGGGACTGACACTTCCAATGTTTTTTCAAGTATTTCCCTATGTGCGGGTGACAGTTTTAACAACTATAAGATTGTGATTAAGGTAAGAGTCCTCTTCAGTTGGCCTACAATGTTGTAGTCATTCATTGTCTTAGTTGTAGGTTTGGGTGGGGCTCCTTGTATTGTAACTCTCCTTCGATGGGTAGTTACATTGTAGTTATTGTCTCCACATCGTATTGTCACTACATTTTCCCTATTATCATCTGCTTGTGAGAGGGTTCCTAAAACCGTGTCACCATACATGTCATTACCATTGTGGTACTCATGTTCTTTTCCTTTGTCATTCCTTTTGGTGTGGTTTGGGATCGAGTTAGTGTATATTTGAAGGTCCTTATTCCCAGGATGATATTCAATGTCCACTTCTCCTTTATCTATCAAGTCTTGGATGATGTGTTTGAGTCACATGCAATTATTGATTGTGTGTCCTTTGATCTTATGAAATTTGCACGTCTTTCTCATTATACCATGGAGTCTTAAAGCTAGGTTCCTCATAGTTTGAGAGACCATTCACCTTGATGAGGTTTTGTTGTACTAGTTTACGCATGACTATTTCAAGTGACTCCCCTAGTATAATTAATTTCCTCCTGGGTTGATCGTATTGTCTTTGTTGCCCTCCTTGATTCGTTTATTAGTTGACTACCTGATTGTTCTTGGGATATGTAAGTTGGTTGTTTCATGCATTATTTGGAACATAGGTCATTTGCGCCACTTGTGGTTTATTTTGAGGTACGCTTTGTGCATGCCATAGTTTTCTCGCATTTACTACTCCATCATTTGTCACATTCTTGTTCTTTGCCCAAATTTTTGGTTTATCATTTGAACTAGTGGGGCTATCTTTTGAGTTGTTCAATTTAAGGACTTCTCTTGCAATGAGGGCTCTCTCAATATGTAATCCCTTTTCGATTGTTTCTTCAAATTCAGTAGGACATAACATAGTGAGTTGATAGTTAATTTTAGGTAGGACATTGGAGATGAAGATATCTACCAATTCCTTTTCAGGAATGGGCCATTTGCATCAACTAGCCTTGTGTCTCCATTGTTGTAGGTAATAGGTAAAGGACTCTCCTTGACTCTGTTTGGTTGTAGATAAACTTGTTATGGTGAAATCTTGCTCTATGTTAAATGAGAAGTGGCTTATGAACTTGCTAGATAGTTCATCGAAGGTTTTAATTCCTAGTTGTAGATGAATGAACCACTCCATAGCATGACCTATAAGGTTGCATGGAAAGAGTCTCATGAGATAAGCATCATTATTTTGTACCTCCATATATGACATTGAGAAGTATCGTACATGCTCTATTGGATATCCTCTTCCTAATATTTGTTGTCAAACGTGGGTATTTCAATTTTTTTGGGAAAAAGTAGTGCAGTGATGGAACGATCGAATGGGAATAGACATATTTCCTGAAGAGTGTAGGTATTCTTTTGTTTTCTTGCCTAAATGTTTTCTATCTATTGGGTGAAGAATTCTAGTTTTAGTTTGATCTCTATTTTTGGTGTATGTGTTTGTAAGCCTTGTGTGTAATAGCCTTGTTGTCGTACTCTGCTTTGGTCATAAGCTAGATATAAGAGGGGTATTGAACCTTGGTAGTTGTTTTGGACATAGAGCGGGCTAGGTTCTTGCTACGTGTAAGAAGGGTTAGCTCCTTGTTGCTGGGATGTGTTATAATGAAGGTTACCCTATTGATGCGTTGGCAGGTTATCTTATTGGTGAGATGACTAAAGAAGGGTGCCCTATAGCATACCTTGTTGTTGGGACTGACTATACTGAAGGTTTCCCTGATGGTGCATTGGTGGGTTACCTTGTTGGTGGGATGACTGAATAAGGGTGTTGTATGGCACACCCTGTTGCTGGGATGAACTATACTGAAGGTTTCCTTGATGGTGCATTGGTAGTTTACCTTGTTGATGGGACAACTAAAGAAGGGTACCTTGTGAAACACATTGTTGCTGGGATGAACTATATTGAAGGTTTCATTGATGGTGTGTTGGCAGGTTACTTTTTTGGTAGGATGAATTAGGAAGGGTACCATGCAACACGCCTTGCTTCTGGGATGGACTATACTGAAGGTTTCCCTGATGATGCATTGGTAAGTTACCTTGTTGATGGGATGACTAAAGAAAGGTGCCCTAAGGTACACCTTATTATTAGGACTGATATGGAAGGGGACCCTATGGTCCACCTTGTTGGTGGTACTATTGGTTCAAAAGGGGACCCTGTAGTCCCCCTTTTTTGTGGTATTGATTTGGAGGTGGTCCCTATGGTCCACCTTGTTGATGGCATTGTGTGTTTTGGGAAGGGTCGACATTTGAAGTGTTTTGAGGTACATATTGTCGAAGAGGTGGATTGTTGTTTTGCGAAAATTATTGGGATGGACCTCCTTGATATATTTGTGCCACTACTTCTTGTTCGATCTGAGTAGGATTTATGTATAAGGAGTTTTCCATGGATTGACCACTATTTTGTGAGAACATGGGTGGCATGTTTGTCATCTCTAGGAGCTCATTTATTTGTCTCACAACTCAGTTATCCCCTAAGGGAATAAGATTAGGATCCTTGAGAGCCTCCACATTAAAATCTATTGGTAGTTTAGCATCGCTTTGCGCAAACTTGAAGAAGTACGAATTTGGGTCCTTTCTCAGCAAATTGTCCATTAGTCTAAGTATTTTAGGGTTTTTGGAATGTTGAAACACTTCCTCATCATTATTTCCTCCTCAGTATCTACCTCCTCTATGACCACGTTTTTTGGGTCCTGGTTGTTTTGTTATATCACCTCTTTTGTTTTTTGTTTAGTTCTTCCTCATTGTATGTGTCTTTGTATATGGGTCTCTTTTGGGGTGTTTCAAGGTCATTTGGCCTATAGTCCCATGGGCCACCCTTGTTGTTTGTGGTGTTTGTTGGTGGGATGTTGGTGTTGTTCTTTCTTGCTTCTATTTTCTTCCCGTGTTGTGATCTTGTAGTTGTCATAAACAACTACCAAGCTTTTGTGAACATTTTTCGTGACTCCTAGCATATGGAAAGCATTGGCATATTGGTGCAAAGCATAGATAGAAATGTTCTAGTGTATTTTGGTTGGCATGGTATCTTCTCAAGATGTACCCCTTGGCAAAATTTTTTGTAGGGCGGTTCTTTGGAAGGCGGAGTATGGATTTCCGCTTAAGGATTTTGCTCTTACCAGATCTAAGGATATTTCTCTTATCGTAAAGCATGAGGGATGCATGTCTACTGCCACATAGGTGGTGGTAATATGGGTCTTTTGGATGCTATGTCTACTTTATCTTCCTCTTCATCTAAGATTTGTGTTGCATTTCTCCACTAGTTGGATGTTTCTTTTTTCTCAAATATGAAGGTTCTTAAACTGTTGATGCTATCAATTTGTTCACCTTCTATGTTTGTGAGACTAGGTTGTAGGATTGGCTCTATAAGGTTCAGTTGTTGAACTAGAGCAGTCGGTCGCTAGATGGTCATAAAGTGTAATGGTTTTGAGATGGTTTCTATGAAGCTCAAGACCCTAAGGTTTGAGTGTAGTTTTGGAATGGTGCTACTTTTTAGAAATCAAAATGTTGAAGGACTCGGGTTGATATTTCACTTCCTTGTCTAGAGGATATGTTATGAAAAATCTTACTTGAACTATTTGCAAGTCCCAAGTAACTGGTTATATCTTAGACATCTGAGTGGAGGAATGATCCTAGTGGTTTGTTTGATTTTGATTTCTAACAAGTAGGATGGAAATAATGGATGAGGGACTATATGACTTATTTGGTTTTCCATTTTTTTTGTTCTAACAAGGATCCTATAAGCTACTTTGTTTTGTTTTTTCAATTGTTAGTAGGATAGAGCAATAGCGCTAGTTTCTGAGCAAAGGCACAAAATTGTGAACAAAATCTTCCAAATTTATCAAGTGTGGCAAAAAATGTGTCAAGTGTGTGGGGTTTTTGAGAAGAAAGTGTGAGCTGGAAAAGCAAGTGCGGCTTTTGTGTGTTTTTTGTTAGATGCAATGACTACTCAAGAAAAAGTGAGTTTCTTTTGGCAAGTGCGAGCAACTTAGTGGCAAGTGCATTGATTTCTAAGAAGCAAGTGTGAGCAAAAACAAGCAAGTGTGCGGGTTCCACATCAAGTGCGCAGTTTCTGCCAAATGCAACTGATTTTCATCAGTGGCTTTTCCAGGACAAAGAGAAAATGCAATGATCTTTTAGCAACTGTAGTAGAAAATGGAGTAACTGCGTTGGAAAAGGTGGTCTCTGTGTGTTTTGTTTCCAGATTGAACAATCTTTCTCTGGATTTTTGCAAGTTTAAGTCAACTTTTTTCCTCAATTTCTCTATGTTTTGAGTATGGAAAGTGATACAAAAACACTTGGACTAAATCAGAAAGCATGGACTTGCGTGACCTTCATGTCTATGGCCTCAAGTTGTGAAATGACACCTAAGCCATAGTTTCCAAATATTTACTTTGATCCAATATAGCCTAAAATTAAAAGCTTGAATATATAGAAACCTTTAAGGAAAATCCTTTCAAGGAGTTCAAATATAGGGCTTATTTTAAAAGCATACACTGAGTCAAAGGGTTTGTGATTCAACCATCATGTTCAGTGTTTGTTGAGATGTGTTCTTTTTATATCAAGCATAGAATTCGATGTCAAGATTGTTTTGAATGTATTTGTCAAGTTTAACATAAACAAGCATTTAAAACCCTAGGGATAAAAACCATTATTTTAGGTAGGCTTGCCTCATGCTTTGAAGAGATGATTTTACATGCAACTCTTGGAGCAGTCCTGAAGTTGAGCATGGCAAGTAGCTTATCAAAATTAAATTCTAATGCACCACTTTCAAAGAATTGTTTTTGGATAAAAGGGTAGCTTCTAAAATAATTTGGCTCTTAGTAATGTTCTGGGGATATTGTTTTTGGGCCCCTATACATGTGGAATTTTACTCAATTAAGAGACCTCCCAGCCCTTGCAAGTTTTTACGCATCACGAGGATACTAAGGGAGAATACGTCGGCATAGGCTAGCATCACCCTGTGAGATGATGAACTTTCCTCACACCCACAATTTATTTATATAGCGGTCCAGAACGAAATTACCTATTGGGTCGCCTATGAGCTCTGACATGTAATGTGTCTCAATAGAAAGGCCCTCTAAAGGTATGCTTTGAAAATAAAGGTGCAAAGCTCAAGATGTTTTCGCTCACCCAAGATTGCCAAAAGGTGCAAGGGAAAAATACAACCATCTAGCTTGCCAAACACTAAATGCACGACATATAATTCATAGCAGTTTGATTCTTTTTAAACACCTCGAGCGGTGTTATCCCCAAAAATATGTGAATAAGATATCAATGATTCTTTTTAATTGTATCCAATAGAAGTGTTCTAGACATCAATCAATATCATAGCAAAGGTGCAAGACATAAAGAATTATTTGTTCATTTTTAAGCCCAAATTTAAGTGTTTCTAAGAAATCAATCCTGGTCTTACTTGGTCAAAAAAAGAAAATGTGAGCATGTGTCAACAAAAGGAAATCATTTTGGTCATTTGCGTTGTTCTTTTTATGCACCAAAATGAAGATTCCTAATTATGAATACTTGAAAAGAGTTCATTTTTTAGAGCACCCAAATTGAAATATGTCTTGTTCTTTTTATGCACCAAATAACAATTCCTAATTTAGAAAAACTTTGAAATGGTTCATTTTAAGAGCACCAATAAAGAAGTGTTCATTTGTGTTGTTCTTTTTAAGCACCAAAATAAAGATTCCTATTTTAAGAAAGCTTTGAAATTGTTCATTTTTAGAGCACTAAAAGACAAATGTGTTTGTTTGTGGGTTCTTTTTAAGCACCAAAATGAAAGATTCATACTTCAAGAAAGCTTGAAATGGTTCATTTTAAGAGCACGTTAAAAACAAAGTGTGTTTCTTCTTTTAATGCACCAAAACAAAATATTCCCAACTTAAAAAAAAAATTGTACATTTGTTATCCTTTGACTATTCATCTTCCCTACAAAAAACGTGTCAGTGTTTCTCAAACCTTGCATACAAACACGTTAGCACCTATCACACATTCAAAAATAGGAATCTGTTAGCAAAAAAGTCAGTTAAAAATTTGAAAATCTCAGACACAAGTCTGTCAGAGCAAAAGTGTAGAAATCTCAACAAGTGCACCCTTTGTCATCAATCAAATGCACTGAAAAAAGCAAGTGTGCGGTTCTTAGTGTCAGATGTGTGAAAACAGAGCAAGTGCATGGTTCTTTGTGTCTGATGCACGAATTTCAAAGGCTAGTGCATAGTTTTCTTGATAGGAAAGTATAAAATTTTTTGGGACAGTGTGTGAAATTTTTTTCAACAACACTCCGAAAACTTGTAACTCCAATTTAAACTCATGAAAATGTTAGTAGTTAGGACTGTGGTCCCACCGAGCATGCCAGAATGTGTGAGGGGGAAAATCATAGATTCTAAACAAGAGAAATGTAATTGAAATCAAAATCTAATCTAAGATCTAATCCTACACTTACGAAATGAACAATTTAAAATATTGAATTCAAGAACATGAAAATGAAGTACATAAAAAATGAATTCAACAATAAAATCGTTACTCGTCTTATATCAAAGTGTGTTCGCCTGATGTTGGATTGTTCATATCATTACGAAGCCTCCATACTTTGTGTGCAAAAACTTGATGAATGATGTGTTGTGTGTTGGTTGATCAAAGAAATGTTAAATCTCTAATGGTATTTGTGAATGTTGGTAGTACTTCGTTATGCAAATGATGTTGAATCTTCGATCCTTATTTGTGAGGAAAGAGATTTGTTATATAGAAAATGTGATTCGAAATGGACAATCAAGATTAAATAATGTTGCATCAAGATCGATAGTTGAAGGATGTTGAAAGAATTTAGACATTAATGATTTGTGCAAAGTAGATTGCACAATTTGTGTGATTGAAGAAATATATTGAATGATTAGTGGGATTGAGGAAAAGATTGATCAGTCAGGAATAGATTGATCAGTTAGGGAATTGTAATTTTCTCAATCAGGAATAGATTGATCTATCAGGATTAGATTGAGAAATCAGGGGATCGTAATTTAATCAATCAGGAAAGTGGTTGAGAATGATTAATTAATTGATTTAATTCATTCATTCATTTTGGAGTTGAACGTGCAAATCAAGTTTGCCTTTTGCAAGCAAAGTTGCATTAGTTTGACTTGGATTTTGATGAATGATTTGAATAATTTTATTTATTTATTCAAATTTTTGGAAGGAAAAGTGTCGTAATTAAATTATTATGATTTAATAATTCAATTAACTTAGGGGAATAAAGTGATTTAGTGATGTAATTAAATAATTGATGTTATTTAACTAATCAGGGTGAAATAAAGTGAGATTAAGACTTTATTAAATAAATATATTTATTTAATTAGTTGATTTGATGAAAAGTCAATTAGTTAAATAATGTTGTTTTATTTAATTAATAACATAAATAGGGTTTTAAGACTTTATTAAATAAATGTAATTTATTTAATTAGTCCAAAATGATAAAAAAAGGTGAATTAATTAAATAATGTCGTATCATTTAATTAATAGGGGAAATTAGGGTTTCAGATGCAATTGATGTGAAATGCAATGATGTTTGATGATAATGATGTGTGAACCCCTAAACCTGCAATTGCACAAAAACAACAAACAAATCGAGATGTTAGATCATATGCAAGCAAGAATGAAAGATTCCCCATGAAATCCATTTACTAAAACTTAAACTAGGAAATGAAGAACAAAGTATAAAAATGTAAATGAATCCTAATTAAGCAAGCAAACTTATGATCCCATGGGGGAATTGGTGCCAATTGATTTGTCGAAATTGGCCTATTGATGGTGAAAATGACACAAACAACGTTAAAACAAAATATTTCTACTCTATTCCTCCTGAAAAAGAAAGACAACATATAGCAGCCTAACTCCCAAGGTCCTGGTAGTTGGTTCTCAACTGTCTGGTGTCACTCAATTGGTCCATGCAACTATAATATTCAAGGGGCATGTGCTGGTAACAAAGAATGCAAGCAATGACTCATTTTGCCGAACTATTTTTTTAGTAAATCAAGGGGGTTTCAAACAAAAGAAAAAAGATAAATCATAGGGTAAACCAATAAACATGAACAAAAATCATCTAGCATCCATACATATATCTTCAACAATGAATGTTTTTCAATCAAATCAAGAAAACCAAAGCATGATACAATTCATAGAATAATCTATACCATTATATGCATCTAAGGTACTTATTTTAATTTGCCTATCACAACTATTTCAAAGATTTTTTAAAAAGAACACACATTCATTCTTTGCCAAGATCATAGATCAATAGACTTCAATAAATTTAATTCAATGATAACCTAACAAGATAATCCTTAAATCCAGCTTCTTCTAATGAATTTCACCACATAAGAAACAATCATGCTTCAGCACAATCACTGGCATACAAATAGATTATAACTCATTAGCCTTATCAAGTAAAACTTAATTCTAACACCATATTGCATAAACCTGTAATTTTATTTAACTGTAAAAATCAAGTAACAATGTATCTTTGTAATCACTACGAAATTTTTTTATCTCCTAATATCAGGTGGCCAATTCTATTCTCTATCAGCCGACCCTTACAATATGATACTCAAAGGGTATTTATAGATATACAAAATTTTAACTCCACTTCTATTTTAAGTCATCCACCCTTTTAGGGTTTACAATTATCTTGGAAACTCAGTTAAACTGGAAGAAAAGAGAATAGGAGATAAGAAAGTCATGCGCTCCAAAACTGTCAGTGCTACATGCAACATGCAAAGAAGAAAAACCATGCATGCATGAGATTTATGCATGCAAAGTTTTCTCCATCATATATTTGTCATAGCTAGAGAAGACTTGTTGTAATGTGTCTGATTCAGGCCCATCCACCCAGCTGTCTTCAAACTTAATTCGCTCCAATTCTGCTGCAACAAACCCTCTCATATCCTTTAGCTTTGTCAACTCTCTCTTGGCTACTCTTATTTCCTCTTTGATGTCCATCAATCTATCTACTAGCAAATCTTCACCGACATCTCCTCTCTGCATAACCTCTTTAAGTCTTTCAGTCCATTTCTGCTTTATTTGACTTAGAGGTAAGCCTCCTTTTATAAGTACCTCAACATTTACCAAAATGGCAACGATGGCCTCCAACTCTTCAAATTGCTCATTCAATTCCTTAACAAAATCTTGCACCTCATTCCTATGTTTGAATAAGAAATTTGTTCTAAATCGGAGTATACAAGAAGTCTTTTCAAGAAAATCTTTATTGTCTTCTTCTAATATTGATTGTTCTAGGAGGGTAGTCTTAGATAATTTATTGACTTCTTTCAGTTTTTTACTGTATCCCCTGTACTCCTCCTCTTGTGCTTCTAAAGTTTTAACATATTGTTTCATCTCTTCCATCAGATCTTCAGTCGCTTTGTAGACCTCAAAATTGTCTTCTAAAACTTAATTCATTTCTTGATCCAGCTTACTTACCCACCGATCTAACATTTTTGCCTTGCCCCTCACCTGCTCCAAATTCTCTACTTCCTTTTTGCTTAGCAAAACTAGGGTCTCAATTGCAGCAGCCTGTTGTGACCTTGGGGCAGAAATTTTCTTGAGAAAAACATGCAATTGATCTAGTTGAGCCTTAAGATCATCCTTCCTTTGTTTATCTTTTAACATCCTAGACTTGGTTGAGGAGGCTACCACATCAATTAGATTCATTTGCTGATCCTAGGTAGGTCTCCCCAAACTTACAGTGCCTAGTTGATAATCCATTAATTGCATATCCCCTGCCTCCTTATCTATCATAGGTATGGCACACTCAGCCACAATTTCTCCCTTGTCAGTCAACCTAGTAGAGTGCAGGATCTTGGCCTTCTTTTTAGGCCTTTCTCTTTCAATCTCCTTCATCATATCCTCCCAATTGAGAGGTTGAGAAGGTGTTAGTGTTCTCTTTTTGAGGTCTAATTTCAACCAAGTCGGAGCTCCTGGAGTAATCGTCATCATGGTTTAAGAATAGGAGGCAGTAGCTAAGGGAGGTTGCACATTTACCTGAGGCTAAGAATCAACCTTCTATTTCTATTGTTGTTCTTGTTCTACACTCATTTGTGCCAGCTTCTCCGCTTCCTCCTTATCTTTTTTCTCTTGTACTCTCTTGTCTTCTTCCTCCTTCTTCAACCTTTCCTCTTCTAATCGTTCTCTCTCCAGTTTTTCTTTCTCCAATCTTTCCTTTTCCAATTTTTCTTTCTCTAAAGCTTTTGTCTCTAGTTTTTCTTTCTCTAGTCTTTCTGTCTCTAAAGCTTTAAGCTTTTATACCTTTTCTTCTTGTTGTTGTTGCTTTCTAACCAGCTTTTCGGTGTCTTTTTCCTTTCATAATCATTCTGCTTCTTCTTCCTTTCGGTGAGCTTCCTCAACAAGCTTTAACTTGGCTACTAGAACTTCTTTCTCCCTCTGGTGTCTTGCCTTCTCTTCCTCAAGGTCATGAATCTTTTGTATCAATTCTAACTTATCATTTTCCTCTTTAACCTTGAGTTCATGCTCCTGTTGCCTCTGCTGCCTCTCTACTTCATCAGCTCTTGACTTAGCTTCAATTTTTTGTTGCTGTAGTATGGCATCAACTTGTGTCTTGGCATCCATTAAATTTTTCTTTTCTATTGCTGCAACTTGCTCTTCAGCAGCCTTCCTGACTTCTTCAAACAATGCACACTGATCCTCTTGTGTCATTACCTATTTAGTATCCTCCTCTAGAGGCATATTTTCTTGTATTCCTTTATCTGACAGAGTTTCATCCGAATCTATTCCAACATCATGAATTTCTACCTCCACTTCTTTCCCCTTTGTAGTTTCAACCATACTATGAAGAGCCCCCTTTTGAACTTCCTCACTTTTCTATTTTGCAAGTGGGACTTGAGTAGAAGATTCACCTAAGGTAGGTGTTGAAACCACCGATCCCATTTGAGCATCTCCTTCTTATGTCTATGTTTCATCAACTGCTGCTTCAAGCTCTATTTCTTCAATGTCTAGAGGAAGGAACTCCAAAGGCTCCTTGGGAGGTGTCTTTCTTTTGAGCCTTTTATATCCTTTCCCCTTTTTAGGAGTTGGTCCTTGAGGAGATTTGGTTCTTAGAACCAACCATTGAACGCTTCTATCCAAGATTGCTTTTCCTATCTGCTTAATGTCAATAGTTTCCTAACTATCCCACTCAATTGGATCTAGACTTTTAGTTCTAATGTTTAAAGCTTCATAAGATGGATCCAATACAACTCCATCATCCACCAATGTGTCAGGAATGTCATTTTTGACTCCAAACTCTGACATGAGTGAGATAGGTAATCTTTCATAATTCTTCTTCCTCAAATCATACTCATCCTGCCGGTCACTCCAGAAATCTTCTAATAAATTAAAATGCTTGTCAAACATAGAAGGCAATAAGGCATTCATCTTACCCTTCGGGTCAAAATACTTACGAGCTGTATATAAACCTAGATTTAACTGTATCAGCTCACTGCATACCACCTTTGCTCCTACCAAATGCTGACAACTATACTCACCCAACTTCATGGGGAACTTGTGACATCTTGTCTTATGTTTTAATCCAAACCGAGCATTAACCCCAAGATCTTGATATACAAATTGCATTAACACTATCCTGTTATTGCAACACCTTGGCAGCAAATGTGGATGACCTTCAAAACCAGCTAGCCTGAAATATGTAAACCTGGGGTATTGAATGTACCAACATCCCCATTCAACAATAAATTCCATGGCCTCTTGACTCAGTTTGTACCCTGCATCTCCGTTGAGCTGGTTAATGACCACATATATGAATGCATCATTAACCCTTCTGAATTGAGTCTCATCAACCTGTAGAGACAGTTGGTTATAATGCTCCCACACCTTCTTCTGTCCATCTAACACTCCCATTATCCCCATTTTGTTTAGACTTAGGAAGATACCCAATCTTGCTGCTGCATACACAATGTAAGAAGTCATGAAAAAGCATTTAGTCTCCCTAATGTTGGTTAATTAATCATGAATAGCATCTGATACAATCATCGGCCAATCAAACTGATGGGTGCCATTTAAAATTATCTAGATAAAGGGAAACATCCACTCCTTGAAATGAAAGGTATCTCTCTTCCCAAAAGCCCTAGACAACATCATTATTAAATCTGATACCTCCTTATAGTAATCCGCCCTCTTTGGTTGGTCTGCAAACTTGGTTAGAGACTTCTTCTCTGTCTTCAACCACTTTTTGTTCAAGTGAGACTTATTGGATTCCTTATACTTTCTATATTTCTCTAAGGCCTCTGCCTCTTTTAACTGCACCAGGTACTTAGGATCCGGGACACTAAATATACTTTGAAACATATGAGGAGTAAGATCAATGATTACATTATCCTAGGAATCCATGCATTGTCGGGTAGCTAGATTGTAAGCTCTTGCAGCTGTCAAGATCAACTCAGGGCATTGGATTGATAAAGGAAACAGAGTGATATGGGACAAGCCGAAATCAACAATTCTTCGTGTCCTCCCTGTTATATCTTCAGCAAAGGTTTTTGAATACAACTCCTCAAAATTGTATTGGCCCAAATTTTTGTCGGTGATGTCTGACCAATCTGATTCTACTTTGCTTACTTTGACAACAAGACTCCTGTGATTATACCTCAAGGTATAGGGTAACTATTCTAGCTTGATCTTCTTGGGTTTAGTTGTTGCCTTTGATGTTCCTACAAGCCGGTTCCTTTGAGAGGCTTCTCCTGATGTTCCCGACATCCTTTTAGCTTTCCTACAACAAAAACTTCTAGTTAGATCTCTGAATAAACATCGCAAAATGTGTCTCTAATATCATACCTTTCAAACATACATCGGAGGCGGAACCAGGCAACAAACATCTTAAACAATCCTCTTTTAACATACTGCCAGGCTCGGAGCAAAAACCGTTATTGACATTCTACTAACTAGAAGCGAGCTTGGAGTCAGAAGTGATATAGTGATTGGAACCAGAACCAGAATGGAAACTGATTCAGTTTGCTTCACATTTTCTATTTTCATATTCTATTTCGGTTCCACGTCCGCTTTCGCCAAGGTTAACATTTTTATGAAATAAAGCTTCTTACTACAAGCAGAGTCAGAGACGGGATGGAAAATGGAATTGACACTAATCATAAAACACATCCAAAAATCTAAATCAATTCCGATCCCGCTTTCGCCTATGTTGACCATGACATCATCAACGATTTTATCAATTTAACGCATAACTCCATGATTAAAGACTAAGGTCATGTTAAACGAAATAAGGCTTAAAATATAGCATGAAAGGACCATGCCCATATGATCGTGGAGATGACTGTATTTTAGGGCATCATATTTAATCATTTTAAACATGATCACATAAATGCATAAAAAACCCTAATCTAGAAAATGAAATATAAAAACTAGGGCACAAATTTAACCCCTCTATTTTAACCAGACGAATGCGCAAATAAAAATCCTAACTAAAAACAAGATCTTACAAACTCTAACTCACTGTAAAAATAGAATTTAATCTACATTACTAGCAAACCCTAATTAAATCTACGTGTTTAAAACCTAACGCAACATGACGCGATCACGACAAAACATGAAAATGACTGTGCCCTAACTCTCTTAAAACCAGAACGCAAGCCAAAACAAACAAGTACAGTAACAAACAAACAAAGAAAAAAACAAACACGCAAACACCAAGAAAGCGAACTTGCCCAAAATCAAAACAATGAAACACGAACAAAGAACACGAAAGTAAATAAAAGAAAACCAAGAATAGGAACCCTACCTCCAATGCAAAACTTGGAAAAACTTCTGAAGAAATTCACAAGCAATTATCTCCTCCTCCTTCAATCGATTCACTCAGATGAACTCCACTGCTGCACCACTATTCTCTTTGATTTCTTAACAATAATAATAATAACCCGTTTAATCCCTAATCAAGGTAAAAATCGAAGTTTCTACCTACGCATGGCAGCTATCATTAACGCATTGAATGCAGTTAAGTGGAGTCGAAACTGGAGAAGAACAAACACTTCACTACAGTGCAACTTCAGTAAAAAGTCAACGACCAAGAAACGGCGGGAGCGGAATCGGAATGGAAATTGATTCAGAAACTTATGGAATTTCCCAACTTCGTTCCCGTTCTGGGTTCGGGTCCGCCAACAAAGCACAAAACGAAACCAAACACAAAAGTAAAATAAAAAAACTGAAATAATAAAACTTAACACAAGGACTTAGTCTAAAACAAAAGTTGAAAAAGCGGAGGCGGAAACGAGATGGATTTTGATTTTGCAATTTTGAATAAATATTGTCTTAATGTCCACTCCGGTTCCGGCTCCGATAAAGACAAACAAAAGGTTTAAAAAGAAAGACCGTCGGGACAGGAATAGGAACAAGTTTTGAAGGAAGTTTCACAGCCCGATTTGGTTTCGGCCTCGATTTTGATAGACTAAACCAAAGAAAAACAAAGTGTTGGAAACAAAAGACTCCGAACCTTGTTTGAAAAACAACAAAAGATAAAACACAAAAGGGGGACCCATTTTGACAAAGAAAAAATATGGGGTGGTTATGCAAGGCATAACATGGCCCTTTCCCAACTCCTAAATTGCAATGTTGATGATGGTGGATTGATCAAATCTCCATGGTGAGATTTGAGCATAATCTAGCTATGGAATTGTGAAAATGATGAATATGTGGAATGATGTGCACAAAATTGGCTCTCAATGTCAAGAGAGTAACTTTGCATGAGATTGTGGATGAATAATGAGAAGATAAGCCTTCCATTTTTAGATTTGAATTTGGAAGAGAGAGCAAAATTTGGGCAATGTGGGAGTAACTTTCACTCAATGGCCAAATGCCACTTGTCACCATGTGAATGGTTGATGGTTGTGCATATTTTGGCCAAAGTGTGAATAAATGCAATTAGGTGGAATTTGAAATTGAGGAAATGACATGTGAGAGGGAAAAATGAATAAAATATATGCCACTTGGCTCAATACACAAGGACATGTAAGAGGAGTGAATGCTTTGTTGGAAGTACCCATCCACTTGGACTTTTTGAATTCAAACTTGAGGGAATATTCCCTTTTTATGCCATGTGAGGGAAAATAGAGATTTAATAAATGAATTAAATCTATTTTCATGTGAAAGTTGCATTCTCTAGAGGATTTTAGTGATAGGGATTAAATTAATCAAGACTTTGATTAAATTAATGAGGGATTAGATGATTTGACAATTTTGACTTAAATTGATGAATTCATTTAAATCAGAATTGAGAGGAAATGATTAATTAAATAAATGATTTTGATTTATTTAATTAAAAGGGGAAATGTTAGATTAAATTAAATAATGTTTAATTTAATAAGAAGACTTTAGAGACTTTAATCAAATAAAATGATTTATTTAATTAAATAGAGACATAAGGTTAATTAAATTAAATTGATTAATTTAATCAATGGAGGAGAAAGACTTAATCAAATAAATAATGATTTATTTAATTAAGAGACAAAAGGTGATGAAAAACTGAGAGTATGATTTAGGAGGAAATGTCATTAGTAAACAGGATCAAGTGTGCCAAACCGAATTGTACATTTTCCATGTCTACATGTTGCTCCTCTTTGAAGCAATGTACTTGTTGCATTGATTCAAAGAATAAACTGTTGTGATCAAAGTTCAAAATTTCTTGATTTTTTCAGATGCCCCATTGCTGCCCCAAAAGAAGGATATTGCTGGTATATTGCTCCCTCGAGAGATCAAACGAAAATTTTGATTTTTTGGATGATGTCGCGAAAAAAAGAGAGGACAAGGTGTCTAACAGGTTGAAAATGCCCCAGATCGTCAAAAAATGCCTTAAAATGCCAAAAAAGATGCAAAATGGCCCTCGGTTGGACAAAAATGGGATTAGAGGACCAAAACCCTAGCTGGAAGGTCAAATTAGGTCAAAAAACCCAAATTTTTAGGCTTAAATAGACCTTTAGAGGTCACTTTCAACACATTTGCACACTTAGCCCTTTGAAAATTTTCACACTTGAGCTCTGAGTCTTGGTCGAAATGGCGCAAGGACAGCTTCCCAAGCACGTGTCAGAGAGAGTACGAGTGCACCAATGGCCAGTCGGTGGAAGACCCGTGGTATGTACCCCTATCTGACTTTCAAATTTTTTCGTGTTACGTGCATTAAATAGGGTCGAAGGCAGTTTTAAGTTGAGCGGCGCTATATAGCGCCGCTGAAAATGCTCTATCAACGCTACACGGTCCTATATTAAACTGCATATGAAAATAGCGCTGCATGTCTCAGTTTGGAATTTAGGGTTTGCTAGTCAAACTCCATCGCATACGCAAATAGCATCGCATGGCATAGTTTGCAACTTAGGTTTTGGTCCCAAAGTTGACCGCATATGAGAATTGGACTGCACGACGCACTTTGAAGGTTAGGAACTTGCAAACTTTGCCGTAGCGGCGCAATTTGGACTTATCCAAACTAGGCCGCATTTGAAAAAAGTGTCGCATTTGCTGTTTTGAATGCGAAAACTTAGCATGAGATGTAGATTTTTTACGGGACTTTGACATGATGGCTACCCCTATGTAGGAGGATCTTGATGTACTTCACTCGCAGGAGCATAGATGGCTAGTGCTCAGTAGATTGCAGGGTATGCATGAGTTGGTTCAGGAATAGGTTGGTGTCTTTGGTCTCTGGTATGTTGCGTTCGTCCCTCCTGTTCAGGTGCACTTAGGTATGATGACAACCTTGGGCGAGCGGTGATACAACGAGACTTGTTCTTTCCATCTTGCTACCGGCGAGGCTACTGTTACCCTCGAGGATGTCTGGCACATTCTCCGATTACCTATCCATGGGGCTAGAGTCATCTACGATCTAGATGCCGGTAGGGATGCTTGCTATGGTGTTATGGAGCTTGATGAGATTCACTTCTCTGATGGGAAGATCGACTTGGAGAGATACCGTGGTAGTGTACTTGTTTATAGGTTGATTATTGCTACTATCGTTTCAGGCCTTGTGGCACCCAATCGACGGGGCCAATACTTTAGTCCAGGCTGGGGAATTGCATGGGAGCAAATGGTCTATCACAGGGAGTGCTTTGGTTGGGGACCAGTATTGCTAGCCTCTTTATACAGGGATCTTCATGAGTTTTGCATATCTGGATAGCAGGTCCCTCAGGGCTGGAGTTACTCTTTTACATGTCTGGGCATGGGAGCGGATCCCAGTGCTTCACCCAGATGCCACACCAGTTATTCTTGAGACTGATGATCCTGTTGTTTGGCGATATGACGGGGCACATATCCACTTTACCCACACTGGCGATGAGTTCTCGATGAGATTAGAGAGTTCATCTGGAGGCCTTGGATGGGCATTGGCCCATGGTATGATGATGTTCAATAGTTGTTCTATGCCCGCCAAGAAAAATGGATGCAGGGTCGAGAGCACACTATGATTGAGAGATATCTTCCAGACAGGGTGGCCCGACAGTTTGGAGAGATGCAGGACAGACCAGACGACCAATATGTGGCGATCTTTTCCTATATGACTAGAGAGACATCATGGGGCCAACCCATTGTGTCAACTGAGGTAGTGTCCTCTTTCAGATAGTTGGTGGCCTGACTGTGGCCATATGATCAGGGGCCAGCAAATGCAAGGGTTACTCCAGCATACAAAGCTTGGTTCAGGCCTCCCCTAAGATTGATAGTTCTTGGTACAGTACTGCCACGGTGGAGACCCAGAGGTAGGACAACTAGCAGAGGTAGAGGACAGGGTAGAGGAGGAGGTGGACCACCTCCTAGGGATCCAACACAATAGTCGCCTCCCCGAGTAGGGGGGTAGGATTGTCAGCTGAGAGCAGTCCCGCAGTAGCAGCCATCAATGTAGCCAAACCTTAGAGATGCACAGATCCAACAGTTGCAAGGTCAGATTCAGGTGTTGATGGCAGAGTGGGATTAGGCTAGGCAGCAGGTTGCAGCAGTTACCGCTGAGAGAGACCAGGCATGATTTGAGAGGGATCAGGAGATTGGTCAGTGGAGGTAGCTGGAGAGAACAACTTCCTCATCCCGGGGCTGGTCAGTTACCCTACATGCATACAGAGAGGTGGTCAGGGAGGCCGAGTATTATCGACAACAGTATAGATAGGCAGTGCCAGTCGTAGGCTGAGTGCGAATTTTTCTTAGCAGACAGGGATGAGGCCCCCAGAGGATCACAGTGAGAGGCAAGTGGGAGAGGGCAGAAGCCAACAGGGCTATCCCTTTGAGTACAAATAGTTATTATTTTTTGATTTATGGGCCTCGATTACTCGCCCCTTTTTGTACTATATACGTTGATTACACACTTGATCTGATTTTGTATCATGACATAATTTTTTTTTGATGATATATATGAGATGATTTTCCTTTATGAAATGTTTTGCAATGTATGATATGTTGATGTATTTTAATTTCCTATATGCTGTGAGATGTTCCTATTTCTTATGCTTATGCGATATGATGATGTTTCTAATGGATGCATTTCTTTTTGTATCTTTTTCATGCATTTTTAATGATGATCTTATGAATGTAATGTATGCTAATAATGGTGTATTGATGTGCAAATGGTAATGGATGCAATGCTTTCTTAAGATGCTTAGAATAACAAATTTATATTATTCCTCATAACTTAAGATAATGATATGATGCAATATGCTTCTTATGCTAATGATCTAGTGGATGCAGAGTGTATGCATTGGAGATGTTCTGATTACTGTCATGATACCATGTTAGTATGGAAAGAAGATAGAAGAACTTGGAAACAATGAGTTAGTTAGGATGATAGTGATTTGCTTACCAGGAGTCAGGATTTTTAAAGGGTCAATTACGTTATGTTTGATAACACACCTAGGTACAATGTATCAAGGTATAAAGAACCAAGATGGCATGGTACCTAGTGTGATGGACTTTGACTTGACAATCAGATAGGAATATTCTTATTCACACTTAGCATGCATACTTCATTCAGGATGTAGTTCAGACATTCTAAACATCTCATGCCAAAATATAGGAGAGCAAGCTTTCCTATGCGGTCAACAAGATATCTAAAACATCCTCTCCACATACCAAACAAAATACATATGACTAAGTTATTTTACAAGTGTATTCCACAAGCATAGTAGATAAAAGAGACAATGATCTTTGCCCCATTCCTTTCTCTCTAAACCTATTTTTTTTAGGCATCATCGAGAGGTCCTTGGAATGAGCACAAAATAAGATAAGTCAAGAAAAAACCAAATAAAGAAAACAAACAAGCTAATGTTCTTCATACTGCTAGCCAAGGCTAAACTACTATGGGGTACCTGATGCTTATGTCCATCGTGGGAAGGATTCATCCTAGGACATGTTGTGATTAGGGTTTTGATGGGATTGATTATGTGATAAGCTATTGATATTCCGAGTTGATCAACTTCCTTGCTTATTGACTTAGACTTTTGAGACCCTGACGATTATGTGTTCAGTTTTGAACCTGCTAGACTTGCTCCTGACTGACTTACCAAAGGGTGACGACGATGAATGATTTTATTATGAGTGATGAAAATCGCGAGTGAAGGTGAGATGAGGTGGATGCACCATTTTGGATTTTTCAGATATTTTGAGGCTGTTTTTGGTATTTTTGAAGTGTTTTACAAATGTTTTTTGGTATTTTCGAGATTTACGATGAAGAGACTAACTAAAAGACCTATCCTAGGGGTCTCGAGATCTGATCCATAGATTAGCCTTGCCTACATTATACACACAAAGACCACGTAGTTTGACTGATGATAGACTTGACTCAATGATAAGATGGGCAAACGTTTTTCCATTTTATTGCAACAGACGCCTAAGGACTGACCTAAACTATCTCAGGGGATGATGAAAGATCAACCTTGCCTATGTTCAAGCTCAGAGACAATGTAGTTCAAACAAGGTGGAAGACTGACAAGACTCAATGATGAATGTTTTTCAAGATATTTTGAGATTTTTGACATGTTTTGGATTTTTTTGATGAATTTTCTGAATGTTTTTGGATTTTCTGATGTCTTGGGAAGAGCACAAAAAAATACACAAATCCGATCTAGTGCCAGTTTCAAAGACATGCCCCCAACGTTAAGCGGTAGACTACTTCGATAAAGGCAAGACAAACTGAGCTTAGGAATATGCCAAGTAGTACTATGGTGAAATATAATATGGGCATCAGCTCAGGCTATGGTATGGATGCGAGCAGATGGGTGGATGGATTAATGAAATATAATGGAATGGATGGTTGATTCATGCAGATCCTGGTGGATGGGGAGTGCTTTATTTACACTTGGTGCCTGTTTGCCAAGTTTTCACCAAGGTACTTGTCCAAAGCGCCACCAAAGTGGTTTTCACTAGAGGACGATTTTTTTTTGTACTGTTTTCAATCCTTTTTTTGATTTTTTAGGATTTTTATTTTTTTGTTGTCACCAAGATGCCTATTTTCCAGGTTTTCATCAAGGTAACCATTTTTTCAAGACATTTTCTATTTTTTCTATATTTTTGGTTCTATACCTTGCAAGTTCTTAGGCATAAAACTTTTTGAGATGGGAGTTGTTCAGAGGCTCCTGCAGAGGCTCACCTTCTGGTGTTGCTAATTGATATGCTCCTGATTTATAGTTGGCTATGATGATGAAAGGTCCCACCATTTGGGTTCAAATTTACCTTTTCTCTCTGGATTCAGCACATTCCTTTGGTTCTCTTTTAGCACAATGTTGCCGACTTGGAAGGTGCGTTGCCTGATCTTCTTGTTGTAGTTGCGTTTCAGGCGATTCTGATAGACCTGTAGATGGTTGAGGGCGTCCATGCACCGTTCATCTAATAACTCCAGCTCATTCAGTCGTGAGACCCTGTATTCTTCATCTGTGATGAGGTTTTGCAATGATATTCTTAGTGACGGGAGCTTGATCTCGATTGCGAGGATGGCTTCTGATCCATAGACCAGGGAGAATGGGGTGGCACCTATTGGCATGCAGATGTTGGTGCAGTAGGCCCATAAGATGGGATTTAACTGCAGATGCCAGTCATGACCAAAGTCATTGACTATGTTCTTAAGGATTTTCAGAATGATTTTGTTGGTAGCTTATGCTTGGCCGTTGCCTTGTGGGTAATATGGAGTAGAAAAGCGATGTTGGATTTTGAATTTTTCGCACAAGTCACGGACATCCTGATTCTTGAAAGGTGTCCCATTATCAGAGATAATGGATTGGGGGACACCATATCGACAAATGAGATAGTTTAGGATGAGCTTGGATTTCTGCTTTCCGGTGATGTAGGTTATGGGAATTGCTTCGACCCAATTTGTGAAATACTCTGTGGCGGTGATGATGAATTTGTGGCCATTGGATGAGGTGAGTGTGATTTTGCCTATGAGATTGAGCCCCAATTGTGAAAAAGGCCATGGTGTGACAATAGGATGTATTTCTTGAGCTGGTGCATGAATAAGGTCTCCATGATGCTGGCACTGTAGACACCTTCTGATGAAGTCATGTGCCTCTCTTTCCATTGTCGGCCAATAGTACCTAGTTCTTAGTAACTTCTTGGCCAAGGTCATACTGATCGAGTGTGAACCGCAAGTGCCATTATGTACCTCAGTTAGAGCAATCAAGGATTCCTCAAGTTTTAAGCAACGTAATAGGGTTCCATCAATGCTTCTACGGAAGAGGGTTTCCCCTAGGATGACAAAACGTAAGGACCTTTTGACGAAGGTTCATATGAGGTTTGGGGTAATATTGGCTGGGAGGACTCCTAGTCTCAGGTAGGTGTAGATGTCGTGATACCAAAGATCACTGGGACCAATGAGTTCGCACGCATATTTTGACTCTGGTACCTCGAAAGTGGGTATGAGAAGCTGCTCTATCAAGAATTCATGTTTTGAGACATTGCAAGGGATATCCAGTAAGGATCCAATTGTTGCCATGGTATCAACTGCGCTATTGTTAGCCCTTGGTATTTGCTCAAAGGTGATATTAATAAATTATTCTTTGAGGCTTTCTACTAACTTATTGTATGGTGTGAGCTTATCATCCTTAGTTTGGTATTCATCATTGACTTGGTTGATAATAAGTTGTGAATCTCCATAGACCTTTAATGCCATGATTCTCCATTGTGCTGCAATTTTGAGACCTATAGTTAAAGCCTCGTACTCTACAATGTTGTTGGTACAGGGGAATGCAAATTTGTAAAATCTTGGTATGCAATCCCCCTGTGGGGTGATAAAGAAAACACTGGCTCTTGATCCATGTTGTGTGTGGGAACCATCGAAGTAGAGTTTCCAGTGATCGGCTATGTTGAGATTAAAGATGGATTTGTCTGGAAATTCTGATATGAGTGGATTCTTTGCATAGATGGGAGCTTCTACCAGTTGTTCTGCAATGACTTGTCCTTTGATTGCCTTTCACTCCACATATTCAATGTCATATTTTGATAGTATCATGACCCACTTAGCCATCCTTCCTGTGAGCATAGCTTTTGATAGTAGATATTTTAAGGGATCTATTTTGGCAATGAGTTTGATTTTGTGTGCCAGCATGTAATGTCGGAATTTTTATGAAGCAAACACTACTGCTAGAAAGGATTTTTCAATGAATGAGTAGCTTAACTCATGGCCAACCATTGTTCTGCTGATGTAATAAATGGCCCTTTCTATCCCATTTTCATCGTGTTGAGCTAAAAGAGCACCCAGGGATACTGCTGTTGCTGAGATGTATAAGATCCGTGGTTTTCCTGCAATGGGTGGCATTAATACTGGTGGCGTGAGTAGATATATTTTTATTTTGCTAAATGCCTGTTCGTATTTTTCATCCCACTTGTATGCTACTCCCTTGTGGAGTAGATGTGAATATGCAATCTGTTTGTCTACAAGTTGCGCTATGAACCTCCGAATGGATTGGAGTCTGCCTTGCAATCCTCTGAGTTGTTTCAGTGTCCTTGGTGCTTCCATGTCGAGGATTGCCTTAACCTTTGTGGGATCCACCTCTATTCCCCTCATCGATACTATGTATCCCAGAAGCTTACCTGATTTTACCCCAAAGACACATTTCTTAGGGTTAAGCCTGACCTTCTACTTTTCCAATCTATCGAGGATGTCACTTAGGGTTTCTATGTGGTTTTGCCTCTTCTTTGATTTATCCAGTATATCATCTACATAATCTTCGATGATTTTGTGTATCATATCATGGAAGATTAGTGTCATGGCCCTCTAATATGTAGCCCCTACATTTTTTAGGCCAAATGGCATCATATTCCAGCAGTAGGTGCCCCATGGACATGTAAATGATATCTTATGATGGTCTTCTTTTGCAATCATTATCTAGTTATACCCCGAGAAGCCATCCATTAGTGATAGCATCTCATGTCCGGCTGTCATGTCCACTATCATATCAATGTTAGGTAGTGGAAAATCATCCTTAGGACATGCTTTGTTGAGGTCTTTGAAGTCTGTGTAGATACATATGCCCCCATTTGGTTTTGAAACTGGTACAAGATTGGATACCCATTCTTGATAGTGGATTGAGTGTATGAAGCCAAGATCCAAGAGTTTCTATAATTCTACCTTGACTAGCAAGGCTATCTAGGGATGCATTTTTCTTAATTTTTGTCTTATCGGCTTCGCCCTAGGGTAAACAACCAAATGATGAACCACAACTTCTGGATCTAGACCTGGCATGTCAGCATAGGTCCATGTAAAATTTACCTTCCTTTCCTTTAGAAATGCTGCTAGTAGTTCTTGTTCTTCTATCAGGAGTGACTCAACATAGAAAGTGATTTGTGGTGCTGTCTTCGTTCCCAAGTTGACAGGATTACACTGTTCTACCAAGATTGCAAATTTTTCTTGATGTAGTGCAGTAGGGGGGAGATTGAATCCTTCATCCTACGATGCCTTAGAGAGGTTTTCACCATTGGATGTGTCCTTTATTTTTACTGTTATGTGGTTAGAGAGTGCCATAGTGTGGTTTTCACTCAATAACTCCGAGCTTATTCTCGTTATTTTCCTTTTGCGACTAAAGGACTCAATCATCTCCCCATAATATGCTTGAATGTCTAATGTGATGTTGAAACCTGCCTTGTGATCCTAGCACAAAACTACATCGCTTAGTCCCATAAATTCTGAGAGTGCCTCATCATTTTCGAATGAGTCTAGAATTGGTGGTCCTCGTTGGTCATGATTGATGAGTTGAGGATATACTAAGTTAATTTTGTGGGTTTGTTGGTTTGACTCAGTGGGTGAGGACTAATCATATATAAGGAGGAATCCTCAAAGAGCATGGGAAGGCCTGCTATGGTATCATCCTCGTCACTTATGGCACAAAAATCAGTTACGTAAAAAGTGAAATTGTCAAGTGGGATACCTATGCATACGGGTGGTTGTTGATACTTGAGGAAGGGACCTGACTGCCCTACTAGGAGTACCTCTGCCATGTATGGTTATACTCGGGGGAGTACATCTGAGGCCAAGGTTTCTCATTCTTCTTTCTGCAATGATGGGCTCCAAGCATCTATCACTGTTCCTTCCAAGGATTTAGTATCTATTGTAACCCATACCAAGCATTATTTGTAGCTCTCTGTTGGCTTCATCCATAGGTAATGTGGGTGTGGGTCCTGCATCATGGTATATTGTGCTTGAAATATCTTCCTCACCAACATTTTCCAAACTTAGGTCTCCCCAATGATGAAATCTAGAGGGGTCTACCCTAAGGGTGTGGACGGGTGTTTCGTTTGATTGAGGTTGCTCATGCGATCTAGGAGATAGTGGTAACTCTCCTACAAAAAATGCACTCTTTTTCATTCTGTAGTCTCTGTATCCATTGTCCTGGATCATGAGTTTGATGTCAGATATATCAAGGATGGCAGGTCTCTCTATCGCAAAAGTGGAGGCAAGGTTAGATGGGTCGATGTATGCAGTGGATGGACCTTCATCATTTTTCGGCACTTGGGGGATTTTAGAAAACTTGGCTTCCAAGTTTTTGCAGTAGGCGAATGGTTCGGGATCCCCGTGTATAGTGAGTTCCTCATTTTGGTACAAAAATTTGATGCATTGATGATATGTTGAGGCCACTGCTTTCATTCTGTGGATCCATGGACATCCTAGGAGGATGTTATATGGTAGGTCAAGGTCAAGGACCTGATAGGTAGTCTCCATGGTTGTCGATCCCACTTGGATTGGGATTTTAATAGTGCCCTGAGACACTCTTTCTTGATCATCATATTCTCTTATAGTGATGCTTTTGTTCTTGTTGATGGAATCCTCGGTGAATCCCAAGCTCTTTATAAGTTTGAGAGAGAAAATGTCAAGGCCTGCACCTCCATCCACCAGGACCCTTTTAACTTTCTTTTTGTGAATCAACACTTGCAGATGAAGTGCACGATTATGAGATGGCTGGGGGGGGAAAGTCTTGATCAGAGAATGTAAGGATATTTGGTGTGATGATATTACCAACCATAGCCTGAAACTATTTTGTGTCAAGGGTGGCAGAGATGGTGGATGCCGCTAATGCTTCATCAAGAATTTGCCTATGGGCAACATAAATTTTTAACAGTTCCATGATGGAGATCTATGGAGGGGTTCTTTTCAGCTGGTCGATGACACTATAATCATAGGGGATGAATTTTGTATTTGAAATGGGGGTCTTAGATGGTTGCGGTGCCCTTGCAATGGTGACCTTTCCGCCACATGTGGTGACTCCACAATCGGTGTTGGCTCCTTTGACATTAATGACTGTGACCACTTCATCTACACATGCGACCATCTCTTCATATACTAGAATAGCACTAGCATATTTTTGCTTGCTCTTGTTGTTCCCCTGACTATTTCCTTGATTATGATTTGGCATCGGATTTGTGCATATTTTGAGGTTTTGGTTTCTAGCTGGTTGTTCAACATTTATGATCTTGTCCTCGATAAGGTCTTGGATGATATTCTTCAGCCTCATGCAATTTGTGGTTGTATGTCCCTTGATCTTGTGAAAGTCACAAAGGAGGTTTTCATTGTACCATGGCAGTTTGGTCATGGGTTCCACATATTGCTCAGAGTTGGAGACTTTGATAAAGTTTTATTTGACCAATTTCTTCATTATGGATTCAATTGTTTCTCCAAGAGCCATGAACTTCCGCTTGGGAGGATATTTGCCTCGTGGAGGTGGTCCTCCTTGATTTCCCAAGTTATTGATTTGGTTGGTGGGGAGTGGTTGTTATTGTGCTACTACTGCATTAGTTTGCACATTATTGCGATTATGATTTTGTGGCTGGTGATGAGTTTGGATATTTTGTTTAGGAGAATTTATGACCACCTTAGCATCGACCACACCATCGTTTGTGATATTTTTGTTCCTCGACCACGTTCGAGGTTTATTGTTATAATTGTTGGACAAGCGGTTATCCTGTGGTGGAGTAAATGTTGATGTGCCTGCTTGTGCAGTAAGGGCTCTTTCAATGTTGAGTGCCTTTGGGATTAATTGATCGTACAATGTGATGCATTGCTTTTTTATGTAGAACGCCAAGTTTTCATCCATATTGGATATGATTGTGCAAACTTGTTGTTCTTCTGGCATGGTCCACTTGCTCTGATTGGCCTTGGATCTCCATCTTTGCAAGAAGGATGCGAATAGCTCTACTTTTCTTTGTTTGAGCGTTCATAGTTCTTCCAAACTAACATCTGCACCCATGTTCAAGGCATAATTTTTAAGGAATGCTTCCACAATTTCCTGGAATGTTTTAATGCCTATGGGTAGGCGAGAAAAGCATTCAATGGTAGGACCAGTCAGGCTTTGGGGGAAAAGTTGCATCAGATATGTGTCATCGTATGCAACCTCCAAGCAATGCACTTGAAATTCCCTGATGTGATTTTCAGGGTTTCCCGCTCCATTATACTTGTCAAATTTGGGGATTTTAAATCCCTTTGGGTATGGTATCATTGTGAGATCTCTATTGAATGGATAGAGACACAGGTTGCCGGTGTTCTCATTGTTTTTCCTACTTGGAGGTCCAACACCTGCTGCGAGAGTAGTTTGATTTGCGTTGTGACATCGTTGTGCGGATCGGGAGGTGGGATGAACATGTTTTGAGGTGTTCGGGGTGTTTGATTTGTGGGAGGGGTACTGGTGGGAGTTTGTTGCAAGCTCTGTTGTGCGTTTAAGGTCTGTTGATATGCTTGCATTTGTGTCAACAACTCCTGTTGTTGATCTTGTTCCAACAAAGCTTGTTATTGGTCCATCTGTTGTTGTTCCCATAAAGCTTGTTTTTGGTCTAGTTGTTGTTGTGCCAACAAAGCTTGTTGTTGGTCGAGCTGTTGTTGCGGCAACAAAGCTTGTTGTTGGTCTAACTGTTGTTGTGCCAAAAAAGCTTGTTGTTTAGCTTGCTGTTGTGCCTGAAAATCTTGCAAGGCTTGTTGGTATGCTTGGTGATGGATTTTTTGTAGTTGTGCTCGATATTGTGCCCTCGCCTATTGAGCCTGGTGCTGGGCTTGATTTTGAGCTTGCGCTTGTTGGTCTGCTTCAGCCACTTGTGCAACTTGTGTGACTTGTTGGGCTTGTGCAGCTAGTTGTGCTCGTGCTTGCTGAGCAGCCTGCTGTGAAACTTGTTGGCTTTGTTTCAGTACCCTCTGATGATTGGCATTTTGGATGGCTTGGATCATGGTGATGAATGAATTCGTCATGTTAGCTTTTGGTGGGATTAGTGGTGGATTGGGAATTGTGCTAACCATTATGACGAGCGAAAGGGTTGTGTTGCTGGTTGGGATTTGGGTCATTGGTGGTGTGGTTGATATGCTCGGTCCTTGAGAAGGTATTTTTTGAGAGATTTGAGGACCAACTGATGTATTGACCATGGTGGCTTGATTGGTTTCCACTTGTTGTTGTGATGCTACCAACAAAAGGAGAGGATTCGATGTGATGCTCGGATTGCCTAGATTTGAGAAACTAGCGGTGGTTAGGGGGGGAAGACCCAATCCAAGAGGTGATATGGATTTGAGCGGTAATGGAGGAAAAGATGGTATGCTCCTCTGGAAGGAGAACGGGTCAGTGAATCCTGCTATTCCAAACAAACCACCTTCTCCTTGTGGTAGAGAAGTTTGTATGTTTAACAAATAGGATGGTGTTGCATGGAATGCAGATGAATCTGTGTGATTATGGAAGGTGAGTGGGATGTATGGGTGTGATGGATTCACCGGGACAGAGTTATCCGGTGTGGTACTGACATTTACCTCTTTGTTGTTTACAAGGCGATGCTTTTGTAACTCTTGAAACATTGCACTTCCCTTGTTTACAATTGGTGAGGTTGGTGTGATTGTCGATATGGTTTGAGGCATTTCTTGAGTGATATTCAGAGTTGACATTGGGGATGTGTTTGTAAGAGGCCTGTCCATACTAGTTCCTACATCAAGGTCAGAAGGGAACTGGACTCCTCCTTCCATTAACGTGCATAAGTATTTAAACATGGCGTTGACAATTTTATGATTCTCTGGATTTTGAACCATTTCTAGCATTTATGATTGTGTCATTCCCAAGTCCTCGTTTGTGATGTCCTCTTCATAGCCTTCCTCTTGAGGATTTTGTGATGGTAGAGGAGATCTACTTGGGGGATTACTTTATCCCGCAAGGTTTACTTCGGTGGTTACTTGACCCAAGTCACTAGAAGTTGATATTTCTTTGGTATTTTCCATGTTCCTCTTGTGTTGTGATCTTGTTTGGACCATAAAATAGGGATCGTTTGATCTTCATCTTTAGGCCCAAAAGAGAAGAACTAGGGAAGTCCAAGGATCAAAGGGGGTGGTGATGGTGATGAGATAAATGGATGATGTGAATGAGTGAAATTTTTGAAGAACTTTTTAGGGGTAATGCTAAATTTTAGGGCTTGGATTGATTTTGATAGTTTGACTAGGTGTATTAAGTTAAACAAGATGGTAGTGAACTTGTAAACCCTAGGAAGTTGTGTTATCCTAGGGAAAACTCGCATAAGAGAATGGATTGGCTAAGTGTGTTAAGCCAACCAAGGTGATCATGAACTAGTAGACCTCAAGAAGTTGCGTTATCCTAGAGGCAAAATTTTTCAAGAGATTTGACTATTTGGCTAGGTGTATTAAGCCAAATAGAGTGATATTGATTTATCCTTTAAGTTTAGCATGAATGATTTTTCTAAAGTTCCCAAAATTTTGTTTGGTGGGATGAAATTTGATTGATGGAGAGATGGATGAGAGTGAAGACTTTGATCCTAGACTTTGACCTAGACACGACTCCTTTTTACAAAACCTCGGTATTGAAAAACATGCTATACTTCCTATGTGAGGAAAACAAACCTTTCAAAAAACTTAGGATTCTATTGATAATAAAATGCATACAAACTTGGGTTATTCCTTGAAGCCTTCTTATAGAAATTATACACCAATCTTTCTTTGACTTCAAGGAGCATTTCAAGACGTTGTTCTCGAGCTTTTAGACTAATCCTTTTGAATCTTGGTTTTGGGATTTTGACCTTTCAGGAAATCATTTGAGACAACACATGTGAGATCCAATTTTTCTTTTATCTTTCCTTAGTGAGTTATTTTTATCAAAAGCACTTTCTTGATTATTGTTCAAACTGCATGTGTAATGTCCTACTTTCTTTTCATCCCATAAGGTCCATTATGTGGAAATCAAAGAAATTAGGGAAAAAGTTTCCTAGGTTGACCTTAGTGAAAACAAATGATGATTAAACCCAAGCACTTAGAAACCTCTAAGGATATGATCCCTAGGGAATGCAAGAGCACTTAGATTTGTCAAAGTATATTTGTTTCCTCCAAGAGGTTTGAAATTTAGAGCTCTTTGTGAATGTTTGTTTTTCAATTGTTTTGAGGACGAAGCAATGTATTTTTTGATTTCAAGCACATGTACAACCTTAGGATGAAGAGACAATATTTTGTTGGGTTCCCACTTGGACGAACCCAACTGCGCATATTCAATGTAGATGACTAGATGCTTGACCACACAGGCTCCCCCTTATAGTGCACTCACTTCTCAGGTCAGCCAAACATCAGTACTCTTGAATCTCCCATGGCATACTTTTCATCTCTACAACATAACATGTATCACGTGGGGCGACTTCAAAGGACATGACCTTTTGCACCAAAAAAATAGATAAGGATTTGGCCTTTGCTAAACAAGGGTTTTAATTCGGTCTTTCTGTTCGTGGAGATTGAACCATGCGGTGAGAGACCATTGTTGCCCTTCTCGTTGGAGCCAATCGCATGATACTGGATTTTATTCCAGTACCCACTTTTATATCCCAGTTGTAAATACACTTGTCCTTAGTGTGTTACCAGTTGGGTCGTTCCCTTGGGTGAGTACTTTTTCCCACAAGGCAGGCCCCCTAAGATAAACAAAAGTGAGTAAACATATTTGTAGTTTGATCAACCTTTGTTTAGAAAAAAAGGGAGAACACACGCAATAAGCCTACTCACACTCGCAAAATGTTTTGTTCAATTTTATACCCAAAATGAAGTGTGGAGGTAATCCTTTTGACAACTTAGTATCACAAAAAGACTTTTGATTCTCAAGATCGTTGTGAGGCACAAGACAATCACATACATCTTTTAGATGATATTACTTTGTGAAAAGGATTACAAAACATCAAAATACACATGTTCATTTTAATCCTCAAAGCAAAAAATGAGTTCTTTTTAAAACACCAACTTTGAAGTGTGAGAGTTGCCTTGTTCAAATTTTAAAACTTAAACCAAATCTAGTAGATTTTTTCTAAGGTTCTTTTTAAGCCTTTTTGCAAACTTTTGAAAAAGAAATTTGTTTGTTCTTTTTAAAACCCAAAAGAAAAATTAGTGTTTTCTAAGGCATGAAAGTAAACAAATTCCTTTTTAAACAGAATTAAAGATCCTCTAAAAGTGTTAAACAACACTATAGTGTTTAAAACACTTTATGTGTGATGAAAATGATGCCATGATGAACCTCCTATTTTGCTTTCTCCCTTGTTCTAACCTGCAAAATGATAAAAACCAGAGAGTACAAAAAATAGAAAACAGGTCAATAGTTAGAAAAATCTAAAAATTCAAAAGGCACATGTTAAAATTTGAATTCTGATTGTTTTCCGCAGTGCAGTTAACGGGTGCGGCACAGTTTGGAACAAGAGCGATGCTATATAGCACCGCACATTTGACTGGGTGCGGCGCTCTATAGAAATAGAGAGCACGGGTGTGGCAGAGTTTTGTAGGCGGCGTAGTTTGCAACTTAAAATCCATGGCCGAGTTTGGGAATTTTGAAAAATTTCGAGCGGGAAAGCGGGTGCGGTGTGGTTTGAAAAAAATGTGGTGCGATATGGCATCGCGCCTACAAATGCGACACAATACAGAGCTATGGGACTGGGTGTGGTTGAGTTTGGAACTACAGATTCACGACGAAGTTTGAAGTTTTGAAAATCCTGACGCGAGAAGCAAATGCGGCATAGTTTGGGTTATCAATGGTGCGATATAGCATCACACCTGCAAATGCGGCGCAATATAGAGCCGCATGCCAGTAACCTGCAAAAGAAAATGAGAAAAATGCAGAAATTTTAAGAAAATGTGATTAAAAATTGCTCAAACCCTCCTTCTAGCGCCAAAATGTGAACCCCTAAACTTGCAATTGCACAAAAACAACAAACAAATCAAGATTTTAGATCATATGCAAGCAAGAATGAAAGATTCCCCATGAAATCCATTTACTAAAGTTTAAACTAGGAAAATGAAGAACAAAGTATAGAAATGCAAATGAATCCTCATTAAGCAAACAAACTTGTGATCCCATGGGGGAATTGGTGCCAATTGATTTGTCGAAATTGGCCCTTTCCCAACTCCTAAATTGCAATGTTGATGATGGTGGATTGATCAAATCTCCATGGTGAGATTTGAGCATAACCTAGCTATGGAATTGTGAAAATGATGAATATGTGGAATGATGTGCACAAAATTGGCTCTTAATGTCAAGAGAGTAACTTTGCATGAGATTGTGGATGAATAATGAGAAGATAAGCCTTCTATTTATAGATTTGAATTTTGAAGAGAGAGAAAAATTTGGGCAATGTGGGACTAACTTTCACCCAATGGCCAAATGCCACTTGTCACCATGTGAATGGTTGTGCATATTTTAGCCAAAGTGCCAATAAATGCAATTAGGTGGAATTTGAAATTGAGGAAATGACATGTGAGAGGGAAAAATGAATGAAATAAATGTCACTTGGCTCAATGCACAAGGACATGTAAGAGGAGTGAATGCTTTGTTGGAAGTACCCATCCACTTGGACTTTTTGAATTCAAATTTGAGGGAATATTCCCTTTTTATGCCATGTGAAGGAAAATAGAGATTTAATAAATGAATTAAATCTATTTTCATATGCAAGTTGCATTGTTTAGAGGATTTTAGTGATAGTGATTAAATTAATCAAGACTTTGATTAAATTAATGAGGGATTAGATGATTTGACAATTTTGACTTAAATTGATGAATTGATTTAAATTAGAATTGAAAGGAAATGATTAATTAAATAAATGATTTTGATTTATTTAATTAAAAGGGGAAATGTTAGATTAAATTAAATAATGTTTAATTTAATAAGAAGACTTTAGAGACTTTAATCAAATAAAATGATTTATTTAATTAAACAAAGACATAAGGTTAATTAAATTAAATTGATTAATTTAATCAATGGAGGAGAAAGACTTAATCAAATAAATAATGATTTATTTAATTAAGAGACAAAAGGTGATGAAAAGCTGAGAGTATGATTTAGGAGGAAATGCCGTTAGTAAACAAGATCAAGTGTGCTGAACCAAATTGTACATTTTCCATGTCTACATGATGTAATTAAATAATTGATGTTATTTAACTAATTAGGGTGAAATAAAGTGAGATTAAGACTTTATTAAAAAAATGCAATTTATTTAATTAGTTGATTTGATGAAAAGTGAACTAGTTAAATAATGTCGTTTTATTTAATTAATAGCAGAAATAGGGTTTTAGGACTTTATTAAATAATTGTAATTTATTTAATTAGTCCAAAATGATGAAAAAGGTGAATTAATTAAATAATGTCATACTATTTAATTAATAGGGGAAATTAGGGTTTCAGATGCAATTGATGTGAAATGCAGTGATGTTTGATGATAATGATGTTGATGATGTGAGAATGTCATTTAGGGTGTGTGATAAGTGTTAGGTCAATTTTACATCGCTACACAAATAAAAGTATTTTTTTCCTCTACCCATCCAGAAATTGAAGGGTTTTTCCTCCAATCACTTGCACACCAAGGATTTTCATCAGGTCAAAAGCAAATAGATGGACACAAAGTCCAATCTATTGGAAAAATCAAACTGATGAAATATTCAGGATGTCTTTTCCCCTTGACAATTGTCTCCTTTTTATAAACTCTCTTTAAGAATTATTTATCTTGGAAAAAATAATTTAATATTAATTTATTTTTATTCTTTTCCCTCCAAAACACTTAGTTTAGCATATTCTCTTTTCCTTGTATATTCCAAGCTAATATAAGTTTGCAACTCCCTCTTGAGATTCCCTACTAATTTTATTTTTTAACTCCTATCCATAAAGATAGATAAATAATAAAATATTCCAAGAAGTTACAAATAGTCTTATTTTCCCATTTAGAAAACCCCACTTATTCACTTAAAATAATAATAATAATTAAGTTGTCTTTTATAATATTTTAAAATAATCTTAGGACCAACATAATAATACTATTTTATTAAAACTATTTTCCTATGAAAAATAAAATAATACTCTAAAGGACTTTAAATATTTAACATTGAAAAGGGGACATCACATTTAACTTGAGTTCAATTACATTTTATCATATTTTCATAATGCTTCTTATGGAGTGTCTACAAAATAAGCCCAAATGCTTAGTTGTCTTCATGAAACATTCTTATGCATTTTATTATTATAGAATATTTAGAAAATGTTTAAGTTAAAAGAAATTATTTAATTAAATATATTAGTTAATTTTAAAAATTACTATACTAGTCGTTTAAAGGTAATTGACATGTCTAAATTAGTTAATTTTTAAAATTATAATGTTAGTCATTTAAAATTGTAAGAGTTGGTTAAGAATGCTCTACATCATGCAAGATTTGCATAGATATTATAGCCACCCAAGACCTAGGAACTTATATGAAAGCACAAGAGAGATCAACTATGAGAGAATAAGAGGTGTGCATTCACTCTAATTTTGTGAATTTATGCTACTCTGCTACTCGATGAATCAATCGGGAGGGGCCCCCATGGAGGCTCCCCCACCAAAGCAACTTGTTGTTTCCCAGATTAATGCTACCTCTCTGTGTGAGAGAACTAAAATATCCTCGTGCACTGCGCATATTCCATCGTTTGGGGGTCCTAACAACCCTATTTTTTTCTCTTGAAGGCAAGACCTATTTAGGCCCAAATGTCCATACGACCTCCTATATAGAAAAGCTTGTTGGAAGTCAAACTTTGACAAGGACACCTTAGAAGTGTATGTCAACTTTTTGTACTGTGTTGGGGGATGAAGCGGACATCCCAAATGTAATCTTGAATGATGCTATGGAGGGTTTGAAGCTAACCTTGGTGGGGAAATTCTTTGCTGGACGACCTAATATAGACCAGGTATGAAAAATGAGCATTTGACACTTGGAAACTTAAAGGAAGTGTTTCTATAAGTGCTATGCCCAAGGGTCTTTTTATGTTTACCTTTGTCATCCCCGAGGATATGTTAAAGGTCCTCACAGGTGGACCATGGGCTTTTGATAGTGGTTTTAAAAATATTTTGTCCTTATGCAAGTGGAAACCAGGGTTTGATGCCTCTGTTGATTTGGGGAAAGTTGCTCCAACCTAGGTTAGGTTCCCTGGGTTGCCACTTGAATTTTGGCATCAAAAGGCCTTTAAAGGAATAGTTGACTCCTTTGGTTCTTTTGTTACCATTGGAAAAGTTACTCTTCTTAAAGAAATATTATTCTATGCAAGAATTTGTGTTAACGTTGAGGTTAATACAGTCCTACCCACTTTTGCTACCTTAAAATCCAAGTTTGGCAAATGGGTTCAGCCTTTAGAATATGAGGGGGCTACGGTTTTTTGTTAGGGATGCAATAAATTTGGGAACTTACAGGATGCTTATAAAATAGCTCCTCTTGACCCTAAGATTCCCCAAATTGAGACACAAATGAATGCTCCTTTGAAAAACATGTTGAATAGTTCAAAGGAACCTGAAACCCCAATACCCAATAAAGAGCTATTAATAATAGAAGAATCCTTTAACCCATATAAGGAAAATAAGATGAATGATACTTCTCCAACAAAGGATGTTTCAAAAGATTATCTGAAAAGGCTATTTTCAAAGGCAGCCAACAAACCACCCACCCTGCCATTTTTAGAGAAACTAGTGGATTTAGAAAAAGAAAAGGAAAACAAGAAAAAAAAATCACCTCCAATACCTCACGAAGAACAACACAATGATATCTAGGATGAAGGGGAAATTATAAGCCAAAAGGATCAAATTTTGATTCCAACTTAGGAAAACCATGATATGTTCTTGGAGGAACGAACATCACAAAGAAAAGATGAGAAAGGATGGATAAACACCAAATCATGAAAAAAGAAAAAAAGAAATGTGGGTGGAAATAGAAAAGTAGGCAGACCCTAATTGAAAGAAACAAGAATCAAAGAAACAACAAAATATGTAGCAACAGGGAAATAGAAGACCCTTGATTCTTTGGTAGGGAAGAAATCAAAAAGGAAGTAAGGGAGGTCGACCTCCCTCTTGGGGTAGTATCAGCCTGATATTGCTCCTCAACTCTTTGTATTTATGAAGATTCAATCTTGGAATGTAAGGGGTCTTAATGGCCCATATAAACAACATGTGCTAAAATCATGTTTAGCTGAGGTGAAACCCAATATCCTCTTGATCCAAGAAACAAAAATGAAAAAGGAAAGTTTTGAGAAAACCTTGAAGTGGCTTTGGCCTGGTGCTAGTTATGATGCCAATGATGTGGAGGGAGCCTCTAGAGGGATCGCTACCTATTGGAATTCTTCCAGGTTTAGTGGCAAGTTGAAATTTAAGAATAAGAATAATCTCTTGATCTGTATGGAGGATGGCGATTCCTTTATTAAATGGTATATGGGGAATATCTATGGCCCCAATTCAAGGTTGGATAGGTTGGATTTATGGAATTTTCTAGATGGAGTTATGACTAATAGCAAGGATGATCTATGGATACTTGGAGGTGATTTTAATTCTCTGTTGTACCCATCTAAGAAAAAAGGAGGCCTAACTGACTACTCTGAGAGTATGATGGATCTTTCAAGCTTTCTTGACTCGGTGGGACTAATGGATGTCCCTCTTACTAGTTCCCACTTTAATTGGACTAATAGAAGGCAAGGCAATCAACTCATCTAGGTTAAGCTAGACAATTTTTTGATCTCCTCTAATTGGAACATTTTACAGAATATCTCTCTTACTACCTTTCCTAGAATGGGTTCTGATCATAATGCTCTTCTTTTGGAATGGGATGATAGGGTGATTAAAAACCTTACCCATTCAGGTATGAAATCATGTGGTCCCTTCATCTGGACTTTAAATATCTAACTGAGGAATGTTGGAACCTACCTTTTGTTGGCACCCCGATGTTTATGCTAACACAAAAGCTAAAAAGAATCAAGGAAAAGGTTAAAGGATGGAACAAATATACATTTGGGAACATTTTTACTACTAAGAGGGACCTAATGTTGAAAATTAAGGAATTCCAAGATCAAATGGAGGCAGTAAATTGTAATGATGAGATCTACATCAAAGAAAGGGAGCTCAAAACCCAATGACACAAAATAAGCAAGGAGGAAAGTTTTTGGAAACAAAAATCAAGGATTCAATGGCTTAAGGAAGGAGATAGGAATACTAAGTTTTTTCACCAATCTACTATGAAGCATAGAGGAAGAAACAAGATAAAATATCTTATCACCTCTAATGGCATCAATCTTGAAGGGGAAAATGAAATAGCAAATGAGGCAGTTTCCTTCTTTTCAAATTATCCAGAGCTTCCAAGGGTCAACAATCTGGATTTGGGGGAGTTCTTGTAGGTTATACCTAATGTTATCATAGATGATGACCTGAAGGAATTAAATAAGACTGTCACTATGAAAGAATTGAAGGAGGTTGTGTTCTCTTTTGGAGCTTTTAAATCTCCTGGCCCTGATGGATTCCCTCCCAGCTTCTTCTGAGTCTACTGGGAGATCGTGTCTATGGACCTCTTTAATATTGTTAAAGATTTTTTTATATTGGGCAAACTCTTGAATTAGATGAATACCAATTTTTTGACCCTTGTTCCTAAGACCACTGAAGCTGCTTCTATGAATTTTTATAGACCTATAAGTCTATGCAACACAACTTATAATATTTTCTACAAAATCATTGGCAACAAGTTGAAACTTGTCTTAGGAAGACTGATAGCTATTAATCAAAAGGGTTTTGTTTAAGGTAGACAAATACTGGATGCAACTATCTATACTCATGAGATATTGCAATCTATGGATTATAGTAAACAACCAAGTATGGTTATGAAATTAGACATCTCCAAAGCCTATGATAGGGTTTTCTAGAATTTTTTATTTCCTGTTTTGGAAAAATTTGGCTTCACTGATGAATTCCTCAATTTGATAAAAGCTTGTGTCACTACCACAAAGTACTCGGTCCTGGTTAATGGTATTGCCCATAGTTTTTTCTCTCCTGGTAGGGGGTTGAGATAGTGAGACCCCTTATCCCCCTACCTTTTTTTTATTGTGGACAAGGCTCTTGGATGAAACATACATAAACAACTTAATAATAAATCTTTGAAAGGTTTTTGTGCTGCTTCTTCTTTAACCTCCACCTCACATCAATAATTTTTTGATGATACCATTCTCATGGGGGAGTCTTCGGTGGTTGAATCTAAATAGTGGAAAATAATTATGGACAAATATGCTGAAATATCATGACAATATATAAATTACCAAAAAAGAATTTTTTTTTTTTTTAATACTAGCCTGCTTGTGAAAAATAAAGTGATAAGGATTTTGGGATGTTTGGAAGCGGAGCTACTTGCTTCTTACCTGGGCCTACCACTTTTCTCTCAAAAGTCAAACAACAACTATTGGAACTATATAGTGGAGAAAGTCCAGAAAAAATTGGCTTCTTGGAAAGGAAAATTGTTGAGCTTGGCAGGAAAAATTCAGCTTTTAAAGGCTTCTCTACACTTGTCTATTATCTTTCTATGTTTAATATACCAACATATATTGTTGAGAGAACTGAAATAATTCAAAGAAGATTTTTATGGTCAGGAGTGGAGGAAAGGAAAATAATGGCTCTCATCAAATGGGATAAGGTGTGTTCCTCGAAGAAAGGAGGGTTGGGAATTAGAAGATTAAAATTGTTTAACAAGGATCTGGTGGCGAAAATGGGTTGGTTTCTCCTGGAAAATGAAAAAGATTGGGCTACAATCCTAAGGGAAAAGTATCTTAAAAATAAGGACACTAGTTGTTTTCTAAGGAAGAAGGAGCTTCCGCATGGGTTTGTGTTTTGGAATAATCTCCTTAAAACTAGAGGAGTTCTTACTAGAGGAGTTATAATGAGGATTGGTAATGGGCTACATACTAATTATTCAGATGACCCTTGGTCCACACCAACCCCACTTTTGGCCTCTGGAGATCTCCAACAAATCAAAATGAAACTGAAAAGAGACATTGGAAAAAAGTTTCTAATTATCTAGTGTGGCAAGGATTGCATCCCTGGTGGAAAAAATTCAAAGACTACCTAAATAATGTTGTTCTCAGGGGAAGCAGACAATAGAATTGGGATGCTACTATTGACTTGCTAATGAAAAAAATAGGAAATCCTAACCTCTTTTCAAGAAACAAAAAGGATGTATGGATCTGGACAAAAAATGCTACTGGTAGGTTCTCGGTTAAATCAACCTATGACTCCATGATACAACAAACTTAGGTTTTAGGATATTTTGATTGGCTCAAAGTTTCGAAGAAGAATCTTATCCCAAAAATTAATTGCTTTTGGTGGATGGTTATACATGGTAAGATCCTCACTATAGACAACCTAAGGAAAAGAGGTTGGTACTTGGTCAATAGATACAGTCTTTGTAATAAAGAAGAGGAAACTATCATGCATCTGTTCTTTCAATGTTCTTATGCCCAAGAAGTCTGGGGTTTTTTCTCAATGTTTTGAAGGTGGAGTGGGTTTTTCTAGCTAGTGTCCAAATGTTTGTGGAAGGATGGAGCTTTTGCCCTTATTCCCACAATATAATTTGTTATCTATGGGGACAAATTCCCCCATTTCTGGCTTGGGGCTTGTGGAAAGAGTGAAACAATAGAGTGTTTAGGGATACTGCTAGAACTAGCAAGGAGCTATGTTTAATTGTTAAAAGACAAATTTAGGAAAATGTGGAAAACTACAAGTACAATCAGGCTAAGAAACAACCTACATAGCAAGAGCTAAGCATACAATAGCAATGGGAGCTTTCCCATGACCTAGATAATATAATTGGCTAAAACAACTTATAAGAAGGAATACTTTCTGGATCCCCCCGGATATAGGATGGATGAAATGTAACTTTGATAATTGCTCAAAGGGGAATCCTGGATGGGCTGGTGCTACTGGAGTAATACGAGATGATAAGGGTGCCTATCTGAATAGATACAACAAAGGCTTAGGAACCACAACAAACAACTTTGTTGAGGCGTCAACTGTTTGGATAAGAATTAGACTTCTAAAAGAGGAGTACAACAAGGTAATTATAGAAGGAGACTCAAAACTAATAATAGATTATCTCAAAAAAATGGCGAATATTCCTTGGGAAATCAAAGATTTGTTGGATGATTGCAAAATTATGTTACAAGAGATTCAATGTGTTAAAATTTGCCACTCCTTGAGGGAAGGTAATAAGGCGATGAATACGATGGCCAAGCTAGGAGTTAATCAGGAAATTTTAATAATTTGGGACTTCTCTAATCTGCCTAATCATATTAAAGAAGTTTTAGCTATAGACAAACATAGAGAAAAAGAATGGGTTTTTTAATTATTAATAAGAGTGTTGGGGTGAGAAGGATTATGAGGATGTGGACCCCGTAGATGCAAGCTGGAAAGAAGAGTGTTGGTGTGAGAAGTCTTACGAGGATGTGGACCCTATGGTTACAAGCTGGCAAGATGACTGGTTGTTGGTGGAGGCACGTTGTGCAAGGTTGGCCAAATCCCGATCAAAGGAAAAGCCAATGATGGAAAGGATGATCGAACGACAAAATTTTGTACAATAATAGGATAGATTTAAACAAGGAAATAAATCTCATGAGGAAAAATCTTAGGTTTGATCCTTGATGTGACAGATGGAATTATATTTGTAACAATAATAAAAGAAGGAATGATATCATTGCAAGAAAAGGAGGCGAAGCTACGGTTATAAATAATGATGATAGGTGAAAAGGTGGTAATCAAGGAGTGATATTTTATATTCATCATAGAAAAAAACCTAAGTTGATTACTTTGCAAATAAACAGTCACAAAATCACCATTAGAATTGAGAGTGTGGTTTTACCTGTTGCTAGTGGTGAGGATGCCAAAGGCAATAGAAGTGATTTCCTTCTCGTTCCAAAAAATAGCCATAGCCTTGATAACACAATGGGAGGCCCAAGGAAGTGTATTGAACGTCACAAATATGATTCTCTTTGTAACAATGAGGAGCTCTGGGGTTTATTTGAGCAGGCGGGTTTCACTCCGTATTTTGTTGTAATGGAGGGATACAACAAAAAGCTAAGCTACAAGTTTGCTAATGCTTGGAGAGATGGTGAATTTAATCTAGGTGAGCTCCAATTCAAGGTGGATGTGAAGCTGATTGTGGAAGCAATGGGTCTGGATTATGAAGGAACAAAGGTTGCTAAGATTAGTAATGGTAAGTATCAGGACTACTTTGAGAAGTTTTTTGAAGGAAAAGAAAAACTTGAAAGATTTCAGAATGGTTACTCTAGGGTTAAATTGTCGCCTCCATATCATAATGTATGTTTTATTGTTATGAAATATTTTACCCTTGAAGGGTTTTACTAGTCTGTCCATGGATACCACTTTCCCATCCTCAACCACATAAGACATTAGGAAAAAATTAATCTATCTTTCTTTTTATTCTCCTCCTTGAGCCAAAGTCTTACTCATAGGGCTAATCCACCGTTACACCAGGGCCTCATTGTTGGCATATGGCTAGAGAGATCATTAGCATATGGATTGAAGTGTTTTCATTGATGGAAACCCAACCAACCTATCTGGTTTACGGTATAATTTTGGTTTCTACCAGCAGAGCAGAGTAAAGAATAGGGAATCCAATTACAAGCATAAAAGTTGAATTGGACACCTTATCGGATAAATATTTTGAGATAAGGATCTCTAAGGAAGGTTTGTTGATGTTTGTAAAACCTTGTTAAATTATTTTTTTGATGCGCACTCTCTGATATGTGGTTTAGAAGATCCGGTTCACTAATTTGTTGATTATCTGTGCTAGAAGGCCGACCTGATAAGGATAGTAATTGCAGATGTATAAGATATAATTAATAAGTCTTTGTGCTCAATTAAGTGTTATTTGGGTCCTCTCTTTGTCTTAACCAACTTTGAAGGATGTGCATAATGATTTAGTGGTGGATTTGGCTGACAAGTTGAAGGTAACTCAATATTTTATAAAGCTGACTGATGGACGAATAAATCCTTGATTGCAGATATATATATATATATATATATATATATATATATGAGATTGGTTTTTCCATTAAGGAAGCGAATGTAAGTGTGTGTATGTAAAAGTGTGAATGTGCAATATATCATTGCGTAGTGTGAGGTTCAATAATGCAGTATTGCAAATTTGATCATAAGTGATGCGAAAAGGAAAAAAGAGCAGAACAGAGTAGAGCGAAGTACAAAATTAGAAAACAGATCCAAAACCGAATTTAGGAGCTTCACCAAAACTGTAATTTGGAATAGATAGATGCTACTATCTTAGTTTTCCCTTCAGATGGTTTTAATCTGAATTTTGTGTGGTAGTAAGCCTTTCTTTTGAGCAGTGAGCTCTAGGCAGTGTGCCTGAATGCAAGTGCATTCCTTTTGTAAACAATTATATTTGAGTACTCAAATTGTGGATTAACCTCCACCGTGGTTTTTCCCCTAACAGGGTTTCCATGCAAAAATCTATGTGTTATGGTGTTATGAATGCTTACTTTGAATGCATACATCTTTTCTTTAATACAATAATGAAATGGTTTCAAGTTTAGATTCATGGAGTTTAAGATTTTCTTAACACTGATTCACCCCCCCTCTCAGTGTTCCCTTGAGTCCAACAATTGGTATCAGAGCTAGTTCATTTGAAGAATTTTTGCAGCTTGAGGTGGATCTTGGAATGTGATGGACTCTGGTAGTCTTCAACAACAACTTTTTGTGGAACTTGATGACCTTGATCAGTCTAAAGTGGAAGTTCAAGAATTGAAAGCAAATCTTAGAGATGCTGAGAAATTCATCTAGTCATTGAAGGATTAGATAGTTAAATCCAAGATGAAGAGGAAAGATCTCTATGATCAGCTTAAACAAAATGAAAGTGAAAAAACATGGATGATGCTCACTTAAATCAAACCTTGAAGGAGATAACCAAAGAATGTGAAAAGCTTGCTAGAGACAATACAAACCTAAAACATGAGATAGAATCTATGAAAATGAAGATGACTAAAGAAATTGAAGAAAAGAAGAGAAATGAGGAAAATCTTGCTCAGACCTTGAAAGAGAAATCTGATGAATGCAACAAAATAAAAGGTGAATTCACTCAGTTGGAAAGTATACTTAAAAGAACCAGAAACAATGAAGAAGAACTTGGTAAGCATATTGTTACTCTTATAAATGATCTTGTCATTGCAAATGAATACAAAGAAAATTTTAAGACCAGTTCAGTAAAGCTTGATGAGCTGACTCAAGGACAAAAGAGTGGAAATGATAAGAGAGGTCTTGGATATGAAAAAGGAGAAAGTTCCAGATCAGGACAAAATAATTTCAGACATAACAAAAATGGAAGATATTCGGTAAGACAACCTAATGCAAAAAAGTTTAATGGGTATTGTTTTGCTTGTAATAAGTTCGGTCATATGATTGCTAAGTTTAGAAGTAGTATGAATTCAAAAGTCTCATCATTCTTTTGTCAGTGTTTCAATTGCAAAAAGTTTAGTCATAAATTAATTGAGTGCAGAAATGTATCAAGTTGCCCTGTTGCTAGAATAAAGGTTGAATGCTATACATGTGGGAAATTTGGGCATATTGCAAATCAATGCAGATCTAGAAGAAGTAATTGGAATGATTGGTCAGGACAAGAAAGCATTGTGTGTTACAATTGCAACAAGTATGGTCATATTGCAAGATTATGCAAAAACAAAAATGTAGATAGAAGAGGTCTGGTATACAGAGGCAAAAATATAGAGAAAAATGATAAAGGGAAAGAAAAGGTAACTATAGATGAAATAAGAGATCAGATGAAGAAGACATGGGTAAGGAAAAATGATCCTGATGCTAGAAATGGTTCCACACCAGAACCTGCCTTCGATAACTCTTCCAGTAATTAATTTCAGGCCACTAGCCTAGGGGGAGTCTCTCAAAGAAAACCCTTCCTCCCTTGTCTATGGATGGTATCGGAACAAAGAAAATAGTCAAGAAGGTGTACTTATGATATAAAAAAGTTTTGGTTTACTTTATCAAAGAGAACTCAGACAATTCATAGGTCAGTAGAAGATTTTTCTGTCGCTGTTTGGGAAAATAGAGTCTCTGGAAAACTTAGGGAGAATGCATTTATTGCACATGTGTGAGCTACAAAAGTCAAGTTGGAACCGTCATTTTTCACTTTGCATCGAAGAAGAGAAGAAGGAGAGCACTCGATAGGCAAATTATGAGGCAGTAAAATTATTTCATCAGCAAAATCTTGAAATCTATCAGGTATTTCAAATCATTCTCAAATTATTCATATAATTTAGTGCGTGGTTGCAAACCCTAAATACGAAAAGAAAATAGAAAAAATCGAAGGCTCAATCACTCTAGATGAATATAATAGTGCAAAGATTAGGTCTATGAGGAATTTCTTATTGCCTGATGAATTAAGCAATTGAGCAAAGCTAAGCATGGAAATTTGGATCTGTGGAGTGAGTTTCCGTACTTCGAGAATGCGAAATTCATGAAATTCGTATTGAGAAGATTGCATGATGATGTTTTAACTTTGGAAAAACCTTACATCATTTCAAAAGAGGAAATTGAGAACTTAAATGGATTTTGCAAAGTCGGAGATGTTCCCAGGAAGAAATCTATCCGGAACAAAGAGGTCGAAACCCTAACCAGAATAACCGGAGATCAGAGAGCTCTGATGATTGCAACAATCAAGAATCTTTTTATGAAGTACATTGCACATAGAATAACATATAAAATATTCTACAAAAATCGAGAAGGAGCTACATTGGCTGGCCCAGTGTACATTGCTCACAAAATGATAATTGAAGGTCATGACTTTGACCTATGCGGGTTGTTAAAGGATCTGTTCATGGAGAATGTTTAATTGACAAAAGAATTAGGTTATCCATTTAGGTTTGGCACTTTAATTATATGTCTGGTAATGTATTTCTTGAATTGCTTGCCGAAAATCGACAATGTAGTATGGAAATCAAAAAAACGGATATGCAATCAGATATACTCTTATTCTAAGAGCTTGGCTAACTGGGATTTGGAATTCAAAAATTTCTTGAAGAATGTGCTTGAAAAGTGTGGATCAGTCAATATTTATCTTCTGGTAAGAACAATGGAAGTTGGTTCCTCTTCCGGTAGCGTTGTTAAATGACAAAAAAGAGAAAAGGAAATTGTTGAACATAGCCCTCCAGAAAGAAAAGTTCCCATGATTGAGGGAAAAGGAAAAGAAAAAGAAATTATGGACATTATGAATGAAGAATCTGATGAAGAAACTGAGAATCCACTGAAAAATGAATCTGAACAAGAAAAAGGTAGTGAGGAAGAAGAAAATCAGACAAAATAAAATCTACGACAACTTATTCAAGGTGTAGGTGGCATGCAAAAAATTGTGAAGTTGTGGTCAGTCAGACCATCATACAACCAGGACTTGATTCTGGAAGTTCTAAATGCTCATATTGAGCATTGTAAGATAAGATTGGAAATTCTAAAGGACATTATACCTAGAGAGATGATTGTGTGCAACAAATAATGAATGGGCTTTGAGGACAAAGGCAAAGAAGAAGGTGAAGTTGTCTCTCACCTGAAGGAACAATTCAAACTATCTCTTTGCAAATTGAAGAAGGAAATGAATGAGTTAAGGCAATGAATAAATTCAGCAACAGGCATCTACAACTATTGCATATGTTGGTCCCATGCAGTCAACAATTACAAAGAGATCAGATTGAAACAAAATTAAATAACATTGGAATTTTTTTTGACATATCTCAGGATCCAGATGGAATTATCAAGAAAAGAATCCGGGAGCTACAGTCAGAACACACAAAAATATTCAACTCTCCAAGAATGCTCTTGTGGATACTTTTTGGAAGGTAAAGGATCTAATTGAATGCAAGCTAGAGCAGATGGTAGAAATATTGAAGAATGGTGAGAAATTGGAAGAAGTAATTGCAATTCCTGAATCTCTCATTGAGATTATTAACAAGACTTCCAAGAAAAATAGCTTAATCATTATTATTTGAATTACAATAGATGGTTGGAAGAAGTTCCTTCCAGAAGTGAAGAAAAACCATAAGATAATCTTCTAAAGATAGTAGTTAATTATTTTCAAGTTTTTGCAATTTTGATCAAAGGAGAAGAACTGTAGGCATATATGTGTTAAATTTTTGAAGCCTTGAGGATTTTGAACACATGTTTTGTCTGTATCTTGTCATTTTTGTCTTTTTGGCATATGGAATCCATGCTTTGTCATTGATGTCAAAGGGGGAGAGAATGAAGTGAAAAATTCCCTAAGGGGGAGAGAATGCAACATGACCTACAGAGGGAGAAAATAATGTATCACCTCATAAATCTCAGGGGGAGAAAGTGCAATACAAGTCTTGGCAGCTACTCATAATGATTCTGACACTTAGTCATTATTCACTAAGTGTTGCCATCAATACAAAAGGGGGAAATTGTTGGCACATGGTTGGAGATATTGTTAGCATATGGCTTGAAGTGTTGCCATTGATGGCAACCCAACCAGCCTATCCAGTTTGTGATATAATTCTGGTTTCTTCCAGCAAAGCAGAGTAAAGAACAGGGCATCCAGTTACAAGCATAAAAGTTGAATTGGACACCTTACTGGACAAATATTTTGAGTTGAGCATCTCTAAGGAAGGTATGTTGATGTTTGTAATACCTTGGTAAAATATTGTTTTGATGCACACTCTCTGGTACGTGGTCTAAAAGATTCGGTGCACTAATTTGCTGATTATCTGTGCTAGAAGGCCAACCCGACAAGGATAGTAATTGAGGATGTATAAGATATAATTAATTATAAGTCTTCATGCTTGGTTAAGTGTTATTTGGGTCCTCTCTTTGTCTTAACTGGATTTGGAGGATGCACATAATGATTTAGTGGTGGATCTGGCCGACAAGTTGAAGGTAACTTAATATTTTATAAAGCCGACTAATGGATGAATAAATCCTTGATTGTGGATATATATATGAGATTGGTTTTTCCATTAAGGAAGTGAATGTAAGTGTGTGTATGTAAAAGTGCGAATGCGCAATATATCATTTCATAGTGTGAGGTTCAACAGTGCAGTAATGCGAATTTGATCATAAGTGATGCAAAGAGCAGAAAAGAGCAGAACAAAATAGACCGAAGTACAAAATCAGAAAGTAGATCGATAATTAAATTTAGGACCTTCACCGGAACCTGTAATTTGGTGTAGATAGATGTTACTATCTCATTTCGCCCTTCAAATGGTTTTAATCGAATTTTGTATGGCAGTAAGCCTTTCTTTTAAGCAGTGAGCTCTAGGTAGTGTGCCTAAATGCAAGTGCATTCCTTTTGTAAACAATTATATTTGAGTACTCAAATTGTGGATTAACCTCCACCGTGGTTTTTCCCCTAATAGGGTTTCCATGCAAAAATCCGTGTGTTATGGTGTTATGAATGCTTACTTTGAATTCATACATCTTTTATTTAATACAATGATGAAATGGTTTCAAGTTTTAGATTCATGAAGTTTAAGATTTGTTGAACACTGATTCATCCTCCCCTCTCAGTGTTCCCTTGAGTCCAAAAATCATAAGAGCCATATGTAAATTTGTGCTATCTAAGACCCCTCAGAAAAACCCTGTTCTCAAGTTGATTGAAGACCCTAAACCCAAAAGCTCGGTGAAAATCGAGCTTCTTGAAGACCATCCCCACCCCACACCTAAAAAATCCAGTGAGAAATCCAAAAGCCCTGATACTGCTATGTGGAAGGACCTGCTTATGATTATGCCTAAGAAAAGAAAGGAGGATTCGATGGAGATGGGGGCTAAAAAGAAGAGGGAACTGATTTTGTGTGAACTTGGGGAAGAGGTGGACACAATTACTATACCTGATGATAATAAGATGGAAGGATCAAACACTGGTGGAAGGAGGTCAAAGAGACTAGCTATGGCGACGTCGAAGGGATAGGAAAGTAACAAAAATTTAAAAAGCATGGAGGAGAAAAGTACCCACAGTCCGCAAGATAGTGTGGGAAAGAAAGATGAAGAGGATAATGACTCCTCATCTGAAGAGATTCTTGATAGTTTGGATGGATACTTGGCTGAGGAGGAGGAGGAGGATGCGGTGAGTGAGGATGGTCATGGTGATGATGATAAGGCTGAGGAGTCACAACATGAGATGGCTCGGGAGGAGGAGGAAGAAAAAACTAGCAGAGAGGAAGACAAGGCCGAGGATGATAGGAATGATAGGATTAAAAAACTGGAGCAGAGGATGCAAATCCTACAAAATACGATACACGAGAAGGTGAAGGACAACAAACTTCAAGCCCTCAAAAATGTGGTGACAAAGATAATTGAGGAAATACTGTAGGTTCTTGAGAAAGGTATGCAAGAACAAGGAAATGACAATAGAATTCAAACCTTGGAAGAAGCGGTTAAGAGTGTGTGCTTGGTGGTCGATGCTATCATGAAGAAACTTGTTATGGATATTGTTTCTGGCATGGGAAAAATCAAACAACAACAAAAAAAGAAGTGGGTGATGGCGCGGATCTAGATGGAAAGATGGAGCCGAAGGCAACAGTGAATGACACTATTGGAGTTGTGATGAAGGCATGAAAGCTGATTGAGGAAGCATAACATGGTTGCTTTGTAGTGTTCTTTTTGTTTTTGTTTTGATGGTTAATCTAGCTATATTTTCTAGGATTGTTATTACTGGTTATGGCAGCTGGTGCCGAAACTTAAATATCTATAATGTTTTTTATATTTTAAGTAGGGACTCTATGATAAATGTTAATAAGTATTTTAGATGGATAGGGAAGGATGCTACTGAACCTAGGTTAAGGTATTTTGTTTCCTATGATAGAACTGCTATGTTTAATTGTATGGGAATTGGTTAAGCATTTTATTTTTGGGAGGGGGAAGTTTGGTGGGCTTCTTATTTTTGTTGTTTCTTGCCACCCGCTGTTCTTTTCATGATGTACTAATTTGTTTGGGTCAGGGCCCTTTCCCTGCTTAACCAATCAAAAACTATGAGAGAATAATGCTATTCTATCAAAGGATGCAAATTATAGATTACAATGGATTGAATGAATGAATTGTAAAGGGAACCCCTTGGTTATATAAGCCAAGGTGAACATAGAATTACATAAGTTTGTGATGTGTGCCTTAATCTTATGACTTGAGACACAAAGTGATAACCATCCCATGTGTACCATAAATAAAATTAAGTTACAAGTGTGATTAGGACCTAGGTGATGAATTAGCTAGGTAAAACATCCCTTTCATACCAACAAAAAAGTATTTTTATAAATGAATTTGATTTATATGATTAATTAAATATCAAAAGGGAAAATATCTAACTTGAATAGGCTCTTTTGAATTAACTTGTTTTTAAAAAAAAAAGTCATAAAAACTTTATTAAAACTAGGAAATCAACATTACAAAGAGATCAGAGATCTAGTACGATCCCGAGAAAAGAAGGTCCAAAAACACCTAGCCAAAACATAAACCACCACCCAATCAGCATCAAACCTCTCAGCCAGCCATATCATCAGAAATGATCCTCTCTAAATCTTGACAATAATCTGGGGATAACTACCCCCAACTCTCAATCTTCCAAGCATCAATATTCTCAGAAGCCCACTTGGCCAAATAGTTAGCAGCCCCATTCCATTCTTGTGGGATGTGGGTGAAAGACACCACCTAAAACATGGAACTTAGCTATAAAATATGTCACACAACCGAGGCAAGTTTCCAATTGACTTCATCCAAATTTTTCTCATTCAATAGATTAACAATAATCTATGATTTGGATTCATAGATAATCTTACGCCAACCCAGATTACAAGCACGCTCAATAGCCCAAAGAATCACCAACCCCTCCATAATATTGTTAGAATACTACCATTTATGAATGGAGGAAAAGAAAATAACCGAGCCAAAATAGTCTCTACCAACTCCCCCAATCCTATCAGGCCCACGATTTCCCCTAGAAGAACCATCAATGTTGATCTTCAAAACATCCACCAGAGGAGGCAACCATCTTCCAACCCTTTGAACCTTCTGTTTATCTTGCCTACCTCTTCTTACATAAGCAGAGTTAGAATTCAATCCCTCGAGACCCAATCTATTCACAATCTCATCATCATTCCTTTTCAACATAAACACCACTACATAATTAACTTCCACCATTTCCTGGATCATACAAACAATTCTTTTCCAAACTTGTTGAACCATCATCCTATCCCCACGAAAAATCATACGATTCCTTTCCAACCAAATTTTCCAAAGGATGAATGTAGGACCAATGCACCACACAATCTGGAGGAAAGAGGCCCATGTAGGAGGTCTTCCTAAGTTTCTCTAAAATTCAAGAAGGGATGAAGCATGAATGCAAGAATGTTTCCAAACACCCCACTAGAAATAATAGATAATCATAGAAAAATAAAAATGAAAGAACAAATGGGAAGAATCCTCCTCACTACATCTGCACATAACACAAATAGAAGGGCCCTGGAATCCCTAATTTTGAAGATTCTAACAAGTCAAACATCTATTCCAAGCAAGAGTCCACACAAACCAATTACACTTCGGCCAAGAGAACTTGTTCCAAACATTTTTCCACCATGGAAACTCCACCCCTTCATACTTTCGAACCATCAACTCTTGATAACCATTAGCCATAGTGAAAGCTCCCTTTGGATCCAGACTCCAAGCAAGAATATCCTTATCCCGAAGAGAGTTGCAATGTCTACCAACAAGAATAACTTGAATCTCAACATAATACTCCTCCAAGCCAACCACTGACCAATCACAAGGATCCTTCCACCTTGCCACCTCCATCTGTCCATAGAGGTAAGAAGTCTTAAAATCTATCACCCTTGACCAACCAACCTCCAAGAAATGCTCTCAAAGATTCTGTAAATTAGGATATTGGTGAAAAATGGGGAAGAAACCATCCCAAGAATCAAACCATAAGAGAGACTCACCTCCCCTATTGCATATCTAGAACAAGCTCTCTTTGATCAATGCAACTCCTTTTTTAAGCCTTTTCCAAATTACATAACCTTTCCCCACCAGGGGATATCGGGGAATCTCCTCCTTCGATATCCCACACATGTATTTGTGAGATAAAATCTTGGCCCAACCATGATCTTGTTCCAAACACCATCTCCAATAAAGCTTCTCAGCCAAAGCCAAACTTGTCAGAGTTGACTGCCACAATCTAAGACCCACAACTTGCTTCAGACTACAAACAATATCCCACTTCACAAGGCTCCACTTAGACGATGACAAGCTACCCGCCCATAGAAATTTTCTAGCCAAAGAATCCAAATCCTTCACAAACCCAATAAGAGCCACCTAGAGCATACACCTATAGTTGGGAAGCACCTGCACCATCGATTTAAGAAGGTAAACCCGCCTAACAGAAAACAACCATCGATGAGTCCAATGGTTGACCTCCACACGAAAAATTGTCAAGAATGTTTTTCCAAGAACCCCTAGGGAGGTTACCAGAGGAGATAGGAATTCCAAGATAGGTTAAAGAAAGATATCCAATCTGAAACCTCAAGATGTGAGCAATCCTCTGCTGAATGAGCCATGGAGTATTAAAGAAGAAAATGGAAGATTTCTCCTCATTAATCATTTGACCAGAAGTAGCAAGATAAATGTCCAAAGCCTTACGCAAATTAGTGGCCTCTCTGACTTTAGCCATACCCATCAAATTAGTATCATTAATAAATTACAGGTGAGAGTGGGGAGATAAATCATTGCCCTACACCAACCCTTGAATAATAACCAACTCCACATTTCTCTTTAAAACTCTCCCCAAACCTTCAACAAGAAGAATGAATAAATAGGGAGAAAGAGGGTCCCCTTGGTGAAGTCCTCTGGAAGCATCAAATAAGGCAGCCAGTTCACCATTTATTAGCACTAAGAAAGAAGTGGTAGTAACACAACTCATAACCCACAAAACCAACTCTTTCACAAAACCAAAGGTAATGAGAATTTTGTGCAAGAAAGACCACTTAACTCTATCATAAGCCTTTTCCATATCCAACTTGATGAACATAGCCTTTTCCTTGGAGTTTTCCATGTAATGAATAGATTCAGTTGCAATAACCACACCATCCAGGATTTTCCCTGTCCACCACAAAGCCACCGTGTTCCTCAGAAATAAGCTTGCTAAGCCACCGCTTCAACCTCTCAACAATCAGCTTGGAAATGATTTTATAGACCACATTACAAAGAGAGATAGGTCGAAATAAAATAAAATGGTCAACACCCTCACACTTGGATATGAGAGCAAGGAAAGTAGAGTTCAAAGCCCTTAACATCTACTTGTTCCTCTGAGATTCACGAACCACTGCTAGTAAATCCAGAATTATAATGTCCCAAAATTCTTGAAAGAATTCTACCGGAAAGCCATTAGGATTAGGAGCTTTCCCTTTCTTCATTTGAAATACAATGGCCTCCAATTCATCCATGGTAATGCAACCCAAGAGGTTCTCATTCATCTCATCAGTGACCAAAGAAGAGATACAAGACACCACATTATTTTCTTCAGTCAACGCATCCCTAGACTCCTCTCTAAATAAGGAATTAAAGAACTGCGAAGCTTCTCCCGAGATATCAATCAAAGAGATTAAATGATCACCCCTGTCATTCACAAAAAAGGAATCAAATTACCATGCCTCCTGGATTTCACTGAGTTAAAGAAGAAGGTAGTTTTCTTGTTCCCCTCCTATAACCACTCAATCTAAGCCTTTTGTTTCCAATAAATCTCCTCCCACAACTCCCATTCATCTAGAGCTTTCAACACCCTTGCCTCTTCCTTGAGAGAAGCCTCAAAGAGGCCCACTTCCCTAATCTCCCAAGTGATAGCATCTAAATCAGATTGAACAACAATCTTAGCCTAGAAAATATTACCAAAATAGTGCATGTTCCATCTTTTGAGCTGGTACTTGACATACTACAACTATTTGAGAAAATAATACTTGGCGGTACCAAAAGTAGGTCTCCCCCTACTCCACCAATCTGCAACATGATCCTACAGAGATGGATCTCGCAACCGCATAAGTTGAAACTTGAAAGAGGGAGACTGAGCAACCCGAGCCGAAGAAGTAGATAGTTTGATAGGCCAGTGATCATAGCCCCTCTAGTCTAGAATCTCGAAACAAGTAGACCACGATCCACCAATCCAAAAATAAGAGACCAAGAAATGATCAAGCCTCTTAATAATATAGTCCTCCCCTAGTATCCTATTGTTCCAAGTGAACTGACCATTACTAGGTTTGATGTCAACCAGGTTCAAAACATAAATGTTATCACAGAGCTAAAAAGCAGAGGGCTCCAATCTCAAAATTCCACCCTTTTTTTTATTCAATTCAGTAATGGCATTGAAATCACCTGCAATAATCCAAGGAAAAGGAGGAACATAGCTCTGAATAAACTTGATATGAGCCTAAAATTATTGCTTACCAGGAAAATCAGAAGGAGCATAGATGTTGGAAAGGAGAATTGTTTCTCCTATTTCCAAGCTCGAAGCCACCATTGAAATGGAAGACTTACATGACATCCACCAAAGAGGACGAATCTTCCAGGGATCCATAAAAAAGCTACACCCCCTACATTTCCTTTGGCACCAATGCACTGGCATTGACCCCGTCCCCAAAGTTTAGGCGTCAAACCACACATATTCTTAAAAAAAAACTTAGTTTCCTATAAAAAAATCACATCAAGAGAATGATTTCTCACCAAATCATGAACAAATTTTTTTCTAGGGTCACTATTCAAGACCCTTACATTCCATGAGAGGATAATCATTTCGATGGGTTAGAAAAATGTGAATCTAAAGTCTTAGCATAACTTGACTCCACCAACGTATCCCCCATGAACTTGATTTTCTCCAAGTCCTTTTGCCTAGCCTTGGAAGACTTCTCAAAAACCCCTTTTTAATTTTTTTTGTAGAATCCCCAACGAAGGAGAAGCCTTGTTTCCTTTTTCCAAATCCGAACCCACTTTCACTAATGGAAGAGAGATCTCCCCCCACCCTTTCTTCATAGTTGAGACACCCTTAGGCCCTACTGAAACTATCATGCTGAGATCAGTGTCTATTTGCAAGGCACCACCATCCTATGTATTCTGAATATGATTGAGAAAATTTCCCTCCTAAACTAATTCCAATCCACCTTGATCCAAAGCCGTCATACCCAGGCTCACCTCTTGCAGACTAAGGTCATCCAAAACCTCAAATCTATTAAAAGTGTCCCCTTCTTGCCACTCCTTAAAATTTCTCTTCTAACCTTGATTCTTATTACGAGACTTAACAGGAATGAAACCCTTTTTAGCAACAACATCACTAGAGATAGGAGCCTTGCCTTTATCAACCCTAGGAGGATTGCGAGGAGGCTGCATAGTCTGTGACTCTAAAAATTTGGACCTAGGACAACTTTGCTACAAATGACCATATTCATGACACAAATGACAATGAAAAGGTAGAGTTTCATAATCAAGTTGTTGCACCAAAGAATATGCACCTGCATGAATTTCCAAGGAGTCTAGAAGAGTATTACTCAAATCAATTTCAACACAAATACGAGTGAAAGTCATTACCTTTCTATCATGTGTTTGCTGAGAAGGACCCACTGGTTTCCCCAACATCGAAGCAACCATTTATAAAATATCGTTGCACCAATACTCAACAAGAAAATGAGGAAGACACACCCACACCAGAACCCAATTTAGGAGCTCCTTTGAAGGATTAAAGCCAGTGTGTGATGGCTTAATAAATAAACCTATTTGGTTGTGGAAATAAGGCCCCTCTCAAAGGCTCTATTGCGATCAACCATATAATTGAAAACCACCATGAAATAACTATTTTCCAACAACATAATCTCTATTTCACCCTCTGAAGCCCAAGTCCGTTGGACCCATGATTCCAAAAATTGGATTGAAACCTGCATTCCCAGGAATTTTCAAAGAAATGCATGCTTTGAGAAGTACTCAATATCTTCCGCTATTGATTCTAGTTGAATCACCAACACTGGTCTATCTTTTCATCTTTCCAGACAATCATTGAATTTTGAGGTACGAGGTCCTCCAGTTGGAGCAGACCATCCAACCCCTAAATCATTAACAAACAGATTATTCTCCACCACCCTCATCAAAGGAGATGGAGATTTTTCTCCGAAAGCGGCACAAAAATCCAAGGGAGATTTAACCCCAGACCTAGCTCCTGGATCCATCTCCAAGAGAAATGGTAAACCACCCCCTTATGCCTCCCCAAGCACATGCACCACCCCCCACACGAGCAACAAAAAGAGGGGGCACAGAGAAATAAAAAATCAAAGACCTCACATGTGCTAGAGGTCACCACCCAGGCTTCAAAAAACCTCCAATAGGAAACAAAAAATACACCCACCAACATAGAAGGACAATCCCACAGCCTCAAATCCCCTCCCCCTACCAAAACCAATGCTGCCAACCAAACACCACCCACACCAGACAAAGGAAAACAAGGAAAAAAGAAGCAAAGAACCCAAACGTAGAAAAAGACCCACCCCACCATGTAAAACGCATTGACCACAATTGAAAGCACTCAAACAAAGGCATGCATAGGCTCAAACTTACATGCAAACCATGACTAGGAGGACCGTGGGCCTGTACCCAACCACACCCGCACACACAGTCCTCATCCTCTTCAGCTCTTTTGAATTAGCTTGTTTTTTAATTAGACTGTAGGAATTGGGTAGTGCGACCCCCTATAAACTGTAGTGCGCCTGGTAAAATTTTTAATGTGACTGACGATGCTAGCGGGACATGCCCTCCAGTACCACGGGGGTGGGGGAGACTAGACCTCGTGACCAACCTCCTGCAATAGGAAAGGTTTAGCCTACCGAGCTAGGGCCACAACCCCTTTTGAATTAGCTTGTTAAAGGGAAGGAAGATAATATTTTAAGAGGGTTTGGGGATTTTCTTAAATCAAAAAGAAAATAAAAGAGTTCATTTTTCTTGATTCATTCCTCTTTGTTTGAAAAATGATCTCCCTCCCTCATGATTGGGTTTTTGCTTGACTTGAAAGTGGATATGAATTACTTTATGGATCGCTAAAATATTTGAAGGAAAGGATCTTGGAAAGATTGCTTGATGTGTGTGAGGGAGTAAAAGATCTCTCTCTTTTATGAGTGTGAAATTTCATTGAAAGACAAAGGTATTCCTCATTTTGATGTATACAATTACTAGTTATTTCTTTATTTTTTCCATGCTCGTACTAGGTTGTTACATATGTTATCTCATTCTCTGGGATGGAATTGAAATTGAATTTATAGAAAAATGCATGCATTTGTTTTATGTTGTAATTTATTTTATAAAACTAAAATGATTTCATTAGGCTAGAAAAATTACTCCAAGAATTTATGTGATTGCACATTTGTAGTGTTGGGTGGATTTATAATGTAAAGATATTACTATAAAATTGATTAGGTGTTTCTTCTAGTTTTTTGGTAAATGTGAAATGGCCCAAAAACCCTTTGAAAAATATCCAAAAAATAATGTGATTGAAAAACTATGGTCCCTACCTTATTTAGAGCAAGAAGGTATAATTTTATCTTAAAACTATGCAATTGTTATTTATGGTAAAATTTCGTAAATAATTGACAAGTTTAAAGTTTCCATTAATGGTGATTGAGCTTTTCTAATAGTTCTTGAAATTAAAAAATATGAATTTTGGATTTTAGGACGTGTAAAATATTTTTACTTTGTGGGATGAAATCTCTCATGTTGAAAATATGATTTCCTACTTTTTGGATATGACTATCATGTTTTTGGCCTCATTTTTTGTGCTTTGAGGTTTTAGTCAAAGTTGACTCTTTGAAAGGCCTCATGCTGGATATATTTTTTTTAACCTCTTGGATATGAGTGGTGTATTTATACTTGTTTTTTATGCCTTGATATTTTGTTCAAAGTTGACTCTTTGAAAGGCCTCATGTTGGATATGTTTTTTTAACCTCTTGGATACGAGTGGTGTGTTTATACTTTATTTTCATGCCTTGATATTTTGTTCAAAGTTGAAATTTAAACTTATGAATGGATACCTAGTAGTTCCTTTCTATATTTTGAAAAAATTATATAAAATATGTCAAGAGATATCCTTTTCGAGGTGTTTATTACACTTATATGTATCTATCACTGACATATATATATTTAAAAAAACTATATAAAATATGTCAAGAGGTATCCTTTTTGAGGTGTCTATTAAACTTATATGTATCTATTATAATTTAATTGTGGGGAAAGAATGAAATATTTAAATATTTTCTTAAATTTTCTCATGATTGCTCAAAGTGACTTATTTGATTATTTGACAATAAGGTGCATAAAACAAGAGATATTTTCCTATTGAGAGATATCCGAGTTTAATTTTTTTTAAAATAATTATGGTGGAATGATTGGTATAGATATGGCAAATAATTTAAACAAAAATAAAATTTTAATATCATTTTCTATTTTTATTTGAAATTAAATATTACTAAATTATTAAATATAAAATCCAAAACAATAAATTACAATAAAAACTTACCATGTTATTAATACTTTTTAGTAGTTATCCCAACATCTTTCTATTTCAAATCCTTAAAACTCAAAATATTAAAGGTTGTGATAGGTCCAAGTGACTATTTGCATGAGTGTGATGTTGTATTGACTCACTACTTTATATTGGTGATTGTTACCATATATTCTTGTGTGTTATTGGTTTGAGGCCATAATCATTTTACATCATTATTTTATTGTAATTGTAGTGTGTATATTTATTTGATGTGATGATGGCATGTCTTATTTTTTGTGTTATTACCATTTGGTGTAAATAATTATTTAATAATTTATTTGTTATCAATCAAATATGCACCCTATGCTAAGCTTGCAAAAAAATTAACTATTTGTTGACACATGGAAACCTTCTTCAGATGTGGGTGATTTGAGTGAAGAAGGAATCTCCAGAGTGAGCTGGCTCTCCGAATGATAATTCTTATTCTAAATTATTTTCGAGGTAAAGAGTTATAAGGATAAACTTGAATTAGAACTTATGATTGAAATTCTATCACCTAAGATTATTGACCAACTTTAAGAAGATTATAGTAATAACTCACTCTCACCACCTCTCTAAAACTTGATTCTCACAATCTCACAACACATATAACCCAGAAGTGATTTGTGCAAAGGCTTAGAATAAACACAAGGCACAACTTGAATTAGCATGCAACTCCTGCAAATCACTTAAAAAAAGTAAAACAAGAAAAGGATTCAACAGATTTAAATCACTAGACACATCAAATTATTGTTTGTAAAGCATAAACAAGAAGTGAGGAAGGAAACTCTGCTGTTTTATTGACTGAAGGAGTGAAAACTCTCAAAAATTTGAGTACAAAAACTACTTACGAAACTCTTTGTATGAACAAGAGAGGAAGAAACAATGATCTGAACTGAGAAAAAACCCTAAGTTTTTCTCCTAAAAATAAATCTCTCCAAAACCGTAATCCGAGCTCAAGAGAAAAGCCCAAAAAAAAGCATCAAGAACTGCATCATATTGTGTAATAAAAGTGGAAACCTCACAATTTTTGCATGTCCATCCCAAAAGGTTCCTAAAAATAGGTCCAATCTACTTTAAAAGCAAAACAAACACCCTGTCTTTATCCCCTACTTCTCAAATTCGCCCAAGGAAAAGTCAATAACCCAACTTTCATAATACTACTAAAAATAGAAAAAGAATAAAACAATTTATAAAACATTGTTTTAATCTTTGTTTTACAAGATATCTGCAACTTTAATTTTCTCAATTTGACTTAATTTTGCAATTAAGATTTTAGAAATCTTTGCAAAATATTACAAACTTTTATATCTCCATTATAGTCCGATTTTCTTAAAAAACCATAAAAATATATGACAATATTTATTCATGAGTTCTAATTGATTTTCTAGAAAATCAATCAAAATAAAACCCTAAAGCATTATGTGAATACTTCATTTTTCTCTAAGGCATGGACAATTAAAAGTAAATAAAATACCACAAGGTATTTTGGACTTTTTAAAATACAAAATAAAAGCCTATCCTAAGACCTAGGCATCGACACCATATTGCAACCTTTGAAGGTCGACTTCAACTCATGAAGAATTTGGCCACATGGCATTAACTTAAGTTAGATTTTCCTAATTTTTCTTTGGAAAACTCCCTAAGTTCGAATTAGGGCATACAAGGTGAAACCCTAATAACAAAACATGAGAATTCACCCTAATTTTTGCATTCTCCACTTGTGCTTTGAGAAAACTCTCTGCTAGGAAACATGGCACCGCCACCATAGAGTTACAGTTTGACAAGAAATGCTTGAGGACTTGGGCTATTGACTTCTCTGTGGGTTGATTCTACATCTGCAAAAAAGAGTAAGTTAATTTCGAGCCATTTTGTGGCTTCTTCCTTTCATTTTGGAAGCAAACTTTTGGCCTTAAGGTCATGGCTATGGCATGCATTTTTTTGATTTCTTCCCCTCTATTACAGTGTTTCCATTTTTGTGTTCCATCTGGTCGCCATGGAAAGTTTTTGTTTGGGTATCTCTTATAAACAAAACTCCAAAAGATTGATAAAATAATGAAGTTTACTTTCTTATGGAAGAAACACTTGAAATTTCTGTGTATTGTCTTTATTACAGGCCGCCATAAGAGCTCGACCATGGCATTGTATTCCATACATTTTGTTTCTGAATCTTCTAAAACTTCATGGCCACGACTATCATATGCTTTATGATGAATTTCCACAAAGAAAACTTGCATTCTATACATCATTTTATCTAATTTTTTTGAGATTTTAATGGCAGATTAAGATGGGTTTTCGGCCTTGGTGAATATTTATGAGCCAAAAGCTTCCTCCAGGCCATGACTATTATATGCTTGATCTAGGTATTCTAATATCACTGTATTTTTTCATTCCTTAGTATGAACTCAAAAAGCATACTCTGCTTCTTATTAAGAATACTCTTGTCACATTTTCTTGAAACTCTTTTGCATTTCTCCAATTCCTAGGCTCGACCCATGATAGTATTCCTTGACAAAACCCTCAAATGGATAAACTGTACTTAAGAAGAAATCCACATTTAAAACTGAAACCATGTAACTGTAGCTTATTTACTTTCAGATTGTAAATGATCCCAAAAAGTTATCCATTCCTTTATTTGCAGATTTACACTCTTTGAAACACAATACATGGAAGAAATTTACCTCTACTGAACAACAAAACATGATATCCTTTCACTTCATAGTTGAATATTTTTTCATTTATGCACTCCATGCATTATTTTTTTGAAAAATGCAGATGCAATGCAAATACCCATTTGCATTAAATCTGTAACATGATTTTGATTATTTACTCACCTTTCATTGTTCTTCCATTGAAGTAAAACCAAAACAACACCACTTCTTTTACTTTGTACCTCCTGTAGCAACATTGATGTTCATGTAGGTTACTTTGATGCTTGTCATTACTTATTTCATATACTTAAATGCTTCAAAAAATATGCATTCTCAACTCAAAATTTTCATGAAATAAAGCAATGCCTCTTTCCTGTGTCCATGTGTTCACAACTTGTTCTTGATTAGAACCAAATTTGGTTTTTCTTTATATTTTGTACTCAATGGATTGACAGTGCCAATGCTCTTATTCCTTGGCACTCCTCATGCATTTATGATTAAATCAAACCGTTGTAGATATCTTTCAATCCCTTAATTCTATAGCTTGATTTGTGAATTTTATATGTATGCCTATTCACTATCACCATTTATGAACATGAAACACATGCTGCACCAGAAAGAACACTTGAAACATCATGAATAAATATGAAAAAACATCATATGGTAGCAAAGATGCACTCAATTTGATAGTATTAAAACTTCTCAATATGGAAATTGATGCATTTCATTTGATTCTATATCTAGATTAAGCTCATTGTTCACTTGTAATTTTTACTTCGTTATTCTTAGATTTGATTGTTATGAGTGAACAATTTTCTTGATTGTTATAATAATTAAAATCTGCTTCACTCCTTCTTGACTGGCTCATATGAGCATGATGATTGTATTTCTCTGCTTAGCCCCATTTGTATGTTTAAGGGGTAGCATGCCGAGCTCTACCCTCATGGGAGGCCATTTTACTCCACATGCTTTCATGTCTTCATGAAATGATCAGCTACATAAATTTTCCTATACCTGCATAGGAAACAAATAATGTTAGCATAAAATAACAAAATTTAAAAGGTTTCATGATGTGGCATTTCATTTTTAGGCTCTCATTGTATTCCCTTTATTCTTAGTTGATTCCATGTATTTAAAGGAATGAATTGTATCTTTGTTGGTATAGCATGTAGTGTAACTCATATCCAGAGCTCTAACAAGACTTTCCCAATCTTCTACAGGTACGCTCAGAATCAGAAGCAAGATGAAGCAAGCTGCAAGCACATCAACTAAATATCGAGAAACATGCAATGATGGATATGTCTTACATTATTTGCTTGTTACCTTTTAAAACCTTCGGTTGTATAATTCATTTCTTGCAATGAATCATTTTGGCTATCTCCACGACTTGTGTGGATCCTTTAATTTCTCTTTTCCTTTCCATTATGAAAAGAAATGCATCAAAATGCAAAATTGTACAATCATTTGTATTTGCAAACAAACGAAATACTGTAATGTGAATAAGAATTGTGAAATAAATGAAAGAAATTTTTATGCTTAATCATTTGTATATGTTGTCTTGTACTTCATTTTTACTACAAAGCATTGAATAAACTCTAAAATTATTTTCACTGAAACAATTGCATAACTGAATCTTGATAAATCTGATGCAAACAATAATCTAGGCACATGCAGAAATTAACTGGACTTTCACTTTAAAATGAACAAACTAATTAGCTCTACCAATTGAGCTGTAGTGAAAATTGGTAACATTTTGGCGATTTCTGCTAAATGCTTGCCTGCTAAGCATTAGATCAATTTCCTTTGATACTCTATTGGGCGCGGGGTCAAATCTGCCTCTTCATGAAACTCAAAAAATCAAACAGTAACACTCCAAACAACAGTAAAACAAAACCAAATAGTACCAAAAGAAAACTAACAGGCCATGATGGCGAATAAAAACATGCGCAACAACACTTAGGGAAAGCAAAATCAATTGAAATGAAATGTCCGTGAAGCACTTATTTGGAACAACTACTCTACTATTTACAAAACAATACTTATCTCAAAGGCAATGCTTGAGGTGGATCCCATTAACTGGGATAGACAACACCTCTCTAGTCAACTTAAAAAGTTGGAAAGCGTTATGTTCCTTGCACTCCGTGATCACATAAGGCCCGTCCCAAATTGCATTGAATTTGGAATGTCGTCCAGGTTTACTTTTATATTCATTCCATTTAAAGACTAAATCACCAATGATGAAATCTCATGGCCTTTCGATTTTATCAAAAAATATCTTCATCTGAGCTTGATGTATTTCAAGCGTCCTTAATGCTTCTTTTCTGGTTTCCTCGAGCTCCATCAACTGTGCAAATCTCACTTCGAGAGGTTGTTCATTCAGCAATTCTAGCTCTTTAGCAAAACTCAAAGTTGGTAGCTCAATAGAAACATGTAACTTAGATTCCTTTTTATAAGCAAGTTCATAGGGAGAACAACCAGTGGCTCTTTTAGGAGTCACCCTATAAGCCCAAAGGGCTAACTTAAGCTTTTCATTCCATGTTTCTTGATTGTCCTTTATTGTCTTCTTGATTATCCGAATCAGGTTCTTGTTTGTAGATTATGCCTGCCCATTACCCTACGGATAATAGTTAGAAGATGTATTTAGAAAAATATTATTCCTAACTGACCAGTCAAAAATCCTCAAACCAATAAAGGCTAAACCATTTTCAGAGATTATTGAATCTGGGGTACCAAATCTTGACACTAAGTCTTGATAAAAATTAAGTATAGAAGTCTCGTTTTCTTCTTTTAAAGCAACAACTTCGGTCCACTTAGTAAAATAGTCCGTTGCAGTAAGAATCCACTTATGACCCGTGCTTGAAGGCAGATTGATTGGTCCAAAGAAGTATAAACCCCACTTGGAAAATGGCTGCTCCATCTGAATGGGATGTAGAGGCAGGGTTGCAAGCCTCTGTTTTCTAGAAAACAAAGCACACTTCTCGCATCTTTGGACCCAAGAAATTGCATCTTTAAACAGATCTGGCCAATAATAACCAACCCACATGATCTTTAGGGATTTTGTTCTTGCCACAAAGTGGCCTCCTGAAGGCCCATCATGAAACTCTCCTAACAACTTATCAACTTGACCGGGATCAATGCATCTTAATAAAACACCCTGAAAGTCTCTCCTATAAAGAATACCATCAATAATTGCATAAGGAATGGCTTTTAATTCATAGTACCTTATTTTCGCTCTGTCCAAGCCTTCAAGACACTCACCAATCTACAAATAGTGTATCATTTGTTGCACCCAAGTAGTAGGAAGAACTGAAACAACAATTGCATCATCATTATTTAGTACTGTATCAACGCCTTCAACTTGTTTTAAGCTACTACCTATTGGATTTTTTGCAATCTATTCACACAAACCCTTGCCCCTAAAAAGCTTAGTTATTTTAATGTCAATATCAAACTCCATAACCTTGATTATCCAACCAACATGTTTATCATTAATATCCCGGTTAAGTAAGAAATCCTTGACAGTCGAATGAGAAACTAATAACTGAATTCTGTTATTGGATAACATATGCCTAAACTTTTGAGGCTTCTCACAATAGCAAAAACATTCTTCTCAATAAAATAATACTTCACCTCATAATCATGTAGTACTTGGCTAAAAAACGCTACAGGCTACTCCAAGCCTTCATCATTTTGCTGGCACAACATAGCTAAAATGGTATCAACCCCTCCAAAAGCATAAAGAATGAAATCTCTATCATAATTTGGATTAATGAGGGTAGGGGCAGCTGCAAGGGCTTCCTTTATCTGCTCAGATCTCCTCTTACCTTCTCTGGTCCAACTGAAAGGCATATTATTTTTAAGCATAGCAATGAGAGGTTGCAACAAAGCTACAATATTGGGTATGAACCTCCTTACAAAATTGATCCTCCCAAGAAAGCTTTGTAAGCCTTTCTTGTGAGTTGGTAATGGTAACTCAAGAATAACAAAAACTCTCTCAGGGTCTATAGAAATACCTTGCTTCGAGACAATATGTCCAAGGAGTTTACCTTCATGTACAAAAAAAATACACTTCTTTGGAGTGAGAGATAATCCAAACACTCTGCATCTTTGGAAAATTTGTTTTAAATGCTTAAAATGTTCATTAGCATTTCTAGAAAAAATAGTAATATCATCTAAATAAATCAGAACAAATTTATTCATGAGGCCATGGAAAGCCATGCCCATTGCTTGCTGAAATGTTGCTCCAACGTTGGATAAGCCAAAAGGCATCTTTTTATAGGCCATGGTGCCCCATTTGGTTGTAAATGCTATTTTGAACTGATCCTCTTGCTTTACTAGAATTTGATTATAACCCGAATACCCATCCAACAAAGAAAATCTGTCAGAACTAGAAACCACTTGCAAAATTTATTCCATGGAAGGGAGTGGATAATGATCTTTCAGGGAAGCTTTATTCAAATCTCAGAAATCAATATACAATCTAATTTGCCCACTTTTCTTTCTAACTAGAACTAAGTTAGATACCCAATACATATGCTTAATAGGAAAAATAATGCCACTCTCAACTAACTTATTCAGTTCAACCTTCATAAGGTGCTCTAACTTAGGATTAAGGGGCCTCTATTTTTTCCTTACAGGCTTTGCGCTAGGTTCTAACTCAATAGTATGCTGGGTGAATTCTGGATAAAAACCCTTTAAATCTTTGTACTCCCAAGTAAAAACATCGTTGAATTCTTGACATAACAGAATGAAAGCTTGTTGCTCCTCTTTACTACATACCTTGCCCAACTTAAGAAGCTTACCCTTGAATATTTCGATGGTTTTGTAGTGTTCTTGCTTGACCGTCATGTTGAATTTGTCTTTCCTTGCTTGGTCATCAGAATTGAAGAAAGATTCTAATGTGACCAACCCTTTTGGAAACTTATTTGTCTTTAACTATACAATCTGGTTGTCGTACTGTTGTTGCCATTTTTGTTGAATTCCATTTGTAAACTCAGCTTCAACAATTAAGAAGCTCACAATATGCTCATCGCTGTCAAAAACCTACCAACTCACATTATTATTAGGTACAAAAGGTCTGACTATAATTTTCACGTACTGTCGTACCTCTACCTTGTGAATCTCATTCATAATATCAAATTGGGCTCCTATGGCAGTGAGCCGATCTGCATGTTTATTTTCATCTCTAGGAATTGAAAGAATATTAAAAGCATCAAAAATTTCTACCAAATCCCATACACGATGCTTATACTTTTTAATTGAATCATTCTTTACAGTATTTAGATTCCTAACTTGATTCACTATTAATTATGAATAACCATAAACTTGTAAACATTTAATATCTCTCTTTCAGGCCCATTCTAGGCCTTGCACTAGTGCTTCATACTCGGCTGTATTATTTGTACAGCTCAATGCAAACCTGAAGGCAAAATAATACTTGTTTCCATCTGGTGAAATCAACATGGCTCCACCACCAACGCCTACACTGCTCCTTGAGTCATCAAAGTAAAGCTTCCAAAGCTTATCTTCCTTTTCTGCAGGCTACTTTTCCTCTTTAATCAGATTAGGGATAACAACATTAGGTTCATAAACCATATAAACCCCTAATCCTATCTCATCTGTGTGCTAGAAAGGATCAAGCTCATGATCTTCGGCTGCCCACTCATCTAGATTCACATTTTCTATAGGGGTGATGTGGTCTAAGGTCATGGCTTGCTCCTCTAGTCCAGGGGTGACATAGAGGTTAGCATTTATAGGACTCAGAACATATGACTCGATATGGTCTTTGGATAGGGGCTTAGACTTTATGGTTACTTTCGCACCATATCTTGTTCTAAAGAACATATGAGACCAATCAGAAGATAAGAAACCAACCAATTTGGCTATAAAATCTCTTGAGAGGCAAATGGAAAAATGGGGTGCCAGGTCAATAACATGTATATCCTGATGGATTGCGAAATTCGGGGATGCATGCAAAGTAAGGGCTAAATTCTTGATTATACCAGCAGTTTTAACAATAGATCCATCCAATTGAACTATGCCTTTCTGGGAGTTAGGCTCATAAAAAAGACCTAGTTTGTCAGCTAAGCTTTTAGGCATAACTGGGCTACTCGCACCAGAATCAACAATACAGTTATGCACTATTTTATCACCAATAATCAAACTCAAATAAAATGGAGGAGGCTTTACCTCTCTAGTTTTCTGCTCATTTTTTACTTCCAAGCTATTTGCAAGCACAACTTTAGCATTCCCTTGATTAGCATCATCAAAAATAGAAAGTTGAGCCAAGGCATCCTGCAGCAAGCTCTTTTGACCCATAATATGCAATGCATCCAAAACTGACATGTTGACAGTGGCTTTCTTGAGATGCTCAACAACATTAAAAGAAATAGGGCTTACCTCTTGTTGTCCCCTAGTAACAACAGTGTCATTTTCTTTTTGCAAAGGCTGTGACTGCGTCTTAGACTACTCCTTCCCAAGTACTTCTTGGCCTCTTTGCATAATATGCACTTTAGTTTGTGCTACAAAAGTAACATGGGGTGAAGAAACATGAAGCTTGTTCTTAGTAGATTGTTGATGTATGTTTCCAGCTTGTTGCCCCAAATCCATAGCCCTCTTTTTTGATCTGGTATTGGCTGAAATAGGGGAATTTTGCTGATCCTGAGTGTTCATGCCACAAAATTTAGAACTTTGCTAGTTTGGTAAAGTGACTTCAAAACTCTCTTGCTATTCTTGATTCTGATTTGGAATACTCTCTGAACCAACATAGCTATTCTGGACCACTAAGGCCTGATTTCTCATGTCGTTCACACATGCTGACTGGTTATGGGGCTGATTGCATGGATAACACCAATCACAATCTTGGGCAATGTTGTTCTATGATACAAGTTCTTTTGATGAACTAACAGTGTTTGGATTATAGGGTTGGAAAGGTCCAGGATTAAAGTTCCTTCTTTGGCCTTGATAGTCAGTCTGAAAAGGTGGCCTATTAGGTTGATTCTATTGATACGGGGCTTGATAGGGCTTATGTTCTTGGCCAATTTGTTTTTAAATCCTCACTAGATCATTTCCAAAAGTCTTTAGTATATTTTTGATCTCTTGAAATTCTTGGGATTGGGCTGGAACAATAATTTCTTGAGCTACGGCCTAATAACCTATTGTTGGAACAGGGGGAACAACAGCTAGGGGTAGTAAAGATATGGGTGTAGGCAATTAGATTTTAGGAAATAAAGGCATAGGAGGCCTAGGGGCAACTTCCCTAGCTTGAATAAGACAATTTTGCTCTAATGGTGATGTCGAAAGCATTAGGGAGTGTGTGACCACCCATAGATTGTATCATTACTAAAATCTTGCTATTCAAGGCTTTTAAGAAAAATAGAAAAGCATGATCTGGTAAAGGTTTCACCGTCAAAGGAATTTTGTCCCAGGTCCTTTGGAATCGGTAGTTGAAATCGGCCAAGTGCTCATGCGATGCTCTCTTGATTGTACTCATCTGCTCTAATAGGGACAAATGATCTGATTTATCAATAGAATGCTAGTACAAGCCATTGCCTAATGCATCCCATGTCATGATTAAGTTCACCGTGAGGCCTCTCAACTATTGTAAAGCTTTTCCCTTAAGCGACGTAGCTAAGAGCCTCAGTGTTATGTTCTCCTGAGTGATGTTATCAACTGAACATAAAGTGGCCACATCTCAAATGTGTTCAATGGAAGTAGTTTGATCTTCCCTGGTAAAGTATGACAGAGTTCTGAAAGCTGCAACTGGAATATCATCATAATGTGCAATATTTAATGGGATGTGCAATATTTAATGGGCTGCCCCCGTTAAAAGGTGCAAAAACATGCTGTCTTGCCATTGGTGGTGCTTGTGCTACAGGAACAGGATTTCCTGGTGATAGGACTATAGAGTTGAGAACTGGAGGTGTTGATCTTGACCTCCCTGGTATGTCAAACAATCTTCCCCGGTAAAGTATGATAGACTTTTGAAAGTTGCAACTGGAATATCATCATAATGTGCAATATTTAATGGGCTGCCACCATTAAAAGGTGCAAAAACATGTTGTCTTGCCATTGGTGGTGCTTGTGCTACAGGAACAGGATTTCCTGGTGATAGGATTATAGAGTTGAGAACTGGAGGTGTTGATCTTGACCTCCCTGGTATGTTAAACAATCTTCTTGTTGTCCTAACCTTTCTTCGAGGTGGAGATAGTTGCAGATACTCAAATGGCACAAAACTTGATCTAGTCTATATTTTTCTCATGTGTAGGCTGCACTAAGTCTACATACAAAGTTAGAAATAGAGTCACTAGGTATATGTAAAACCTCCAAAAGGATGAAAAACTTGTTGCATACACCAAATAGAAATTTAAAATATTTGAAAACTTCTTTGAAATCAACTTTCAGGGTCCCACTGGGTGTGTCAAAAATTGTTATCAATCAGATATGCACCCTATGCTAAGCTTGTAGAAAACTTAACTATCTATTGACACATGGAAACCTTCTTTAGATGTGGGTGATCTAAGTGAAGAAGGAATCTCTAGAGTGAGCTGGTTCTCCGAATGATAATTCTTATTCTAAATGATTTTCGAGGTAAAGAGTTAGAAGGATAAACTGAAATTAAAACTTATGATTGAAATTCTATCACCTAAGATTATTGACCAACTTTAAGAAGATTCTGATAATAACTCACTCTCACCACCTCTCTAAAACTTGATTCTCACAATCTCACAACACATATAACCCAAAAGTGTTTTGTGCAAAGGTTTAGAATAAACACAAGGCACAACCTGAATTAGCATGCAACTCCTGCAAATCACTTAACAACAGTAAGACAAGAAAAGGATTCAATATATTTGAATCACAAGACACATCAAATTACTGTTTGCAAAGCATTAACAATAAGTGAGGAAGGAAACTTTGCTGTTTTATTGACTGAAGGAGTGAAAACTCTCAAAAATCTGAGTACAAAAACTGCTTACAAAACTCTCTGTATGAACAAAAGAGGAAGAAACAATGATTTGAATTGAGAAGAAACCCTAAGTTTTTCTCCTAAAAATAATTCTCTCCAAAACCCTAATCCGAGCTCAAGAGAAAAGCCCAAAGAAAAGCATCCAGAACTGCATCATATTACATAATAAAAGTGGAAACCTCACACTTTTTGCATGTCCATCCCAAAAGGCTCCTAAAAATAGGTCCAATCTGCTCTAAAAGCAAAATAAAAACCCTATCTTTATCCCCTACTTCTCAAATTCGCCCAAGGAAAAGTCAATAACCCAACTTTCATAATACTGCTAAAAATAGAAAAAGAATAAAACAATTTATAAAACATTGTTTTAATCTTTGTTTTACAAGATATCTGGAGCTTTAATTTTCTCAATTTGACTTAATTTTGCAATTAATATTTTAGAAATCTTTGCAAAATATTACAAACTTTTATATCTCCATTACAGTCTGATTTTCTTAAAAAATCATAAAAATATAGGACTATATTTATTTTTGAGTTCTAATTGATTTTCTAGAAAATCAATCAAAATAAAACCCTAAAGCATTACGTGAATACTTCATTTTTCTCTAAGGCATAGGAAATTAAAAGTAAATAAAATACCACAAGGTATTTTGGACTTTTTAAAATACAAAATAAAAGCATATCCTAAGACCTAGGCATCGACACCATATTGCAACCTTTGAAAGGTCGACTTCAACTCATGAAGAATTCGGCCACATGGTATTAACTTAAGTTTGATTTTCCTAAAACAATTGGAAAACTCCCTAAGTTCGAATTAGGGCATACAAGGTGAAACCCTAATAACAAAACATGAGAATTCACCCTAATTTTTGTATTCTCCACTTGTGCTTTGAGAAAACTCTCTACTGGGAAACATGGTGCCGTCACCATAGAGTTAGGGTTTGATAGGAAATGCTTGAGGACTTGGGCTATTGACTTCTCTGTGGGTTGATTCTACATCTGCAAACAAGAGTAAGTTATTTTCGATCCATTTCATGGCTTCTTCCTTTCATTTTGGAGGCAAACTTTTAGCCTTAAGGTCGTGGCTATAACATGTATTTTTCTGATTTCTTCCCCTCTATTACAATGTTTCCATTTCTGTGTTCCATTTGGCCACCATGGAAAGTTTTTGTTTGCGTATCTCCGATAAACAAAACTCCAAAAGATTGACAAAAAAATGAAGTTTACTTTCTTATGGAAGAAACACTTGAAATTTTTTGTGTATTGTCTTCATTATAGGCCGCCATAAGAGCTCGACCATGGCATTGTATTCCATACATTTTGTTTATGAATCTTCCAAAACTTCATGGCCGCGGCTATCATATGCTTTATGATGAATTTCCACAAAGAAAACTTGCATTCTATACACCATTTGCTTTGATTGTTTTGAGATTTTAATGGTAGATTAACATGGGTTTTTGGCCTTGGTGAATATTTATGAGCCAAAAGTCTCCTCCAGGCCACAACTATTATATGCTTGATCTAGGTATTCTAATATCATTGTATTTTTTCATTCCTTAGTATGAACTAAAAAAGAATACTCTGATTCTTATTAAGAATACTCTCATCACATTTTCCTAAAACTCTTTTGCATTTCTCCAATTCCTAGGCTCGACCCATGACACTATTCCCTGACAAAACCCTCAAATGGGTAAACTGTACTTAAGAAGAAATCAATATTTAAAAATGAAACCATGTAACTGTAGCTTGTTTACTTTCAGATTGTAAATGATCCCAAAAAGTTATACATTCCTTTATTTGCAGATTTACACTCTCTGAAACAAAATACATGGAAGACATTTACTTCTACTGAACAACAAAACATGACATCCTTCCACTTCATAGTTGACTATTTTTTCATTTATGCACTCCATGCATTATTTTTTTGAAAATGTAGATGCAATTCAAATACCCATTTGAATTAAATTTTTAGCACGATTTTGATTATGTACTCACCTTTCATTGTTCTTCCATCGAAGTAAAACCAAAACAACACCACTTCTTTTACTTTGTACCTCTTGTAGCAACATCGATGTTCCTGTAGGTTACTTTGATGCTTTCCATTACTTATTTCATATACTTAAATGCTTCAGAAAATATGCATTCTCAGCTCAAAATTTTCATGAAATAAAGCAATGCCTCTTTCTTGTGTCCATGTGTTCACAACTTTTTCGTGATCATAACCAGATTTGTCTTTTCTTTATATTTTGTGCTCAATGGCTTGAAAATTCCAATGTTCTTATTCCTTGGAACTCATGCATTTTTATGATTAAATGAAACTGTTGTAGATAGCTTTCAATCCCTCAATTTTGTAGCTTGATTTGTGAATTTTATATGTATGCCTGTTCATTATCACCATTTATGAACATGAAACACCTGTTGCACCAAAAAGAACACTTGAAAAATCATGAATAAATATGAACAAACATCATATGGCAGAAAATATGCAATCAATTTGACAGTATTAAAACTTTTCAATATGGAAATTGATGCATTTCATTTGATTTTGTATCTGGATTAAGATTATTGTTCACTTGTAATTTTTACTTCGTTATTCTCATATTTGATTGTTATGAGTGAACAATGTTCTTGATTGTTATAATAGTTGAAATCTGATTCACTCCTTCTTGACTAGTTCATATGAGCACGATGATTGTATTTCTCTACTTAGCCCTATTTGTATGTTTAAGGGGTAGCATGTCGAGCTCTACCCTTGTGGGAGGCCGTTTTACTCCACATGCTTTCATGTCTTCGTGAAATGATCAGCTACATAAATTTTCCTATACCTGCATAGGAAACAAACAATGTTAGCATAAAATAAAAAAATTTAAAGGTTCCATGATGTGGCATTTCATTTTTAGGCTCTCATTGTATTCCCTTTATTCTTAGCTGATTCCATGTATTTCAAGGAATGAATTGTATCTCTGTTGGTAGAGCATGTAGTGTAACTCATATCCAGAGCTCTAACAAGACTTTTCCAATCTTCTACAGGTACACTTAGAATCGGAAGCAAGATAGAGCAAGCTGCAAGCACACCAACTAAAGATCGAGAAACAAGCAATGATGGATATGTCTTATGTTATTTGCTTCTTAGTTTTTAAAACCTTTAGTTGTATAATTCATCTTGCAATGAATCGTTTTGACTATCTCCACGGCTTGTGTGGATCCTTTAATTTCTCTTTTCCTTTCCATTCTGAAAAGAAATGCATCAAAATGCAAAATTGTACAATCATTTGTATTTGAAAACAAACAAAATGTTGTAATGTGAATAAGCATTGTGAAATAAATGAAAGCAATTTTTATTCTTAATCATTTGTATATTCTTTCTTGTACTTCATTTGTACTGCATTTGTACTACAAAGCTTTGAATAAACTTTGAAATTCTTTTCACTGAAACAATTGCATAACTGAAACTTGATAAATCTGATGCAAACAACAATCTAGGCACATGCGAAAATTAATTGAACTTTCACTTTAAAATGAACAAACTAATCAGCTCTGCCAATTGAGTTGTAGTGAAAATTGGTAACATTATTAATAAATGAATTGTAATATGGATTTGGAGTGTACTTCCTTCTTTCGTCAACTACATTGAAATGAACTGATTGGTGTTAATGAATAGTAAATGGTAAGCTATATGGAATAAAAGCATTTATGATCCTTGTATTAGTCTATTCATTTCTCCTAATTTTGGTTGGGTCATGAGTACCCATGAGTTGGTTTATGCATTGACCCTCGATGCCTATGTTTATTGAAGTATAGCTTTTCATTGAATCACTAGTGTCTTTCTATCCTTGAATTATGAATTGGAACCTTGATATGTGTGTATTAAATTTTGGTTATGCATTGGATCATTGTTCCCTTGGTGTTATTAATTGTATGGTGTGTGATACCCATGTGTAGCCATGGTATACATTTGATGTCTTAGGTGAGACCCTTATTTTTGTATGAGTTTGGTCCCACTAGAAGTCTATCCATGATCTTCTTTCTTCATAACTATGAAAAAAGTGTTTGAAAAGTCTCTTAAACAAGAACAATAATTATATACCTTTTCCAATTTAGGAAGATTAGTAAGGGTTTAAGCCTAATAAGGCTAAGTTCTGACACTATTAGAGTTTTAGAAAGTAATGGAAGTATAAATAATAAGGAGTCTAAGGGAAATAGAAATGATAATAATTTTGGTCCTAACACAAATAGGAAAAGCAATATAAATGTAAACTATAATTTTAATGCAAAAAAATTGGAATCCAATGATGGATCAAAAAAGTGTTGGCAATTGGGATCAAAGGGATGTGCCAAGAAATCTATCATTTTTCTTATGTCTAGTATAAACTATTATGCCAAAATTTGGCTATAGATAAATAAATATCAAAGTAATATTAGCCATAACTCCTAACAGAGGAAATATGTTCTAAATAAGCCACCATCTCCAATGCATTACATTCATTAAACAATTTATAGCTAATAGGCCAAATATTAAGTGGTGCATATTAGATTATAATGTATGTGTCTTGGATAAACCTCCTTCCATGTGTTGATTTAAATGGATCTACCGAGTGATTAAATCACTATAAACTTTAAGAAAAATAGGATGTTCTACAAGGTTTACAAGGTACTCATATGATATTGTTTATACAAATAATAATGTCAATTAGGTTCATATTTTCCTTTTTGAAGCTTGATTATTTTTAACTAAATTTACCACATACATAAACTTATTTGAGGCACCAATTCATTCCTATAGTGTCATAAAAGGAACTATGTGACTATATAATAAAAATACCTTATCGATTGTCTTGCCCTATATATAGAATGCCTAGCTGAATATTGAAACAATTTTATTTCAAGGAAATTAGAGACTAATAAGTTTTGTCATAAAAATGAAATGAGGGCAAAGAAAGGATGTTAATTTTATGTGACTAATATAAAGGAGGTTGAGAAGGAAAAAATTCTAAACATATGAGGAATACCCAATCTTTAGGTAATTTTAAGATGTGTATCTTGAGGAGTTACTTAGGCTTCTACCCAAAAGAAAATGAATTATAAATTAAAGTGTTTTCATGAACTAAGCATGTATCCAAGTATCCTTATATAATTACCACTATTGAGTTTTTTGAGTTGAAGATAATTGTAAGAAATTTTGAATAAAGATCCAATAAAACCCATCATTTTGCCTTGGGATGCTCCTATTATTTTTGTCAAGAAGGATGGAATTTAAGGCTATACATAGACTAAAAATTTCTTAACAAAGATGCAATTAAAATTTAAATACACTTTGAGAAGGATATATAATCTATTTTATCAAATGAAGGGGTCAACAATATTTTTTAATGTAGATATTTAGCATGGGTATCACCAAATTCAAATCAAGATGGGGGATATTTATAAAATAATATTTTAAACACACTATGGTCTCTACAAGTCCACTATGGTACAATTTATTTTTTATTGAGAAAAAGGGGAAAATAAGTGCCCCTACCCTTACAGGAGCCAAATAGCTAAGGAAAAATATGTCACACTAAGGAAACCAATTAAAGTAGTCAAAAAATAGATAAACAATAAAATATCCAACATATTATTAACAAATGAACAACAAAAAACCACAACATAAAGGAATAATACTAACCACAAGGCACCATAAACATGGGATAATGGGAATAAGAGTGACCTAGTCCTTGAATATTAAGTGTTACATATCATTATTTTAAAAGATGACATAGAATGTCCTTGAGGGAGTCACCATCACCACTAGACTCACTAACAATAACAATATTCTTCTTCTTTTCTTTGGCCCTAGTCAACATTGTGAGCATTGTTTACTCAATTTTAGAATGTTGGTGATAAAACCCTCCATCTATCACTAGCACTCCTACAAAATTTATAAATTTAATGAATAATATTTTCCACAAGTTTCTAGATTCTTTCATTATGGTATTTTTTTATGATATACTTATCTACTATAAAAATAAAGAAGAGCATGGGAAATATGTATAGATAGCATTAGAAAATATTAGAGAATGATAATTATATGGGAAAATATCTAATCATACTTTCTTTTAGAAATAGGTGCACTATCTTGGGCAAATTATTTCAGCTCAAGGAATAACAATAAACCCATCAAATATTTTAGCCATCATGGAATGAAATGTGCCTAACAACATACTTATAAGTTAGAAATTGCATTGGTTGGATAGGCATTTTCATAGGTATATAGAGTGATTCTACAAGTTTACAAATCCTATTCATATTTGTAACACCAAGGTAATAATTTTGTATAGATAGAGAAGTTTTAGTTGTCATTTGAACTCCTTGTACAAAGATTACAAATTTCACCTATTCTAAGAGTTTCAAACCCTAATGAGCATTTTATTGTAGTAATTGATGCATCCTCAAAATGCTTTAGTGGTGTCTCAATACAAGATAAACGAGTTATAAAATATGATTCCTATAATTTGAAGCCTTAAAAAATGAACTATATTTTGCACGATCTCAAGCTTATTGTGAAAAGTTCACTTTACAAAAATACCATCACTTTCTTCTAGGTAAGGATTTTGAGATTAATACCAACCACTTGGTTTTGAATTACATATGTGCCCAACCAAATTTAAATTCTCAAGAAAAGAAGCGATTCTAATTTCTTGGTTAATAAGACTTCAAAATAAAATGCATTAAAGAGAAAGAGAACCAGGTTGCTAATGTGCTTAGCATGTATAAGTATATCATGATAATGTCAGTCATAAAAAGAATATTAGGCACTAGTTGTTGGATAACCTAATAAGTGATCTACATCACTAAGAGGAGCATTATGCTTTGGAAGAGAGCTCGTAATTACTAAAATATGAAGGATGTCATATACAACAAAATAGTTTGTTATGCTTTAAGAATAAAAAATGCATCCACATAAATGGTGACTTAAGAATGAAGGTGATGCAATAATGTCACAATACCCTCTATTCCAAGAACATAGAAGTAACCAAAATGTTAGCAGAACTTAGGCCATTATATTTTTTTCTAAAATGAAAAGTGAAGCAGTAAAGTTTATAGCCAAAAGTTTCATGTCAACAAGTCAAAGCCAAGATTGTACATTTGATTAGTTTTTTTATCTACACAACATCTTAAAGTATAAGTGATAAAGTATAAATATGGATTTTATATAGGGACTACCCTTAACACCTTTTTAAGATGATACCATACTACTAGTAATTTTCAAACTCATAAAGTTTACATAATTCTACCAAGTAATCTAAAATATGATTCCCCTACCTTAGTTAGAAGGCTTATGGAAAAAAATGAACTTCATGGAATACCAAGGAATATCATATCTAATGGGAATGTAAGAGTGGCATTTAGGTTTTCGACTATATTTTAGTCAATGTTGGACATGACATTAGATTATAGTACTAGCTAGGATCCAAAAATAAATTTAAAAATGAAAAGAGTAAATTAAGTGGTAGAGAATATTTTGTGAATGTATTGCATGAATCAAAAGCAAAAGTTGGAAGAATACCTTCCCTTGGTTGAGTTTATTTATAACAAACTCTTACCTTCCTCCATTAGCATGGTATCATGTAAATAAACTATAAAACATCCCTTATTTGGTAGAACCTTGAGGATTGTATTTCTCTTGGTCTCAAGATAATGAATAATACAAAGATTTACCCTAAACAATTTCAAGCCATAAATCATTATCATTATTATCTAAACCATATGATGTTTGAATTTATTAATATTCAACTATTTTTTTTGGTAAAATATAAATAATAGGTCTTTTGGTTTTGAAGCTACATTCAAGTGATGAAGGTGCGGCCTTTATCCCACTTTCTAAGGTTGGTATAGGGTGATGGAATCCACACCATTCAATCCATATTATTAAAATGTGACATAGTCTTCAATCCACTATACCAATATAGAAAAAGAGGAATATAAAACTTGAAGATTTAAACAATAGTTTCCTTGGTAGATAAATAGTGCTCTAGTAAGAGAGCTTTGATGGAATGATTAATTCAATATATCTTTTATAAAACATTAGGATTCTATGGAGAATTAAGGAGTGAATTTTTAACCACAAAGATCTAGATATACCTTGGAAATATCTACTCAATATGAGAATTGAATATAGAAGTGTGAAATAGTTGTCAAGCCTATTTAGAAGATTCAATAGGAGGCTTGAGAGGGGAGAACACCTCCAATTTGTAAATTTTTGATATGTATAATTTATTATATGATTCCCTATTTAATATGTGTTGATCCTTTTATATTATGATAATTTTCAATGAATGTGATCTCTCCAACCTTTTCATGATAGTTGGTATCCATTACAACATGGTGTTATGATTGAATTCAATCATGAACATCCACAACTATGTACATGCTTTACGTTTGAAAGAATGTAACCAGTGACTAATTAAAATAATACTATTTTACTGTGGCTAAGATTTATATTCCATGGGATATTACATGTCTAGGGTTGTATTGTGTAGTGCCCCTCCATTCTCACTTTGGATGTGCAAGTAGTCTGGCTAAGGAACCTGAAGATGAAGGATGCAAGCTATGGGCACATTTGTGCTTTGGAAGTGCTTTGGTTATCTTTAGGATTTTACATGATTCTTACATATTGTTATCATGATGACCTGATATGATTTTTATTATGATTATATTTATTATCATGAAGAGGTACTGACTTGTGTTCAAGTGTTGTGGTTGCAGATGGAACATGAGCTTCTGTTAGTACTTTTGTGATTATGATGCATATTGTTATGTTATTATTATTATGCAGACATTTATTTGGATAGTTAGGTGAGACAGTAGTATGTTGTTAGGATAGGTGGGAAGGGCGACATCGTACCATTGGACGTATGGGGGACATACAGGAGTGAGTTACAATTTCTAGAGTTCCTTTCCTAGTGCTTCGATTATTATGAATATGTGCTCTAACTCGTATGCTTGAGTAAATAGGTACTAGGATACGTCTCCATCCCAGGTCTGAGCATGCCTTGAAACCCAATAGATCATTTGATCAGAGATAGCACTTGGTCCCCTACCCTAGCCATCATCCTCAAAGAGGATGAGTATCCGGTTGATACCTCGTCAGTACTATCAGCTTGGTCAGTTAGTGTTGCTTGTGGTTTTGTTTTTCAACCCTAAATAGTGGTCAGGTAATTATTTGGATATTTGATTTTATTTAATTTATATTGTCTCACAAAATGTCTTGGTGATCCTATGCATTAAAATAAATTATTAGTAAAAAGGTACACTTTGATAAATAAATATATAATTATAGTTGATAATGAAATAAATTTATAAGTGTAAATATTATATTAATAAATAATAATAATGTGGTAAATAAATTATGTCGGGTTATATAATTAATTATAATGTGTAATAAATGTGGGTAAATGGTTTACCGGTTTTAGGGAAATTTTGGACATCTATTATAATTATGAATTTTAAATGAATTATTTTAATTGACTATTAAATTAATAAATTAAATTAAATCAAAGAATAAGCAGTTCCACAATTGGTTGGGAATCCCCGTACAACCACATTTTTGGTTCTCCTTGTAAATGTTTTGGTTTTTGGGGGGATTTTTTTTAATTCTATTCTTGGGGGGAAGGGAGAAAGATTCTGCCTGTAAACTTGCTTATATTATTGATTTTGCTAGAGAATTGAGAGTTTTTGAGAAATTTGGATTGAGGAATCGGAAGTTGAATTGTAGAGAAATTTTGGGCTCGACATCGATCTCCGTCCTTGCTAGGCGTTGGATTCCAATATTTCGTTACTTGCTTTTCTGAATGTGCAATCAATAGATTGATTTCTTTCTCTTTGCTTTTGAAAATAGATGTTTAATTATTTGATGTTTCTTGAAAACGAGACATTTATCTATTGATTCCCATATGAAAACAGCCAATAAAATGTATTTGCATATATCCAACAATCATTGCATTTATTTCCATGGCGTCCATTTACACTTGCCGATTACATTTTTTTGAAAGTTCTTAAGCCCTTTCAACAAATCCATTTTGTGTGTATCTCACAACCATTGCATTCCACAAATTGACATCACTTTGAGGCGTTTTGTTTCAGAGTACGTGCCTTCCCTTGTTGCCAGTTCACACGTCTATATCTGCCAGGGCATTCTAAACAATAAAATCTGCTTTACCCACACATACACACTACCTTGTACAGTGCGAGATGGCATCACACCAGCCACTTGCATTTGCTTGAAAGTTTCTAAAGCCTTTTCGTCAAATCCTTCTTGTGTGCACCCTATTGGCATCTCATTTTATGAGTTGTGATCACGTGGGGCCTTCTGTCTAATAGATCGAGTTGGGGGTTGAGCGCCAGAGCCATGCCTTGTGCCCTAATCCCCTTTGTGATTGTATTGGGTGGATAATTATATATGTATATGTATGTACATTACATTATATGACGGTGAGAAGTGAAGGACGGACCTGTTGGTATGTGAAGATTATATGATAAATAGAGGAATAAAAATATTATTTAATAAAATAGATTTTGATTGGATAGGTATTGTGGAAATGAGTATTTAATTGTGAATATAGTTAAAGAGAATTGAACTATTCACATATTCATAATGGAGTGATTTGTAGAGTAGATAAACTAATTAGATTAAAAGTTAAAAGATTTTGAATCAGATAGTTAAAATGATTAATAAATTTGTTATGGATAAATGAATAGGGTAAATAATTAAGTAAATGGAACTATTTCACATGTAGAAAATTTACATTTAGGAGATGGTTAATATTAAATGCATGTAAAATATTAGGGGAAAGGGTATTTTAATTAAATGTTTCAGATTTAATGGTAAATAATTTAGGTTACTCCCTGTAATTATTTAGTAGATGAATGGTGATAATTTTCACATAACTATTCATAGTTGATTAGTGAATTGCCATGTAAGTCAATTATTCAGAGTATTGTCATTGTAGTTATTTAAAAATATAATTATTGGTGGTAAATGATTTATCTATTGAATTAAATGGTTAAGTTAAATTGAGAGATAAGTGAAATAACAATTAATTAAAAGAATGTCTCTATGGGTATAATGAGATGATTAAATGGTTGTATTAGATGATGTGTTTTGATTAATTGACTAAGTGTCTTTGTAATTGTTGAAAGTGGGTGTCACTTGTGTAAAGTTTGTGCAAGTTTTGTGCCTTTGGGGAGTATGTTTAGTATGTTTGTTTCCAGAGGCCTAGAGGGAGTATATTTGTATGATGGTTTTACTTGGAAGTGGTTTGGCAATGTCTGGGTTATGTGCTTTGTATGAAATGTAAACCCTAAGGGTGGTGCTCTTCTATCATTGTATGGATTCATGTGATTGTGGTAAGTGTGCAAGATGACCAATACCCTGCTTGATGTGTAGGGTTACTAGTTACAAGTAGGGGGAGTTTGTATGGGGGTCGGGGATCAGGTGAGGCTGCCAAGATTTCCCAGGATGGGGGTTGGGGCCTAGGAAGATCTACCAGGATAACCCATATCAAGCTTTGTGATGACACTCCTCCTTATTGCAGTCTAGTATTCCCTAGTTTTTTTCCTCTTTCTATTGTGTGAATTCCTCTAGAAGTAAAGTTAGTGTTGTAAGTGATGTTGGTGTCATTAGCAGTGTTGTGTTGGAGTCCACGTATAACCCTTGATCATGTTAGCCTGTTGCTTTCCTGACTGTCTATTGGATGTGAGACCTTGTGTTATCTCCTAGCATGGGGGGGGGTGTGGACCTCAGGGTTCCACATGGTTGGGAGGTTGGTGCTTTTTATCCATTGGGTATTCTTGTTGCATGTTCGTGAGCGTGCTCACTGTGGACTTTAGTTCCTGTTCTAAGAGGGCAACCTATCATGTAATTGTATATTGGGTTGTATGACCATTTGTATCTCTTAATATAATCTGATGTAATCTTCCTACATGTACTTGAGGAAGCAATGTTGTAAATATGGCGATGATGTAACAATTATTGATATCTTCTTGTAAAAAGTATTGTAAAGAAACACATCTTTCATATGATAGTTAGTTAGGAAATGATCTTTAATGTTTGATTATTAGTTGTTACATTATGGAAGTAAGTAATGTAGAATCATTTAATGTGGTGCTTTAAAATGAACCTTGCATGTTATATTGATCATGTTAACTTTTATCATCGATGAAATGTTTCTAGTTATCTTGATTATTAGTTTTGTGAGTAGCGTAGTCAAGGAGCCTTAGAGGACCTTGGTCTAGACTACTATGTTATGTTATGTTTTGCATTCCATTGTTAATTTCTTTAAAATAAAATGTTCCATTGTTGACCTAGTTTAGTGTTGTCCTCTAGGGTTCATTGGCGGGGGCGTTACATATTGTGTCATGAACTATGAATAATCCTTACAGTGAAACTAATGTATGAGCTAATTCCACCATGGTATAATATATTAAATAGTTATATAAAAAGGATATATTGTATCTATTTGATAAATGTGCATGGACATTCTTGCATTTCACCTTGCATTCAAGAAGGTTGGATCATTGAATTGGTCTTATATCGATTCAATACACATGAGTAGTTGTATACCTTATCCTTTATGGTCTAGGAACCTTATTAAACTGTGTATATCTCTTTAATTTGTCAAAACCTATATAAAACCCTTGCATTTAATAAATTTCAATTGTACATGCTAAGATTTATATTCCATAGGATATTACATATCTCTTTAATTTTGGTTACCCCTTTAGTGATTTAGAGTAGATTTTTCCATCACTAATATTTGCTTAAAAGAATACTTCAATGGCTCCAATATATAAAATTTAGTTGGTATTGTGATTTTTCCCCTTACATCCTTGTCATGTGCCCAAATATATAAAAGTGCAAAAAATTCTAAGTGTCAATGGTGTTTGTGTCAAGTTTCATATGTTGTTAAGGGTCCAATGTTTTCCTTACCTAAGTATATGGTCATGATGTCTCCCCATTCCCTAAATCACATGTCTTCTTGATAGACATATGATAGCATCCCTTACCTCATTTATCCACACCCTCATGCTTCATTTATTCTTCCTTTGAAGAGATTTTAATATTTTTGTTACTTGTCTCCCTAACATCCATTTCCTCATTTCCTTGCTCCTATTTTCCTCTTGCTTGCTTCATTTGCCTCTAACCTTGGGCATCTTGTATTTTTCCTAATATCACACTTGATGACCTTGTCATCACGCTTCCCCAATCCCCAACCATTTTAACTCTAGTTGTGGGTTTTTGAGCCTTTCCTTCCCTTGTTCCTCAAAGTGCATTGAGTACCTAATAATCCCAAGATCTAACCCTCACCACTCCTTCCATGCATTTCCCCGAGTCTCCAAGGATTCCTTTCCTCCCCACATTTCTTTATATGATAGTGGATATTTTGGACCCTTTAAATTCACAATTTGTTTATAGTTAAATTAAATTATTAGGTTGCATTTGAAACCCCCTTGGTAACTTTATAAGTATCTTTTCAAGGATTATAGACCACGCATAAAATTGCAATAATAAGCCATTTTTATGTGGTTACCTACAAAAATCTTACAATAATAATATAATTTACATTACCATGCTTAAAATCTACTTGGTACCTTATATTTATAAGCATCATTGGGAAATATTAATCCCATAATTCAAAGGAGGTTGGCCTAGATTACAATAAATACTTAGGAACTAATAAATGAAAGTAAAATCCATGATTAGTACCATGAGAATGGTGTACAAGATATTTGATCGACACAATTATTAGTAACATTCCAAAATAGTAACACCATAAATGAAATGAAACAATGAAAGAACATAATGTAACAACCACAAAAGAGATAGAGACATTGATGGACCTCTGGAAAACCCTTTCCAAAAAAAACTAGCCTCAAAATCTCTAATCTAATATATTACTAGTAACTAAAAGTTATAATACAATTCCAAACTCTAATATCTTCAAGGAGATTCATGCTCACAATCAAGAAGGGATTGAGTACAATATGACATGCATTAACTCTTACCCAAGCCCTCTATTTATAAGCATGAGAGAAATAAGAAAGGGAGAACTTGTTATTTTCTTTCCACCTTTAATTAAATTCCCAAGGACTAATATTCAATGCATTTAGCATCTCCAAGATAGGAATATAAGTTTTCCTCTGGAAGCAAGAGGCAACATGTTTTCCAAGGCACTTTAATTGATCCCACTAAGCTTAGTGCCCAATATTGGCCTATTAAATTTGATCTAATCATTAAATTATTTTTCCAACAAACTCCTTAAATTAAATACATCCTTTAATTAAACTAATAACAATGTTCTTGCTAAACCATTACCACCAAATATTAAAGTATTTCCCCATAAACTATGTTATTAACACTAAATTCATTTACAAATTTACACATAATAAAAATTTATAAAAATATTGGACTTCCCCAAAATCTGGCACCCAATTTTGAGATGGACCATATCTTTAAAATATTAAATATTTCTATGCAAGATGTACAACACTTTTCTAGCAATAAATGACTAAAACATGGATTATGTGAAGACTAGTTTGTTATCACATATCTCAAAACATTGAATGGGATAAGAGTGTAGTTGTAGTTCTACTGAAAACATAATTAAGACATAATATAATAAGATGAAAACAAGGGTAACGATTTATGATAATTAAGGTAGTACTCTAGACAATGCATGTTTAATTGAATTTATTGCTTGTAAGGAACATCTATTTATAGTGTTTTCTTAAAATATATCATTCCATAATTAGAGTATAGTTAAAATTATAGTTAGCATAAGACCCTTAAGTATTGTCCCAAACCTCCCAAGTTATTAAAATATCTCACCATAATTGCAAACCCTATTTTAGGATTTAATCTTTTAAAGAACAATGGAACACCATGTCTAGTTAAGTTAATTTTCAAAAAAGTATTAGATCAATCCACATGAGCAAGTCTTCATAGATCAAATTATTGGGGTAGGTTCCAACAACTTCCAAGTTATATGTAATGGAGAATTTGATTAAGAAGTTTAGGAAAGTTTTGAGGAAATTTTATTTTCTATAAATAATACATCACCTCTAAGAATTCACATAGTGAAAGATAACACTACATCGAAAGCAAGTACATTATTCACATCGAATAATTTATTTTCTTGAGGAGAATATTTCCATGGAACCAAACTAATTGAAGTAATGAGATGACCAACATTGGACTGAAATAAATTTTTGAATTAGGAGACTATTTTTTTTAGGTTGTAGCCATATAAGAAAACATCCTTAAAGCATAAAAAAAGAAAGATAACAAAATCTCAAATAAATATTTGGTATATATCAAAATTTATGGAATATTTTTAGTGTGTCATATAAGATATAATTACCTCCAACAAAAAAAATATATCTAGCTTTCTTGTCTCTTGTTTAAATATTTTTTTTGGAAAATCAATTTTGACACAATTAGTATTAAGTGAGTTTTATGTAGAAGGAAGAATCATATTGGATCCCACAAAATTTATCTAGATGTGCAAACAAAGAATAATTTACACACTCATGTATAATTACTTCACATTAAACACTATGTCATAATGCATAATCTATCATCCATGTCATTGTGTAATGTGACATGCACATAGTTCCAAGACCCATGTTGTGCACCTTACTGTACTCCTTGTACCATGCCCAACACACATACTGGGAAGAACCATGTTGTGAACAACTACTTTCACCATACATATTCTATGTATTATCAAAATAAAAAATCATGTTGCACACTTATGGATATCTCCTTGCTTCATGCACAACCTGTAGAATACTTGAAACCATGATGTAATTTTCCTACAATTCTCAAATTTTATGCAAGTATTTGAATCGTGTACCATTCATGTAGTTTGAGGGAACATTTGGGACAACATTATAGAAAACTCTATTTATGTATAAAATTTCACTTGTATTCTCATGTACTAATGAATATAGGGCACATAGTTTAGTAATAAGAGTAGAACATTATGCAACATCTCATAATATTGTGCAACAAACCCATTCATCTTCTAGAGCTATATCATGAAATACTACTTGTTGGCACAATATACATAAAATCCTAACCATCAAAAGATTAATTTTCAACTATGGAAGACTATTTGATTTAACTTCCATACTAACATCTTTCTTCATGATCATATAAAATACAAATGTACATCTGAAAATAATAGATAAGGAGATAGATAATGTAGCTAGGCATCAAAAATAAACATATTCACAACAATATGCCATGTATGAAATTTGTGATTAATTAAATAGTTTTTCTAGTTCTTTTATTTTTATTTATCTAATGCTTTATCTCCATACTACTTCTATATGCTTACAACACATCTAGGTCCCAATTTGGAGCATTATCCACTATACCACATAGAAGTTGGGTCATTAACATCAAATTGGATCATCATTCATGTCCTATCAAATGAGATTAGAGTATTTGAGACTCAACATCAAACCATAAGATTTGTTATACTACCTTATGAGTCATTTCAAATGTGTTTGAATGGTAGAGGAGTAGAATGCAATCAATATGCTAATGAAAGATACAAATTTTAAAGGCTATTGATAATAGCATATATTTTTATTTAGCCAATAAAAATAAGTCCTCAAGTGGGTGGCCCTATCAACACAATCATCATGTAAAGATTTTGGTGGTTGATTCCCCCATATTCCAAGTGAATTTATATCTGAGGGTAAAATAGATGGAAATATTATAGGCAATTGATGAGATCATATTGAATCATATTTATCTAATAGTGACTTTTATATGAATAATTATTATTACACTTTTAAAAGTGTGTTTTCTCATTAAGAATCAATGGTAAGCCTATGTGCTTTGGGAGGAATACTATATCCAAGGAAAATTTGAGCCTACATGGGAAATTTTCCTAGAAGCCTTCAAAGACTAATACTATCCTAAATATTTCTATGATGATAGCTACATTCAATAGAAATAATTACACTAATTACATTGCCAATCAATCCATGGCTACATCAATGCCTTCTACAAACTCTATGTGAAGTTAAGCATGCTTGAGTTATAAGAGAATACAATCCTCAATTATCATTGAGTCCTACACTATCATTCAACCCAAGTTGAAGATGGCCAAGGTCAAGATGATGGAAGAACTCTATTGTTTCATAACTATCACTAAGGATGAGGCAATATTAAAGAGAAAATAGAAAAAATCCTTGGTGCCAAATAAAATGCTACCTTTTAATAGGAGATGACTCTTCAAGACAATTAAATTATTTGATAAACACAAATCTAATAGGCACTCCAATTTAAAGTGTAATGTATAAAATAAATTATTCATGCATACAAAGGTATAGGGTTCTCATGAGCCAAAGGTGGAGAACATGGATCTTGAAGCTATATGTCTTTGCACAAAATCACAACATTTACACCAAACACAAAAGTAGAGAAAATATTCCTTTTGTATATGGGTTTTGGTTGATGGAAGTAGCTAAGAGAATCTCATTTATGAATCTATTATTGCACACTTGAATTTAACAACCATGCCTTATACAAATTTATAGTTTGGAATGGATTAATTATTGTAGCGCCAAAGGTATACATCACATACTAATGTTTCTTCACATTAGCTATTCATCCTTTCCACAAGGAGATAGTATGTGATGTCATTACAATTTATTATACTGGCATAATACCTAGCCATCCCTACCTACATCATTATCAAAGTCTCTACTTAGCCAATTATAAGTATAGCATCATAATATTAGTGAGTAGTAAGAGATACCTAAATTTTAAAGTGAATCAAGGAGTCATTATGCATTATGCAATCTCTATAATGGATTACATAAATTTATTCTAACACAGTCATCATGACTATCTTTTAAGAAGGGTTTATGATATTATCATCATAATGCATAATCTTGCATATAATTTTTTATACTATATGCCATGTGTTCAACCTAGCAACCTTGTTTCACACCTACACAATAGTTCCTTGTATTATGCATCATACATAAATATCTAGGATCCATGCCACTTACTTGTACATTAATCCTTCATGTACCATATATGTAGTTATTTGGACCATGAAATTCCTTTTATAAATCACTTTGATCATAAAATCCCTTTACATCATCTATCATATACATAGGTCAAAGGATCATGCCTCATAATATTTCTAGTAGCTCTTTTTTTGTTCAACACCACACTTACATTCTTGTGTATTAACACACAAAAGGAACACAATTTGAGACTTAACATAGAATGTAGGCCAACATCTTTGAGCACCACACTATTTACCATATATCTTGTAGAGTCATTTCATGAAATACCACTTTTCAATATAGAACACAACAAAAATAATAACCATTAAAATATGAAGTTGTAAGGGTCATGACCCAAAACAATCTCAAGAAAGTAAAATAGAAACTCAATATCTCATAAACATGGAATATAAATCTAACAACTTCATTAGATAAATAAATTTCATAACACATCCTCATACGTGTAGTGTATAATCTAGGTAAAGGAACATAATACACAATAAAAAAGGCACAACTTAGGCTCTCATGCCACATAGTTATATAAATATACAATTTGGAAGTACAAATACAAATAGTGATACAAGAATAATGTGAGGATCTATATAATATAGTCTCTGAATGCCATCGACCCTCATAGTCATCCACAAGTCAAGAGACGAGAACATGGCTTAGATGCTTTTCCACCCAACCACGAAGCCTACACTTCCTTGAAATTCTTTCTACTTGAAGAATATCTGACCCTGCATGAAGTACCTAGCAACCTAGAAAGAATAGAAAGAGGGAATCTTGATGCAACCTAATATATCTACATGCATTCCTATCATGAACATGTAATGTCCAACTATCAGGATATGACAAAGAAACATATAAATATTTTTTTTAGGTAACTTTCATCTATTTCAATGAGCACATGGCTTTGGCCAATGCACTAGAATAAAACAAAAGATCCCGAAAAGAGGATAAACCTTCTCTATTAGTCCATATTCAACAACCTATCCCAAAAGGTAAACCCAATTCACATATAAAAGACGATAACATGCATAATGATCATAAAATAAATAAATATTGATTTCTTTCATGCAATGATTATATGCACATCTTTCATTATTTCAAACATTGCATGTATAATAACGATAAAATATATCATTGACATGAAAATTATTTTTCTTTACATGTAATTGATCTTTCAATGACATTTCTCTACTTCATGCAATTATCAATATACATGCATCACCATTCTCATTGCCATGCAAATTTAATGTAAGTTTAAAACTATTTTCATTTCATGCAATAATGACTAAATCTAATGTTTTGTAGGTTTAACCATAAGAAGTTAGTTTGTAATATGAAGTGCATACTTACATTGTTATATATACATATGCGTATATATAATATGGGTATGTATATATATATATATATATATATATATATATATATATATATATATATATATATATATATATATATGACTGTTGGTATTCTTTTGATATGTAGCTTTGAAATAAATGATTCAGATCCATTGAAAAGATAGTTTCAACTATCTTGTCGTGGGATCATCACAACTAATTTGAAATGTATTATCAGTACTCTATTGTTCAGATTCTATGATCACATGTTTTGATTAAGAGGGAAACACAAGTTTTGAAGGGACCGAAACCCTTTACAAAGTATGTCAAAATAATAAAACACTATTGGGACAAAAGATAGAAAGATAAAGTAACCTAGAAGCCAAACATCAACCAAAAAACCACACAACAATGAACAAAAATACTACACAGAGAGGCACAACAAGACTATCTCATATATTTTTTAAAGTTTTAGCAACCTCCAACTCCTAGTTGTAGTGAAGTTTGACTATGGACAATAGCTCCTTCTTTTCCTCTTTAAAGGATTTCTTGAGGCTAGCCCTTGTTCTAATGCTCAGACCCTCATTACCCTGGTTCTTTCCTTTTTCCTTAGTGGTTAGCGCTCTCATTTGGTACTTTGCCATCTAGTGCTCCCTAAGGGCACTCAATTTTTCCATTAAAACCTTCAAAGAATCCGCACTATTCTATGATCGCATGTTACTTTTGATATATTATCATATTTTATTGCACTTAAAATGATAGATTCATACATATACAAAATTTTATTTTTACACTTTACTAAAAAATAATCTTTACAATAAATTTAAAATTATTTACCAGCTTACTACTAAACCAATAAGCAGAGTTAAGGAATAACACAGTGTTTTACTATAGTAGCAAGATGTTGAGTAAGGTTAAAGCCATTGTTCAATCACTAGTTCAAGCATATTATTCGTGCTATATATATATATATATAACATATGTATATGTAAACCTATATATATATCTTTATTCAAAACATATCAAAAGTGATCTATTATATAAAGGTATTTATATCATAGCTGATAATAGAGGTCTCAAATTTTAATGCTGCTGATCATAAACCATGACATAGTAAAAAAAAGAAAGTAGGTAATTTTTAATGGCAGGGATGCCCAACTACAATACTCAGAATGGAAGTATAATCATTGTCCCATAACATATCTAGCATACAAGCATGCAAATAGAGAGTGCAAAAAATAGGTGCAAGAATTTAACTAGCATCCATTTTGTTTTACCATACTGATTTATCTGTATCAAGTAAAGATAGGTTCTTTACATACCTGGCATTTGTCAATAAAACAAAAAATAATGATTGGTCTTTCCTTTATATCAAGCTCCATGCCTTCAAAATCACTTCCTTCAGCCACACCAATGCTGTTAGTCTCCTTGGTCGTTGCTATATTATTCCCCAAATCGTGTTTTTTTTTCCTTTTTGATTTCCTTTGCTTATAATACTTTTTTATTTCCTCCATGTGATCTAAAGACTCTAGTTTCCTATTTTTAGAACTGGCAATTGACTTATTGCATGATGTAACATGAAATTATTTTTATTTAAAACTTATTTAATTTAATTTTTATTTTTAGTTTAAACTTATTTAATTAAATTTATTTATTTTTTTAATAAATTTTATGCAGTTTAATTTAAAAAACTATTTATATATTTTATTAATAAGCTTTTATATATTTATTCATTTATTTATATAAATAATAATATATTTATTATATTATTATTAATATATATATATAAATATACTCCCCTTCAGATGTTTTCACTGCAATAAATTGGGTCATAAAGTTGAGGCTTGCTCCGTCAAGTGCCTTTCTGGCACAAAATACCTTAGTCTCAAAAAATGGGTGAAAAAGTCTGTTACCCCAGATGTTGATTTCATCTGGCATAACCATGGAAAGTTATTTTCTACTCTGGATCTTATGCTTAAGCCTAATCCACCTACTGAGCATTCTTCTCTCCCTCATGACGATTGTGCCACTAATAATGTTGTTGATCTCCCCCTTGTTCCGATGGAGGATGATTCTGACTTTGAAGGCACTTATCCTTTCATGGAGGACTTGGAGGAGGATTTTGATCATTTTGATACTTTTGAAAAGGATTTTTTTCTTGCTCCCCCTCGGTCTCTTGGGATTGGCCAAAGGGATTGCGGTAAAACCAAGCCTAATTGTGGGGCTCAGAAAAAGAAAGGAAGGAAATTTGTCATAGAGAAACTCTGTATCGAAGGTTTGGATGTTGTGGAGGTAGGGTTGTAGTGGACCATGGAGGCCATGCTCTCACGATAGGCCAATAAAGTTTAGCACTCTTTAGTTTTGGGCTTGAAGACTGATGTTATTATGTAATTGCTTTCTTTCTCTCTTGTCCTTTGTGGGTCATTTTTTTGATTTATGTATTCTCTTATGTTCCTCTCAATTTTCTATTACTCTCTAGGGTTTCTCTTAGTTCTCTATTCTTCTCTTCTGTGGCCTTGCTGGCCTATTGTACTTATTTTGTTATGTTTGAATAAAAACCAACTCTTATGGATCAATATATATATATATATATAATTTATAAAAAAAGATCTTTTATTTTTCCAACCAAATAATTTAATTTTCAAAAACGAACACCATAGGACATATTTTTATTTCCCATTTTAATGTTTAATTTCATAAACATAATAATCATAATGCATAATCATTATTTTAAACCATAACACACAAAAGAAACGACGTAACCAAGAAAACACAATGAAATCATATCATACATAATGCAAATATGAATGCAACTACATGTGTGTGTGCATGCATCAATTTCCATCCTACTTTCATTTATTAAGTAGCTAGGATACGTCTACCTCATCCATGTTCTCACCTTTGACATGTTCTTGCACTCATTCGTACTCAAATTTATATCAATAGGTTATTCCATAAAACCATAGTTGAAGCAAGTACTCATAACATTTTATCTCCATTTAAATTTGAATTTCAAGCACTTAAAATAACATCTAATTTAATATACATTTATCCATAATCAAACACTCATAAAGTAATCAACCAATAGTCTCTTGACTAGTTCTGTTTATTCACTAATTAAGTTTATGCAAGCAAAAATGAGATGTGATATCCTTTCCCACTAGGAAGAGACATTGTCTTGATGCCTTATTAGACACATATTAAAATAATAAGAGTACCACACCAATGTAACAAATTATCTCTATGTAAACAAAGAATTTCAAAACTAATTAGTCAAATGAGGAAAAGAGAAATCTATATCTTCTATATTCTCCCATGTGGCACTATCCTTAGAATATTGGTATCACTAGACCTTATACTACACAATCTCTTTATTGTGCAACTAATGTTACGTCATCCCAAAAATTGAGTGGGCTCCACTAGCACCACTCCTTGATCTTGTACTTATAAATCATGCTAATCAAGTATATGGGTAGCATTAGGATGATACACCTTAAGCATAGACACATGAAAAACATTATGGATTCGAGAAAGAGTAGGAAGTAGAGAAATTCTATAAGAAACTAGGATTATCACTTCCAACACATCAAACAAACCCACAAATCTCGAAGCAAGTTTGGATGATTTTCCAAATGATATGGAACTCTTATGAGGCTTGACCCTCAAAAATACTTTTTCCCCTACTGAAAACTATTTGAAAGTCATATTCTTATTCGCATAACTCTTATGCCTATCTACTTCTTGCTTCAATCTCTCTTTGATCAATCACATTTGATCATCCATCTCTCTAAGCATATCTAGACCAATCACAATTCTATCTTCCACCTTATTCCAATTGATAGATGTGCGATACTTTCATCCATAAAGAGATTCAAATGGTTTCATCCCCAAAGATGCATCGTTGATATAAGAAAACTCCACCAATGGAAGATACTCTTTCCATTTATACTACCGATCCATACAATACATCCTAAGGAGGTCTTTGACTACTTGGTTCACCCTCTCTGTTTGTCCAATTTTTTGAGGGTGGTAAGTCAAACTAAAATTCAACTTCGCCCCTAATGTTGCATTCAATATTGTCCAAAATCTAGATATCATGTGAGTATCCCAATCTGATATGATCCTCTCACATACTCCATGTAAATGAAAGATCTCTTGGATAAACCTTTTAACCAAATTCAAAGATCCATCCTTAAAATTCCTTACAATGAAGTGCACTACCTTGGTCAACTTATCCATAACTACCAAAATGGTATCATGCTTATTCTGGGACATAATCAACCCTTGAATGATGTCCATGCTAATCACTTGCCACTTATACTCATGTATGCCATGTGGGTACAAAATCCATGTTGGATGCACATGATCAACCTTGACTCACTGACACTCCAAGCATTGAACCATAAATTTGATTACATCCTTCTAGAGTCTTGGCCAAAATTATAGAGATCCCAATTCTTCTACCATCTTGGTTACTCCAGGATGCCTTGAATAAGGTGTGTTGTGGATTTATTTTAGGATAAATTTCCTCAAATATCCTAAATTTGGAATGTACATTCTTCCTTGGTATCTCAAAATTCCATTTGATTCAAACATTTAGCCATTGAGATGATGGTTTACGGGTTTCTTCTTTAAGGCTTGCTTCACTCTAGAATAGTGCATATCTCCTTGTAGATTCTGAATCACTTGTTTCAAATTATACCTTGACATAGTTATGGCTACTATATGCCTTCTTTTTCTAAGTGCATTATCCACTCTATTTTCCTTCCCCTTGATATACTCAATTCTAAAGTCATACTCACTGAGAAACTCCAACCATCTTCTTTATCGAGCATTGAGATTGGGTTGCATAAAGATATACTTGAGTCCTAAGTGATCCATCTTCAACTTAAATGAATTCTCCAAAAGATAATGTCTCCACATTTGTAAGACATGAACTATGGCCAATAACTCTAAATCATGTGGTGTATAATTCAACTCATACCATTTTAACTATCTTGACTCATAAGCCACCATTTTCCCATTTTGCATCAAAACTCCCACACCTTCTCATGATGCATCGGTTATCACCGTGAGTTGTCCATTCAAATTAGGTATAGTAAAAATTGGAGCTATAGTGAGCTTTTCCTTCAAAAGCTAGAAATTTTTCTCACACTTGTCATTCCACTCAAGTAGTTTCCCTTTCTTTTGGAGTGAAGTGATTGGTGTTGCAATTCTGGAAAACCCTTCTACAAACTTTCAGTAGTATCTTGTAAGTCTCATGAAGCTTCAAACTTCAATCACATCCTATAGTATATTCCATTCCACAATTACCTTGATTTTCTCTAGATTTACAACAATCCCTTTAGTTGAAATAACATGGCCTAGATAATTTACTTTGTCATGATAGAAGGTACACTTGGATAGCTTGCCAAGAAAAATTCTCTCCCTCAAGTGTTAGAACACTATCCTTAAATGCTTGTCATGATCCTTAATACTCTTGGAGTAAATCAAGATATCATCCAAGAATATCATCACAATTTAATCATCTAGCAATCCCTAAATCACTGTTCATAAGTTCATGAAAGCTACAGGAGCATTGGTTAACCCGAATGGTATCGTTGTGAATTTGTAGTGGTCATAACAAGTCCTAAAATTTGTCTTAGAAACATCCTCCTCCTTGATCCTCAATTTGTGTTGGTATGTGGTGACTGATCATGCTATACTGTACACTCTTCATGTATCATCGTCGAGGTTCGGGGCTAGGTTGGGCCTTGGGCAGGGGTTCGGGGCTAGTAGCCCCCACAAAGCAAGGGTTTGAGGGTGGCAACCCCCAAGAAAAAATTTCCCCTACTTTTTCGCTTCGTCACCGAAAAAGGAAAAAACTAACTTTGTAGAACCCTAATTCTAGAAGCTTCTAAAATGCTTGTAATAAGTGGTTGGGATGAGAGTTGCAGTGATGGAATTATTCATGAGATTGTAATATGTTTTGCGCTGGATAATAAAATCATTGGATGGCTACAGTTTTGTGGATGTAGCCCGAATTGGGTAAACCATGTTAAATTCTCTGTGTTGTCTTATTTTTGCTATAATTTTTCTTTATGTTTTATTTCTCCGGTTTATTGATCAAATATACATTTAACTATTAGATATTGGCCTTCTAACCCTAAAAAGTGGTATCAGAGCAAGGTTGTGTTTAGTTATCCTATGCAGGAAGGTATCATGGTTGAGTGGGAGTAGTGGTAGATGAGGGTAAGTTGAAGGTTGAGAAGTTCAATGGGAATAACTATCAGTTATGGAAGATGCAAATGGAGGAATACCTTTATCAGAAGGATTTATGATGACCATTGGAAGGGAAAACCAAGAAAACCTTAGCAATGTCTGATGAGGATTGGGATATTTTGGATAGAAAGACACTTGTCAGTATTTGTTTATGCTTGGCACAATCGGTGGTATTCAATATTACAACAACAAAGACAACTCAAGAGTTGATGCAAACCCTTGCGAAGTTATATGAAAATCCTTCCACTTCGAATAAGGTATTTCTTATGAAGTGTTTATTTAATATGAAAATGGTAGAAGTTGGGTCAATTGCTGATCATTTAAATGAGTTTAATACGGTTACCAATCAATTAAATTTTATAAATGTAAAATTTGATGAAGAAGTTAGGGCTCTTTTGATTATGCTTTTGGTGCAATCACAGTAGGAGGGTCCTCAAAGAGAACAGTCTAGACCATGCAAAAAGAGTTACACAATAGAAGCCACTCAAAATATGGAGGCAAATGTAGATTCAAACATTCTTATTATCAGAAATTTCAATTACATACAACCAACAACATCCGGGTTTACAGATTGGGCTCACGGGCCTGATACAACATGCTCAAAATACACTATTCCTACATGCTCCTTAATGCGAGCCAAAATCTTATAGATCAAATCACATATTCATTCTTCTTGCTATCCTAATGATCTATTAAAATGATTTATATCACACCCGAGATCTAGAATCAGCCGCATCGGCCAAAGATCATTACAATCTCCGATGAAGGAAACATAATGTGCAAGAATAGGTCGGCCTTAAATTTGAATTTTTCTTTGGTAGGTGCATAAGATGAAGTGTGGACCTAAATTAAGGTCGGGGACACTCCACAAAACAATTTGAAACATAATGTGAGGATCTGCAAGTTACGGGAAGGATCCACGAGAGATCAACTTAGTCGTTAGGCTCGAAACTGCTTCGGTGCTCTGTTCAAGAAACTGTCACTTAATCCAAAAGCGATAAATTTTCAAAAAAAGATCCAATCATGCTGAAATCTTGGATTAAGGAAAATGAGCATGTCCATAATGAAAACATAGATCCACAGGGTTTGGTTAGCAAATATGGTGAAATACCGAATCTGCCAACTTGAACTAAAAATATTTTTGGTTGATTCAGGATTGCAAAGAACCAAGGATGCTCCTACATCAGACATCCAGGATTATTTGAAAAGCAAGTCCCTCACTTTGCTGGGGCTAAAGGAAAACCAATACGTTCTACCTCACCCTAAGAAATCCAAGAAGAATCCTCCACTGATCTGCCTTTCCACTTTACAAGATATTCTTTGTACTGTCTTCCATGCGTTGTCCTCCCATCTTTGATATCCAAAATATTTTCTATCTCATTTGATTGTTGTTTAGGAAACCGTTTTTCCAATTTTTCTTTATTGTCTTCACTAAATTTTGTTTCATGGTACTGATGTAGATCTACAATGTTGAATATAGGTGATATACCCATGCCATCTGGTAACTCTACTTCATATGCATTTCTTGAATCAAATTTCTTCAACATATTATAGGGTCCAAACTTCCTCATCTTGAGATTATTGTATGTGCCAACTGGAGATCTTTCCTTCCTCAAATACACCATCACTTCATCTCCAACTTCAAACATCTTATGACTCCTCTTTTCATTTGCTCGATCCTTATACTTTTAGTTCATATCTTCTAATTGTTGCTTTACTTGAGTATGCACTTTCTTCATATGTTCTGCAAATTCCTCTACTTTTGCACTCCTTTTATCTTCCTTACTGATGTCTCACAAATTTGATATACCTCTAGGATGAACTCCAATTACAATCTCAAAAGGTGTCTTTCCGGTATTCTTGTTCACTAAATTATTGTAAGAAAACCCTTCTTGTGCAAGGACTAAATCCCATCTTCTGGTCTTCTCCCCAACCAAACATCTTAGAAAATTCCCCAAACTCATGTTTACTACCTCTGTCTATCTGTCAGTCTATGGGTGAAAAGTAGAACTGAACCTTAAATTTGTCTTTAACTTCTTCCAAAGTGTCCTGCAAAAGTATCCAACAAACTTTGTATCTCTGTCTGAAACAATACTCCTAGGTAATCCATGCAATCTGACTACTTCCTTGAAAAACAAGTCTGCTACATGTACTGCATTTGTTGTCTTGTTACAAGGTATGAAATGTGCCATTTTAGAAAACCTATCCACCACCACAAATATAGAATCATTACCTCTCTGTGTCTTCGACAAACCAAGTATGAAATCCATGCTGATATCCTCCACTACTGAATTTGACTCCAATTCCAATGATAGTTTGTTGGAATTTCGATGAACTTTTTTTGGTATACCGATGAATCACAAAAATCATTGTCGTCGCTCAATTTTCATTGATATTCAGACAAAATTTAAAACATCAAACTCACGACGCCCATTCGTCGGAACAATGATGGAAACTTCGTCGATCGAGCGATGAACAATAGCCAGAACACAAGAGGCATACCTTTGCCACAGCGTCGGATCAGTGATAAAATTTTGTTAGAACCGCGATGACCATTTCTTCAATCTAGCGACAAACAGTAGCTAGAACACAAGCGACATACCTTTGCCAAAGTGTCAGATTAACAACAGAAGTTCGTCGCCATTATGATGAAAGGTTTGACGTATTGCAAATATCGGTGAGAGAGCAAGACTGTTACCATGATCAAAATTTCCTGAGAAGATATATAGGGAGGAATGGCCTGTGGTCTCAGCGATGAAGATATATACCATCAGAGTAAGTTCTGAATGTCTACTCGACCCACTATGTCACGCCGATAAGATTACATCGGTAGGAGTCTTGGTGACATACTTCAAATCAAAATAATGACAATAGTTCGTCAAAATCGCGATGAAATAGGCAAGTCATTACGATGAAAGTTTGTTGGATGTATTGCAAATTCGTCAGACACTTTTGGAGGTTCATCAAAAATTCGACGGAACAATGCAATTTAAAAAAAAAAAAACTATTTGTTCAAATGTAGGCATACCGGTGAAAGATCAAGACTGTTACAGTGATCAAAATTGCCTGAGAAGATATATCAGGAGGATTGGCCTATGGTCTCAGTGATGAAGTTTCATCGGCGAGATACTCATCTTGTCTCATTGATGAAGCACGAGGGAAGCATATCAACGAGACATATACCATCAGAGTAAGTTCTGAATGTCTACTTGATCCACTATGTCACGCCAATAAGATTACATCGGTAGGAGTCTTGGCGTCATACTTCAGATTGAAATAACGACAACAGTTCATTGAACTCGTGACGAAATAGGCAAGTCATTATGATGAAATTTCGTTGGATGTATTGCAAATTCGTCAGACACTTTTGGAGGTTCCTAAAAAATTCGATGAAAAAATGCAATTTAAAAAAAAAAAAACTATTCATTCAAATGTAGGCATATTGATGAAAGATCAAGAATGTTACAGTGATCATAATTGCCTGAGAAGATATATTGGGAGGACTAGCCTGTGGTCTCAATGATGAAGTTTCATTGGCGAGATACTCATCTTGTCTCATAGATGAAGCATGAGGGAAGCATATCGACAAGACATATACCATCAAAGTAAGTTATGAATGTCTACCTGATCCACTATGTGACGTCGATAAGATTACATCGGCATGAATCTTGGCGATATACTTGAGATTGAAAGAATAATCATTAGGGAGACTCACCACATCAAGGAAACTGCTGAATATCCTAGTGATACATGATCTCTTGTTGATGAAGATACAAATGGATCAAAATACTTATTAGGGTGACTCTGGGTCATATTTAAAAGTAGTAGGATGCTCCAAAGTGCATCCATAGGGATAATTACAGGACATAAGGACAGGTCAATCAAAGAGAGAAAGTTGATGTGCCAAGACCATGAGCATGTAAAAGGGGTAGTAAAAGACAAGATGGATTGTCATCAATGCTTAGATATAAATGAGAGATTGGAAGACTTCATTAAGAAAATTTAGATCACAATATGATTAACCCTGTTTTGACAAATGCAATGACATTAGTGTCAAGAGTTAAGAGGCCATTCAACTTTGCATTTCAATAAATTATTGTATGCATTGAGTAAGTGTTTACAAGGTAGAAAAAGGATAGTCATATGACTCTTTAAAATATCAAACAACATGTCAGTTGTTGTGTTTAATTAGGCTTACAGAGGCAGGGATTTATCATTTTTTGTATACGTCTGCAGTCCAAGCTCTAGGTCTGCATTATTTGGTTACTATGTGTGAGAAATGAGCAATGAATAATTGTAGAATATGGAGGCTATGGATGATATTATGATGGCCACATTTGATGTTGATCAACAATTGGAGCAAAATATAAAACCTATTATGAGTCATGAGATCAAGGGGACTGTCATGGACAACAAGCACAACCTACGAACTGGATTCTAATTTTTCTAAAAAAGAAAAAAATCAAACTAGTGAATATTAAAATACACACTAAAATCTAATTTTGTGGAAAATGAGAAATTTGGTGAGAAAAAGCAACCAGTCAACCCTATTAGAACAAAATAATCTTATGAATTGATCTAAGGAAAACATTATTGTAAACACAATATGTATAGAAGAATATGAATGTAAAGGAAAATGGATATTAGAAAAACATAAATGTAAATAAAAGTAGTGTGAGCAGAAAATGAATCTAAATTGGTCTTGAACAAATAAAATCATACCCAATTAGCATTAAGTTATATTGACCTTGTACTCATTGCCATTGCCAATCTTGAAGGTTAATTTGATGCTTTCTGTAGAAACTCTCTGGCCATGAGGCAAGAGAAGGCATGAAAACCAAGTGTATATTGACGACTTCCTGACAATCAAAAAGAAAAAAGCAACCAGTCAACCCTATTAGAATAGAATAATCTTATGAATTGATCTAAGGAAAAAATTATTATAAACACAATATGTATAGAAGAATATGAATGTAAAGGAAAATGGATATTAGCAAAACATAAATATAAATAAAAGTAGTGTGAGCAGAAAATGAATCTAAATTGGTCTTGAACAAATAAAATCATACCCAATTAGGATTAAGTTATACTGACCTTGTACTCATTTCCATTGCCAATCTTGAAGGTTACTTTGATGCCTTATGTATAAAATCTCTGGCCATGAGGCAAGAGAAGGCGGGAAAAACAAGTGTATATTGACGACTTCTTGACAATAAAAAAGAAACAAGCAACCAGTCAACCCTATTAGAACAGAACAATCTTATGAATTGATCTAAGGAAAACATTATTGTAAACACAATATGTATAGAAGAATTCAAGAATATGAATGTAAAGGAAAATGGATATTAGCAAAACATAAATGTAAATAAAATTAGTGTGAGCAAAAAATGAATCTAAATCGGTATTAAACAAATAAAATCATACCCAATTAGCATTAAGTTATACTAACCTTGTACTCATTTCCATTGCCAATCTTGAAGGTTACTTTGATTCCTTCTGCAGAAAATCTCTGGCCACGAGGCACGAGAAGGCGGGAAAACCAAGTGTATATTGACGACTTCTTGACAATCAAAAAGAAACAAGCAACCAGTCAACCCTATTAGAACAGAATAATCTTATGAATTGATCTAAGGAAAACATTATTTTAAACACAATATGTATAGAAGAATATGAATGTAAAGGAAAATGGATATTAGCAAAACATAAATGTAAATAAAAGTAGTGTGAGGAGAAAATGAATCTAGATTGGTCTTGAACAAATAAAATCATACCCAATTAGCATTAAGTTATACTGACCTTGTACTCATTGCCATTGCCAATCTTGAAGGTTACTTTGATGCCTTCTGCAGAAACTCTCTGTCCACGAGGCAAGAGAAGGCGGGAAAAAAAGTGTATATTGACGACTTCCTGACAATCAAAAAGAAAAAAGCAACCAGTCAACCGTATTAGAACATAATAATCTTATGAATTGATCTAAGGAAAACATTATTGTAAACACAATATGTATAGAATAATTCAAGAATATGAATGTAAAGGAAAATGGATATTAGCAAAACATAAATGTAAATAAAATTAGTGTGAGCAAAAAATGAATCTAAATTGGTCTTGAACAAATAAAATCATACTCAATTAGCATTAAGTTATACTGACCTTGTACTCATTTCCATTGCCAATCTTGAAGGTTATTTTGATGCCTTTTGCATAAACTCTCTTGCCACAAGGCAAGAGAAGGCGAGAAAAACAAGTGTATATTGACGACTTCCTGACAATCAAAAAGAAACAAGCAACCAGTCAACCCTATTAGAACAGAATAATTTTATGAATTGATCTAAGGAAAACATTATTGTAAACACAATATGTATAGAAGAATATGAATGCAAGTGAAAATGGATATTAACAAAACATAAATGTAAATAAAAGTAGTGTGAGCAGAAAATAAATCTAAATTGGTCTTGAACAAATAAAATCATACCCAATTAGCATTAAGTTATACTGACCTTGTACTCATTGCCATTGCCAATCTTGAAGGTTACTTTAATGCCTTCTGCAGAAACTCTCTGGCCACGAGGCAAGAGAAGGCGGGAAAACCAAGTGTATATTGATGACTTCCTGACAATAAAAAAGAAACAAGCAACTAGTCAAGCCTATTAGAACAAAATAATCTAATGAATTGATTTTATTTGTTTTACTAGCTAATGGATAGTGGACCTAGTTCTCTTGAATTGAGATACTACTAAGATGTGTTGACTAGTGATTTTAGACTACTGATATTCTACTTCAATCTCTATAAGTTACTTTTGTCTAAATATATTCAAGATAACTCTGCAAAAAAATTCCCTAATCTCTTATAAATTATGTAGATTATTTTGTTAATACTTCTCCATTTTGATATTTTCTTTCAAAAATTCATAGAAAGATATGTAATGACATATTTGAAACTTACATATTTTAATTTTACTAGTTCTGTAATTATAGGATATGATTCCAACAATTGTGAAATGCATTGGCAATATGCTGAATGAATGAAGTAAACTATGCAATTGGCAGGTGTAAAGACAAATTACTTAACCCTTGCCAGCATCCTTCTTGCCTGTTCTAAAACATGTGCTTTGGAATAGGGCATGAAAATCCATCTAAGTATAATGAAAAGGAGATTTTGTTAGATATTATATTACAGTAAGCTGAATGAATGTAAGTAGAGAAATTTTTGAATACCTGTAGATGGTACAAAATTTCATGGTTAAGTGGAAGCCTCCCATCAACAACAAGATCCAAATATCCGTGTATCTATCTCAATCGAGCCTCTAAACCCTTTAGAGCTGTCAAATTTTCTACTAATTTGTTATGCACAAAAGTCAAATTTTAGAGACCACTAAAAAAAAAAAAATAGAGCTTTGAAACCAAATCCACACACAACACAATGTTCATAGTGAAAATTTAGCACTTTATTTCATCTTTGCATATTGGTTTGATGCTTCAAATGATGCATTTCTTAAATTGAAAAGTGCATTACCTTATTGAACTTCTCTTTGTTTTGAGAATAGTTTAATATTATCTACTTAACAGGGCCAACCACATGAAGGTAGAAGCTAATTTGGCCCCTCCCCCCCCTCACATCACTCTCAATTCCCCATACCCGATCATATAACATTAATCATTCATTCATCCATTAATAACATATAACATTCATTCATTCATCCTGCATTAATAACATATAACATTCATTCATTAACATATAACATTCATTCATTAACATATTCACATTCATTCATTCATCCATTAATAACATATAAAATTCATTCATTAACATATAACATTTATTCATTAACATATTAACATTCGTTCATTAACATATAACATTCATTTTTTCAGTTTTTACATATTATAAAAAATATGGTTGTCATAATATGATTACAATCACTTTTTTGTTTTGTTTCTTTTTTGCAGCTAAAAAAAGATGAAATGGAGTATCGTTTTCAAAATCATTTTTCCCCCCTTCAGTTGTTCTAAGCTCTTCTCATGATCTTAATGTATTCCTAGTCGTATACTCACAACGTGGATGCCGCTGCAAGGGGGGGTCTGCTGCAATAGCAAAGAAATGTTAAGTTGATATGTTTTATTATTATTGTTACAAGTATTTCATTAATTAAAAGAACATTAGAGTGGTGCTCTTTACCTGATGGGGCCACATCATGTTCTTGATATTGTCTTATAGCCTCATGCTCAACATGTTGAACACCCTCTAAATCCTAATCTGGAGTTGAAACATGAAAGGTTACATTAATTAATACACTAATTGCAATTAAATATGTTTAAAAGAACATTAGAGTGGTCCTCTTAACTGATGGAGCTACATCATTTTCCTGATCTTGTCTAGCCTGATCATGCTCAACATCTTGATCACACTCTACATGCTCTAAAGTTGAAACACGAAAGGTTACATTGATTAATACACCAAATGCAATTAAAGATGTTTAATTGTATTAATCCATACTGCGTTTTGTATAGCACATGAATACATCCAGTACTACGATGCACACCATGGCCTTCATCTACAAGTTGTGCTCCACCCTCACTAGGCTGCATTCCAATGTCATGTGCAGTATTATCATTGCTTATCTGTTTAAAACAAATAGGCACATTATTATGGTGGAAATTAATATTGAATAGATTGCACAAGTATTCAATTTTAAATAAAATTTATTGAGTTTATTTACCTGTGTGTTGGATGCAGTGGAAGATTGTGTTTGCCCAGTCGAGACTCTTAGCTGTTCAACCAGGGCTCCATAGCCTTGTTGGAAGGAAATCTTCAAGTCCTCTTCTGTGGGCGCTCTGTTGAAATTAGAGCACTACATTTTTGCATAAGATCATGAATTTTGCTTCTATGGTGTGATAAAACCAAAATTGTTTGCAATTTATTATTTGGATGCAATATTTCATTTATTGATACTTACAAATCGTGCGGCTAATTTCATATAACCACCAAAGCCAAGTTTGTGCTGCCTGTGTTTTTCTAGTCTTGCCTTTGTTGCCTTCGATGTGTCGGATAGCCTATGAAAAATTTGAAATACGTTATATTATGTAAAAATAAAGAGTAATCAGTATATAATTACATTGTTGATAGTATCACATACCTTCCTTGGCCCGATGGTGTCTTTCCTTTTTTCTTTTCAGCCTTCTCCTTTCCATCTAACACCAAGTCCTTCCACTCCCTCTCTGGAATCATGGGGGGACACTCGTACTTTCCGTTCTTCTCTAAATGTGACCTATATTGGTCCCTCACATACTTTAGATAGGTACCAACTTTCTTAAGGACCTTGGTTTGGTTGAATGTTTTATCACCGAACAACACAACTAAATGGTTAATGAGCTCATCTTTTAAATCTTGATTTTGGGTATTCCACCATGTATGTATGGTGTGCCCGAAGAGCTCCAATGTAACATCACTTAGATGTTTATAAAAAACATCATTTCCCGCAAAATGATCATGGGATCATTAGTCTATAAAGAGTGATCAATAAGTAAATTTCAATTGGATTATATATAATAATAATAAAAACATTTTAAAGTACTTGGGACTTTCTCTATCTTTATGGGAACGAAATCCTCGGTCACCACAAATGTGACCGACAATGTTCCTGTACTAGTAATATGGGAAGATCTAGGAAATGCTACTAAAACATCAACAGTACTAGTGGTCTCTGCATCCCCAGGTACATGTACTGACACATGTAGTGGCATGTGTTTGTTTCTAGAGGGTGCACTACTGAATTCCTACATGGTATGTGTTTCCTACATTTCAATTGACAATATAGGCACAGATGATGGGGTCAGATGATGTGATGTATGCGGAGGAAGATCAAGATTGACACTTGTACTGACCCCTACTTCTTGGGAAACACTTGCAGTACCCTGATCATGGCCAACAACATGATGAGGATGCAATTAATCCTGTAAAAATAACACATACTTTAGTTCATGACATAAAAGAGTACAAAATATAAAACCATGAATGAAATTATGTTATAATTAAAGATCTCATGACAACTTAATTGCTAGTTTTGTGCTCTCTTAGACAATATTTTAACCCTTTCTCTTATCTCATCTGTTTGAGGCACTAAGAATACCAACTGAAGGATTTCTTCATTTCATTTTTTTGGGCCTTCCTCATCATATCCACAGGGTTTGCGGAAAATGCGATGTCATCATTGCATAATAATGACTACACCTCCATATGGATGCTCTGCTGTACTGCTGGTGCCTTTCCCCAATCAACCGACTACAACAAGAATATTAAAAACATTATCAAAATTAACCCAATAAACTCATGAAAAATACATAATAATAAAACATTTTTCTCGTATCTAATTTTTACAATTACAATGAGGTAAACCTGTCGGGTAGAAGCACCTGAAGATGGATCACGATCTGTGTTCTAGGCCGAAGCCTTCCTCATATGATCAATGTCCCACTCTGACAAAAAATAAATATAAAAAACATTACCGAAATGAAACCAATAGACTTACCAAAAAAAACATAATAATAAAATGGTATATTGGAGTCATTAATTGGAGGTTGGGTAAAATGGTATATAGTACATACCACCCCCATAGTAATTGTGTTTGTATCTAAGCGATTCAAATTGTAATCGATTAGCAAATCTTCCCCTACAGTTATTGATTTTATTGCACATAAGAATACATGGTTTCCCTCTCGTGCCTCAAATATGCAATTGGATTGCTTATTTGTTGACCCAAGTCATGTACTATTTATAAACCATGCAATATTCCCTGATGCTTTTGGCATTCCGTCAATGTACCTAGCCACTCCTTTATTTTGATCCTTATCTTTTAGCTGTATATAATTTGTTGATAGTGCATACCTATGCATACTTCGCGTATATCGAACTAGCTGCATCCAATCTTTGTAACTGTAACAGGGTCCAACACACTCCATCAATTCAGTAACTTTGTCGTAACAAACCTTTATGTCATCCATGCAAAATAGGCCCAAACCATGTAATGGCGATGGTACTATGCGATATATCCTCTCATTGACACAAAGATTGGTGTTTATTGGAGGAAGTTCCTTGGGTACCCATTGTTTCCATAGATGTTTGTACCTCAAGGGCACCTCGATGTCGCCTATTCTCTCACCATCATAAGAACATGAACCCCCTTCAGCAAGAAAAAATTCCATGCATTTACGAAATTTTCTTCTAATCTTTTGACCTCTAGTTGATCTCCCTTTTTTAGACCTACTACATGTCTCGCTTTCCTCTTCTCTTCCTGAATTTCCCTCGCTCGAGGAAGACAAATCTAACAAATACCTATTTGGTGTTACCTGCACTCATAAGGATGTTGGATGAAGTTCTTTCATGGTGATGTGATCCCAAGTTGACATTATGATTAATCTATCATTTCATCGCTAGAATTTGATAGGTTATAAGGTAATCAAGTCTTGATAGATTGCAAGTTATTGTTACTACTGTCCAAATGTGTCCATCAAAAATCAAATCTACTTAACATTTTAACTCCCAAACTTTGTAACAAGTGTTAAATGTGACTATGGTCCACCAGTTACACAACCAAGGACTCAAATGTATTCTCTAATTGTAATCAAAGGACTTTTGCTCCTCATTCAAGTAAATAAACTTGAAGGGAAACACCACCAAGTGGTTTATTGGACACCTACATGACTAAAAATAGCAGAAAATTTACATTTAATTTCCACATGTCTAAGTGGTTAACGGGGAGGGAGTGTGTACTAGGCTTGGTAAAGTCATCATAAGTTTATGCTTTGGCAATAAAAATTGTTTAAGTCATCTTAAATCTTCCTATGTCTAATTTCTAGTAGACTTTTGGTATGTTTTAAGGTAGGATGAGTGGTCGAATCAATGTTCTAATTCTCTATGACAAGGTTTCAACATCTTCAAATAGTGAAAGTTAGTGCTCATAGTCATTTGAAACAACAAAATTTTGATTATGTATGATAACTTAAAAGAATTGGCTACCCAACAAACTTAAAGTTAAAATAAAATTTTTTCAGTTTAAGGGGTTAGCACTTTCTTTCATCTTTGCATATTGGTTTGATGCTTCAAATGATGCATTTCTTATCCCAATTCCATGATATTGTATTCCCATCCCATTGCAATTTTTGGAGGATTTGATACCAAAATTTCATATCAAATACCATGTTTTTGAAACAATTTTATGTGTTTTTACTATTTTTTTGAAGTTATTTTGTGTTGTATAGATCCATACAAGCTTGAAATGCTCTGAGCATTGGTGTAGATAAATATATGTGTTCCCTTTCATTTTCATTTGTTTTGAAATGCTCAATCACTGTTTTGTGAGAGAAAATAATCAAATACAAGGACTGCCCTGTTGTGCCTATGTAAGGTTTGAGGGCTAAATAGAAATGACATCCACCAATCCACCCACTATCCTGGAAATGTAACTCGATGGATTTGTGTGAATCATGGTATGATAGAGGTTCATTGCATTTAGGGGTCTTTTAAAGAAAGAAAATTGGCATTGAATTGATGCCCTAGGGCTAACAGGGGAAATTTTCTTGTGAATTTGTGGTTGTTAAGTCAGGGTTTATCAATTTGATGGATATCTTGGTAGAGTCATGGTGACACTATTTGATGGTCCAATCTCTACTTCGAAACAAAAATATCTCTAACAAATCTAAGAGCTATAATGGGATGGCATTAAAGAAACCTTCATATGAAGGATCTTCTAATGAAGGACCTCTGAATTAAGGTCTTCATTTGAAGGTCCTTCATGCAAAGGTTCCTTTTATAAATCATTTTGGACATGAAATATTTAAAATAAAAAATACCTTCATTTGAAATTCTTGACATGGCATCATTTTTGAATGAAGGTTTTTCATTCAAAGGTCATGACGACATCACCTTCAAATGAAGGTTCTTCATTCAACTGGTATTTTGTAATTTTTAATGTGTGATAATAATTTAGGGTTAAAAATAAATCCATTTGAGCTTTTTATAAATGAAAGGACATTTGATGAAATCATATTCCTTGTAAAATTTTTAACTTAATTGTAAGGGCATCATGAGTAGTTTGTTGGGCCCATTCAACAATCTCCGATACAAGGATTGAATTGTCTAGAATGTATCTTTTATCAAGAAAGATAATTTGTTTACCTGTATGAATATATCTCAAGCAATAGGTTTAATTGTGATGGCAATGATATTGACAAGAATTTTGTAATCTAGGTGTTTAGAAGCCTAATTGACCACCATCCTAGGAAAGATTCTTCATTCTCACTTTTAGGTGTTAAAATTTAACAATACCTTGATTGATGAAAGAGCCCAAAGAGCCTTTCTCCATGGTATCCAAGTACACATAGCATCGGTCTTCTCTTATATAGTTGTACATGATTTAAATAACTTAGCTAGGAATTATTCATTTAACCTAAGGTTTTCTCATAATGCCATCATTGGAAAATTATGATCAAATTCTTCTATTATGAAGAATTGGTCTATGTGCCTCTAGTAATCACTATAAATGTTTGTAAGGATACAATCAATAATTGCATCAGGTAGGAGAGAAGCAACTTTGAGTTCTTCAAAGATTATATTCCTCTATTCATAATTTTTAAGGGTTGTGTGTGGAGGAGGTTATCACTACCAAGAAGGGAGGAGACCTTTCCTTGCATATGTTTATGGTGGAGGTATTAATGAAGAATTGTATGCCTTTATTTCCATTCATTAGATATATCTTAGCCTAGCATATTCTTGGGCTCCTTTTCCCCTATAAACTTCCATTTGTTTGAGTTTATGTTATGTAAGAATACTTCCATGCTATGTTGAAATATAAGAGGTGGATGAGGCCAAAAGGAAATAACCCTTTTTTAGTTGTACCTTTGAATTTTTTTTAATTGTTTTATGTTTTTAGAAACTTTGTGGACATAAGATTTGAGGTAGGTCGTACAACAAAGAATAACATGTTCCCACCAACAATCAAGATGTGGGTAGATAATGGGAGTTTTTCCAAGACCTGAGGCTGGTTGATAAAAATGTGAAAGACTAAGCTATTTTATTTTTTTTGTCTTATCTTATACCATTTTATGAGAATGGGGGTGCTAATGTACAAGAATATCTTTGGAAACTAGGCATGAAAATTGTAGGTTAAAGAGAATGGGGGTGCCAAACTTACAGTACTCATTGTCCCTTGGTCGTCGATTTTCCTTGAGTTCCCTCAACCTCGTCCTCGACACTGGTATTGACCTTATTTTCACTCCTCCATACTCTTCCTCAGTGCTGGTGTTGACCTTGTTTTCACTCCTCCATACTCTTCCTCGGCGCTGGTATTGACCTTATTTTCACTCCTCCAAACTCTTCCTCAGCGCTAGTATTGACCTTGTTTTCACTCCTCCATACTCTTCCTCAACGCTGGTATTGACCTTGTTTTCACTCCTCCATACTCTTCCTCGCTGCTGGTATTGACCTGGTTTTCACCCCTTCAAAATATTCATCGGCGCTGGTATTGACCTTTTCTTAACTCCAAACTCTTCCTCGGCATTGGTATTGACCTTGTTTTCACTCCTCCAAACTCTTCCTCAGCGCTCGTATTGACCTTTCACTTCTCCAATTTGATGAGTTACAACCTGGTTTCGTTATGTTTTAGAGTATGTTAATTAAATTTAAAATTATGGCGCCATTTAGAGAAGTGAATATAAAGCAAACCAAGCCTATTATATCAATCGTCAATCTTTCACTTCTGCCAAATCATTGAACGGTTGCCAAAACAAGCTGACACGATCTCCATCATGACAGCAAGGGCCCACCATATTATGCATCACTAGAAATCCACGTGGCACTCACCCATGATATTGCGATCAATAAAGACCTCACAACTTCTGATCATGCGATGGCTGGCAACCATAGATTTCAACCATCGGAAATCTTGTTCAATCAATACAGTTGCTAGCCTTGTCACTAACCATCGAGCACCTTTTCCATCCAGATTATAACATCACCGTTTATTTGAAGCATGTGCATCTTGTAACCACTTTAGTAACCTTCTATATAACATATTGAAACCCGACAGATATATTAAAGCACTTTCATCATCCCTTTGACATTGCCAGATGAGACACGTGGCACTCGCCCGTGATATCGCAATCAGTTGAGTCTTTGTGGTGGGGTCATCGTGGGATGGCGGGGAACGACTGCAATCAAATGATGGTTGATCATCGGTCATTAAAATTTATTTCCTGCACAATATAAAGCATTTATTAAAGGCATAAGGGGACATCACCTAGGCCGACGACAAACAATGGCTTAAGTTGATTTTAAACATGGGGGCACGGGGCCAACTTAGAATAGGGAAAAATAAAGTTAGGCAAAAGAATTAAAACATTAAATCAAAAGGGGCCCAACTTAGACGAATTAATGGGCATAAGTTGTTTTAAAACCCCCCTATAGTAAAAAATTAAATGAACCAAAAAATCAAATATTAAAAATTAAAATATTTTATAAAAAACATAACAATAAATTAGGCATAAACAAATAAAAAATTAATAGGAATAAAATTTAAAAATAAACAAAAAATATTATAAATAACAAGAAAATAAACATATAATTTTAACAATAAACAAAATAAATTAGAAGAAAATAAATTAAAATATATAATATATAAAGCGAAAATAACCAAATAGTAAATATGTTTTAAATTATAACAAATTTAAAAGAGAATAAATTATAAAGAGATTATAAGTATATAAATTATAAATTATAAATAATTAATGAGAAAATAAATTGTACGAAAATATAAAATTACAAATAAGAATATATAAAAAATGCATAAATTTAAAATAAATTACCAAGAAAATTGAAAAGAGATTAAAAACAAACAAAAAATTTAAAAGTAACAAATAACTAGCAATTGCACATTGGTGTGCAATGGGTATGCCAAAATGTCTCAAAAATGGTGTGCAAAAAATGTCTCAATGAAGAAATGATAAGTTAAAACCAACTATGCATCCCCTTACAAAACCTCTGAATTAGGAAGATAATCAAGCTCCATTACTTGAATCATATTAATTTTGTAATAGGAAGAGAGGAAGAGGGATAGATAGGGATATAGAAAGGGAGAGAAAGACGGGGGAGATCAAGAGAGGGGTAATGAGAGAGATATAGAGAGGAAGATAGATATGTAGATGGAGATGGAGAAGGAGATGGAGATGGAGGAGGGGGATATGGAGAGAGAGAGAGAGAGAGAGAGAGAGAGAGAGAGAGAGAGAGAGAGAGAGAGAGATAGATAAATATAGAGATGGGAAGTGATATATAAAGAGAAGTAGAGTGAAGAAGATATATATGGTAGAGAGATGGAGAGATAATGAGATAGAGATAGAGAGAGAGATGAAAGAAGAAATATGGAGAGGTAGAGATAAAGGGGAAAAGAGATATAAATATAGAGTTCTAGGAAGAGTGAGAAGGAGAGAGAGACATGTCTAGAGATAGAGGGAGACAAATAGATAGATATGGGGTAGGAAGGGAGTGAGTGAGGGAGATATGGGGAGAGATAGAGAGAGGGAGGAAGAGAAAGGGATAGAGATAGGTAGATGAGGGATATAGAGAAGAGGGGGAAGAGAGGGAGAGAGATAGGTAGAGAGGGAAAGGGAGAGGGAGAGAGAGAAGAAGAAGAGGGAGAGAGATAGCTCAATATATAGAAAGGGAAAGGGAGAGGGATAAATATAGATAGAGGGTGATATAGAGAGATAGAGAGGGATAGGGAAGGAGAAAGTGAGATAGGGAGATAGAGGTAGAGGTAGAGGTAGAGTTAGAGAAAGATATGGATATGGATATGGAGAGAGAGATATGGGGAGAGAGGAAGAGATAGCTCAATAGATAGAGAGGAGAGAGGGAGTAATATAGAGATATGGATAGAGGGGTCAAGAGTGTGAGAAAGAGAGAGGGAGAGAGATAGAGAAGGGGAATAGGGAGTGTTTTTGTATATGAGTGAAAGAGAGAGATAGAGAAGTGGAATAGGGAGTGTTTTTGTATATGAGTGAAAGAGAGAGATAGAGATAGAGATAGATATGCATAAATAAAGAGAGAAGCATAGAAAAAGATAGTGAGATATAGGGGAGAGAGGAAGATAAATTAAGAAATAATGAGAAACACTGAGATAGAGAGGAAGACTTAGATATAAATATAGATAGAGGGGGATAGGGAAGGAGAAAGTGAGATAGGGAGATAGAGGTAGAGGTAGAGGTAGAGAAAGATATCGATATGGGGAGAGTGATATGGGGAGAGAGGAAGATATGGCTCAATAGATAGAGAGGAGAGAGGGAGTAATATAGAGATATGGATAGAGGGGTCAAGAGTGAGAGAAAGAGAGAGAGGGAGAGAGATAGAGAAGGGGAATAGGGAGTGTTTGTGTATATCAGTGAAAGAGAGAGATAGAGACAAAGATAGATATGCATAAATAGAGAGAGAAGCATAGACAAAGATAGAGAGATATAGGGGAGAGAGAGGAAGATAAATTGAAAAATAATGAGAAACAAAAAGATAGAGAGGAAGATTGAGATATAAATATAGATAGAGGGTGATATAGAGATATAGAGAGGGATAGGGAAGGAGAAAGCGAGATAGGGAGGTAGAGGTAGATATGGATATGGATATGGAGAGAGAGATATGGGGAGAGAGGAAGAGATAGCTCAATAGATAGAGAGGAGAGAGGGAGTAATATAGAGATATTGATAGAGGGGTCAAGAGCGAGAGAAAGAGAGAAGGAGAGAGATAGAGAAGGGGAATAGGGAGTGTTTGTGTATATGAGTGAAAGAGAGAGATAGAGATAGAGATAGATATGCATAAATAGAGAGAGAAGCATAGATAAAGATAGAGAGATATAGGGGAGAGAGAGGAAGATAAATTGAGAAATAATGATAAACACAGAGATAGAGAGGAAGACTGAGATATAAATATCTCTCTCTTTCTCTTTCTCTTCTCATCTCTTTCTCTCTATAAATATGTCTATCTCTACCTCTCTCTCCATATATATCCCTATCTAACTCTCTCTCCATCTTTCTACCCCTCCATCTCTCTCTATCTTACTCTCTTTTGACATCCCTATTTATCTCCCCCTCTCCCTCTTTTATATTTGGATATCTCTACCTCTATATATGTCTTTGTCTCCTATTTCTCTTTATCTCTCTCACTATTTTTATGTAACTATCTAATCAAAATTTAGTTTCGAATCTCTCTCTCTCTCTAGCTTCTAATTTAGATTTTAGATTTATTTTATTATACAAATTAAAATATAATTATTCTATAATTGGTATGAGTTTTCCATAGTCCATGCTCCATAACATTGCAGTATATAGCTTTTGGATTCAACTGTGTAAGTTTTTTTGTCGATGTTTCAGATCACACACAATGATCCATCATCACGAAGAGGAAAAATGAAATGAGATTGCAGAACAAGTCTTAATAAAGGGAGAGGGAGAAGAGAAAGGACTACAATTTTTTTTGAGAAAACAATAAAATAATACCATAAAAAAAAGAAAAATCAAGACTTGTCTACTAACCTCATGTCTCCATGCGGCTGCTTAACTCTATTTTCTACTTAAATTTACACAGCGGGAGTGTTCCCATGCATAAATTTGATTGTTGGGAGAGGATAATTTGGAATATTTTCCTATTTTAAAGGAGCAACTACTGTTTAGGAAATAAAAATAAGCTATCAAAATACGGGGGGCTGAAAATAAGCAGCAACTGCTTATTGTGAAAAATGCCATGTGGCTTTACAAATTTTCTTCCCTCCTTTTTATTTACCCTCAATTTCTCCCTCTGAATTTTTCCTATAGTGATACAGTGCAACAACAAGATACATATTTTCATATAGAAAATTAAATTTTCAGTCTTATTGAAAGTATACATTTTATTACAGTTCTTTGAAATATAGATCTTGTCCTGAATCTACCCATTTTTAAAGAATTTAATTGTAGCATAGATTTTTTTTTTAACTTTATTTATAATTGTTTGAACTTTATAACTGTTTGAACTATTTTTTTATCTTTATTTATAACTGTGCAGCATAGATAATTAGTGTAAAATTGAATGCAAATTCTGCTAGCATCCTTTCTTGTTTGTATAGATTGAGAGAATTATAATAGATCTGAATGTCTTCATTTGTTTTTGAAAATTTAAGCAGCATTTATAGGGCACCGTACCATTCCCAATGAGCTACTAGGGCCAAAAAGGAGAAAGTTTAAACAACAAACAAAAAGGAAACAAAAAGAAAAAACAACCCACAAGCAACACAAAGACCGCAGAGAGGCAGTTGACAAACAGGAACAGGCAGTAGCTAACTGGCATTGTCCTAGTTTTTAATCAGGAGGTCCACAACCTCATCACCCACCCACTCTTTGTTCTCTTGACTGTTATTTCCCTCCAGCTCCTCCTTTATAGCATTACACAGAGTGCTCGTGATGAAGTGGCCCAACTTCATGGTGAAGTGAGTCAACCCATAGAACCTTTTGTCGAGTGTGTCCATTCTCTTCACCACATCACAAGGCTCCTCCCCAATGTCCATGGTCCCCGTGACCTCTCCAGGCTCTTCGACCAGGGGATGCAGAGAGTGAGAGGTAGAGCCATCTATAGGAACCTTGCTATCCTCAGGAGTAAACTGGGGCCCCTCCACATTTTCTTCCTCATCATCTTCATTTTCCTCTTCCTTGTACCCTTTGCTGTCAGACTACTCCTCCTCCGAATCTTCAATAATCAGGTTCTTTTTGCTATTCTTTGCAAGCCTCCTGGATCTCCTTCTGACAATTTCCCCACTAGTCAACTCAGTGGTCCCCACAATTGTGTCACCTCTGGAGTCTTTCCTTATAGTGTTCTTACCCTTTTCATCCCTAGCAATTGAGGCCGACATGCCTTTTTCCTTCCCTTTTTTTGTAGTGGTGTTCTTGTAGGCCGAATCTACCTGAGTGGATTTCAATTCACAGAGACCCTTCGCCGCACTAGCATGAGCCTTACCCAAACCACCCTTAAGCTTCTTGGTGGTTATCTTGGCTTTGGGATTCCCCGTAGTGCCCGTATTGGATTTCTGGGGAGGGATTTTAGACTCGGTCAGGGAAATATTCACAATTGACAGGGGTTCAATATTCTCAATGTGAACAACTGTGATAGCTTTAGGAGGATAGAGGGCTAGATGAAAGTGATAAAGTCTCAAAATGAGCCCCTAATGGAGCGAGAGCGGCAAAAGATCACTGGGGTTAAGGCTAGTCGACTCTTTGCATTTTTTGATCAAGTTTTCCAAGTCCATTAGAAGAAAGAATGGAAAAATAAGCAACATCTTGTGTCTTAAATGATTTAATAGGGGGAAGTGATAAAAAAAATAGGTTTTAAACCTACCTTCCAAGGTGACGTACTTCATCAGCGCCAGACACACCTGATCCCAGGGCTTTGGGAGAGCATCTCTCTCAAAACTCGACTGGTTCCGCACCGGGGCCTCCTCACCTCTGAAAAAAGCTTTTAATCTTTCATGATCTAGTTTCTTGGTGTGTTTGGGATATTTTTTCCCAGTACACTGTAATCTCGTGGCTTGCACTATGACTTCCTCACCGATTTCAAATGAGATTCCTCCGATGGAGACCCTATGATCCTTCCACAAGTTGGAAAACTAACCTGACAAGTTAGGATCATGACCGACCAAAATATCCATAAGCGGAGCGATGCCACCTTCCACATAGATGTGCCAAACTAAAGGGTTATTTTGAAACTCCTCGCAGTTATCAGGCTCAGTCCTCACCCACTCACCACCCATTTTACCAACCTACATAGGAAGCCCAAGAGTTTGCAAAAAATACCAAATGCAGAAGCCACAAATGATTATCACATTGTGATCGTTAAGGCAAGGTATACAACAAAGGCTAATTACACCCGCGTACAGGTTGCATGCACGGAAGGGAAAATCACCATAGGGTGACTTGACAATGAAATTAATGAAGTTCTTGGGATGATTGCAGCCAACAAGGAAAGAATTGGTGGGCATGTAGGGAATGCACAAAAAAACAAGGCAGAATGGCCATATGACTAAAAATAGAAACCATCCAAAAGGTGCCAAAAGAGACCCGCGAGCTAAACTAGCTAGCTCGAAGACCCTAGAAGGAGGCAAGCTTCCATTATGAAGAGTCGAATCATTATAAATACTCTCACACAAATTGATGCAAGAATGAGATAAAACAAGATATCTCATGATCCCCAAGAGAAGAGATTGCACGGTACGACTCCTCAGATTCATTGAAGTCACGTCCTTCCATCTTTCCTTCATTAAGCTGCTAATTTTAGTCGTGTAACCATCCTTCAAGTTTAAACCTCGCCACCTTTCCATCACCTTAGTACTCGAACCCATCCACCAAGTCCAAAGGACAGACACGTGGATCCTCCACACAAATTGATGCAAGAATGAGATAAAACAAGATATCTCATGATCCCCAAGAGAGGAGATTGCACGGTACGACTCCTCAGATTCATTGAAGTCACGTCCTTCCATCTTTCCTTCATTAAGCTGCTAATTTTAGTCGTGTAACCATCCTTCAAGTTTAAACCTCGCCACCTTTCCATCACCTTAGTACTCGAACCCATCCACCAAGTCCAAAGGACAGACAC